>BQMI01000008.1:0-70477 GCA_026005395.1 Asobara japonica | reverse complement strand
ACTTCCCGTAACCACTCCAAATTCACTGTAGAGGGGTAATTCGATGTGATGAACACGATGCAACATAGAGGCAAAACGCTAACATTCAGGCCGTTCTCGAGTTTCATCAAACACAGTGAGGACTGTGTAAAAACGTGCTTTTCTGCCCAGTGAAACGCACGAATATCCGCATAAAACGGGTTTTCACTTCCAAACACTACCGTACACTTCCCGTACCACGCTTCAATTCACTGTATAGGGTAATTCGATGTGCCTGAAACACGATGCAACATACGGCAAACGCTAACATTCGAACCGTTCTCCGAGTTATCAGCGAATTGCTCTATTTCGAAAAAAGCAATTTTCTGCCAAAACACTACCGTACACTTCCTTAAACGCTTCAAATTCACTGTATAGGGGTAATTCGATGTGCTGACACGATGCAACATACGGCAAACGCTAACATTCGACCGTTCTTGAGTTATCATCAAAACAGTGAGGACTGTGTAAAACGTGCTTTTCTGCCCGTGAAACGCACGAATATCGCATAAACGGGTTTTCCTTCCAAAACACTACCGTACACTTCCCGTAACCACTCCAAATTCACTGTATAGGGGTAATTCGATGCGCTGAACACGATGCAACATACGGCAAACGCTAACATTCGACCGTTCTCGAGTTATCAGCGAATTGCTCGATTTTCGAAAAAAGCAATTTTCTGCAAAACACTACCGTACACTTCCCTTAAACGCTTCAAATTCACTGTATAGGGGTAATTCGATGTGCTGAACACGATGCAACATACGGCAAACGCTAACATTCGACCGTTCTCGAGTTATCATCAAAACAGTGAGGACTGTGAAAAACGTGCTTTTCTGCCCGTGAAACGCACGAATATCGCATAAACGGGTTTTCCTTCCAAAACACTACCGTACACTTCCCGTAACCACTCCAAATTCACTGTATAGGGGTAATTCGATGCGCTGAACACGATGCAACATACGGCAAACGCTAACATTCGACCGTTCTCCAGTTATCAGCGAATTGCTCGATTTTCGAAAAAAGCAATTTTCTGTCAAAACACTACCGTACACTTCCTTAAACGCTTCAAATTCACTGTATAGGGGTAATTCGATGTGCTGAACACGATGCAACATACGGCGAACGCTAACATTCGACCGTTCTCCAGTTATCAGCGAATTGCTCGATTTTCGAAAAAAGCAATTTTCTGCCAAAACACTACCGTACACTTCCCTTAAACGCTTCAAATTCACTGTATAGGGGTAATTCGATGTGCTGAACACGATGCAACATACGGCAAACGCTAACATTCGACCGTTCTCGAGTTATCATCAAAACAGTGAGGACTGTGAAAAACGTGCTTTTCTGCCCGTGAAACGCACGAATATCGCATAAACGGGTTTTCCTTCCAAAACACTACCGTACACTTCCCGTAACCACTCCAAATTCACTGTATAGGGGTAATTCGATGCGCTGAACACGATGCAACATACGGCAAACGCTAACATTCGACCGTTCTCCAGTTATCAGCGAATTGCTCGATTTTCGAAAAAAGCAATTTTCTGTCAAAACACTACGGTACACTTCCCTTAAACGCTTCAAATTCACTGTATAGGGGTAATTCGATGTGCTGAACACGACGCAACATACGGCGAACGCTAACATTCGACCGTTCTCCAGTTATCAGCGAATTGCTCGATTTTCGAAAAAAGCAATTTTCTGCCAAAACACTACCGTACACTTCCCTTAAACGCTTCAAATTCACTGTATAGGGGTAATTCGATGTGCTGAACACGATGCAACATACGGCAAACGCTAACATTCGACCGTTCTCGAGTTATCAGCGAATTGCTCGATTTTCGAAAAAAGCAATTTTCTGCCAAAACACTACCGTACACTTCCCTTAAACGCTTCAAATTCACTGTATAGGGGTAATTCGATGTGCTGAACACGATGCAACATACGGCAAACGCTAACATTCGACCGTTCTTGAGTTATCATCAAAACAGTGAGGACTGTGTAAAACGTGCTTTTCTGCCCGTGAAACGCACGAATATCGCATAAACGGGTTTTCCTTCCAAAACACTACCGTACACTTCCCTTAAACGCTTCAAATTCACTGTATAGGGGTAATTCGATGTGCTGAACACGATGCAACATACGGCAAACGCTAACATTCGACCGTTCTTGAGTTATCATCAAAACAGTGAGGACTGTGTAAAACGTGCTTTTCTGCCCGTGAAACGCACGAATATCGCATAAACGGGTTTTCCTTCCAAAACACTACCGTACACTTCCCTTAAACGCTTCAAATTCACTGTATAGGGGTAATTCGATGTGCTGAACACGATGCAACATACGGCGAACGCTAACATTCGACCGTTCTCCAGTTATCAGCGAATTGCTCGATTTTCGAAAAAAGCAATTTTCTGCCAAAACACTACCGTACACTTCCCGTAAACGCTTCAAATTCACTGTATAGGGGTAATTCGATGTGCTGAACACGATGCAACATACGGCAAACGCTAACATTCGACCGTTCTCGAGTTATCATCAAAACAGTGAAGACTGTGAAAAACGTGCTTTTCTGCCCGTGAAACGCACGAATATCGCATAAACGGGTTTTCCTTCCAAAACACTACCGTACACTTCCCGTAACCACTCCAAATTCACTGTATAGGGGTAATTCGATGCGCTGAACACGATGCAACATACGGCAAACGCTAACATTCGACCGTTCTCCAGTTATCAGCGAATTGCTCGATTTTCGAAAAAAGCAATTTTCTGTCAAAACACTACGGTACACTTCCCTTAAACGCTTCAAATTCACTGTATAGGGGTAATTCGATGTGCTGAACACGACGCAACATACGGCGAACGCTAACATTCGACCGTTCTCCAGTTATCAGCGAATTGCTCGATTTTCGAAAAAAGCAATTTTCTGCCAAAACACTACCGTACACTTCCCTTAAACGCTTCAAATTCACTGTATAGGGGTAATTCGATGTGCTGAACACGATGCAATATACGGCAAACGCTAACATTCGACCGTTCTTGAGTTATCATCAAAACAGTGAGGACTGTGTAAAACGTGCTTTTCTGCCCGTGAAACGCACGAATATCGCATAAACGGGTTTTTCTTCCAAAACACTACCGTACACTTCCCGTAACCACTCCAAATTCACTGTATAGGGGTAATTCGATGTGCTGAACACGATGCAACATCCGGCAAACGCTAACATTCGACCGTTCTCGAGTTATCAGCGAATTGCTCGATTTTCGAAAAAAGCAATTTTCTGCCAAAACACTACCGTACACTTCACTTAAACGCTTCAAATTCACTGTATAGGGGTAATTCGATGTGCTGAACACGATGCAATATACGGCGAACGCTAACATTCGACCGTTCTCCAGTTATCAGCGAATTGCTCGATTTTCGAAAAAAGCAATTTTCTGCCAAAACACTACCGTACACTTCCCGTAAACGCTTCAAATTCACTGTATAGGGGTAATTCGATGTGCTGAACACGATGCAACATACGGCAAACGCTAACATTCGACCGTTCTTGAGTTATCATCAAAACAGTGAGGACTGTGTAAAACGTGCTTTTCTGCCCGTGAAACGCACGAATATCGCATAAACGGGTTTTCCTTCCAAAACACTACCGTACACTTCCCGTAACCACTCCAAATTCACTGTATAGGGGTAATTCGATGCGCTGAACACGATGCAACATACGGCAAACGCTAACATTCGACCGTTCTCCAGTTATCAGCGAATTGCTCGATTTTCGAAAAAAGCAATTTTCTGTCAAAACACTACCGTACACTTCCCTTAAACGCTTCAAATTCACTGTATAGGGGTAATTCGATGTGCTGAACACGATGCAACATACGGCGAACGCTAACATTCGACCGTTCTCCAGTTATCAGCGAATTGCTCGATTTTCGAAAAAAGCAATTTTCTGCCAAAACACTACCGTACACTTCCCTTAAACGCTTCAAATTCACTGTATAGGGGTAATTCGATGTGCTGAACACGATGCAACATACGGCAAACGCTAACATTCGACCGTTCTTGAATTATCATCAAAACAGTGAGGACTGTGTAAAACGCGCTTTTCTGCCCGTGAAACGCACGAATATCGCATAAACGGGTTTTCCTTCCAAAACACTACCGTACACTTCCCGTAACCACTCCAAATTCACTGTATAGGGGTAATTCGATGCGCTGAACACGATGCAACATACGGCAAACGCTAACATTCGACCGTTCTCGAGTTATCAGCGAATTGCTCGATTTTCGAAAAAAAGCAATTTTCTGCCAAAACACTACCGTACACTTCACTTAAACGCTTCAAATTCACTGTATAGGGGTAATTCGATGCGCTGAACACGATGCAACATACGGCAAACGCTAACATTCGACCGTTCTCCAGTTATCAGCGAATTGCTCGATTTTCGAAAAAAGCAATTTTCTGTCAAAACACTACGGTACACTTCCCTTAAACGCTTCAAATTCACTGTATAGGGGTAATTCGATGTGCTGAACACGACTGCAACATACGGCGAACGCTAACATTCGACCGTTCTCCAGTTATCAGCGAATTGCTCGATTTTCGAAAAAAGCAATTTTCTGCCAAAACACTACCGTACACTTCCCTTAAACGCTTCAAATTCACTGTATAGGGGTAATTCGATGTGCTGAACACGATGCAATATACGGCAAACGCTAACATTCGACCGTTCTTGAGTTATCATCAAAACAGTGAGGACTGTGTAAAACGTGCTTTTCTGCCCGTGAAACGCACGAATATCGCATAAACGGGTTTTTCTTCCAAAACACTACCGTACACTTCCCGTAACCACTCCAAATTCACTGTATAGGGGTAATTCGATGTGCTGAACACGATGCAACATCCGGCAAACGCTAACATTCGACCGTTCTCGAGTTATCAGCGAATTGCTCGATTTTCGAAAAAAGCAATTTTCTGCCAAAACACTACCGTACACTTCCCTTAAACGCTTCAAATTCACTGTATAGGGGTAATTCGATGTGCTGAACACGATGCAACATACGGCAAACGCTAACATTCGACCGTTCTCGAGTTATCAGCGAATTGCTCGATTTTCGAAAAAAGCAATTTTCTGCCAAAACACTACCGTACACTTCCCTTAAACGCTTCAAATTCACTGTATAGGGGTAATTCGATGTGCTGAACACGATGCAACATACGGCAAACGCTAACATTCGACCGTTCTTGAGTTATCATCAAAACAGTGAGGACTGTGTAAAACGTGCTTTTCTGCCCGTGAAACGCACGAATATCGCATAAACGGGTTTTCCTTCCAAAACACTACCGTACACTTCCCTTAAACGCTTCAAATTCACTGTATAGGGGTAATTCGATGTGCTGAACACGATGCAACATACGGCAAACGCTAACATTCGACCGTTCTTGAGTTATCATCAAAACAGTGAGGACTGTGTAAAACGTGCTTTTCTGCCCGTGAAACGCACGAATATCGCATAAACGGGTTTTCCTTCCAAAACACTACCGTACACTTCCCTTAAACGCTTCAAATTCACTGTATAGGGGTAATTCGATGTGCTGAACACGATGCAACATACGGCGAACGCTAACATTCGACCGTTCTCCAGTTATCAGCGAATTGCTCGATTTTCGAAAAAAGCAATTTTCTGCCAAAACACTACCGTACACTTCCCGTAAACGCTTCAAATTCACTGTATAGGGGTAATTCGATGTGCTGAACACGATGCAACATACGGCAAACGCTAACATTCGACCGTTCTCGAGTTATCATCAAAACAGTGAAGACTGTGAAAAACGTGCTTTTCTGCCCGTGAAACGCACGAATATCGCATAAACGGGTTTTCCTTCCAAAACACTACCGTACACTTCCCGTAACCACTCCAAATTCACTGTATAGGGGTAATTCGATGCGCTGAACACGATGCAACATACGGCAAACGCTAACATTCGACCGTTCTCCAGTTATCAGCGAATTGCTCGATTTTCGAAAAAAGCAATTTTCTGTCAAAACACTACGGTACACTTCCCTTAAACGCTTCAAATTCACTGTATAGGGGTAATTCGATGTGCTGAACACGACGCAACATACGGCGAACGCTAACATTCGACCGTTCTCCAGTTATCAGCGAATTGCTCGATTTTCGAAAAAAGCAATTTTCTGCCAAAACACTACCGTACACTTCCCTTAAACGCTTCAAATTCACTGTATAGGGGTAATTCGATGTGCTGAACACGATGCAATATACGGCAAACGCTAACATTCGACCGTTCTTGAGGTATCATCAAAACAGTGAGGACTGTGTAAAACGTGCTTTTCTGCCCGTGAAACGCACGAATATCGCATAAACGGGTTTTCTTCCAAAACACTACCGTACACTTCCCGTAACCACTCCAAATTCACTGTATAGGGGTAATTCGATGTGCTGAACACGATGCAACATCCGGCAAACGCTAACATTCGACCGTTCTCGAGTTATCAGCGAATTGCTCGATTTTCGAAAAAAGCAATTTTCTGCCAAAACACTACCGTACACTTCACTTAAACGCTTCAAATTCACTGTATAGGGGTAATTCGATGTGCTGAACACGATGCAATATACGGCGAACGCTAACATTCGACCGTTCTCCAGTTATCAGCGAATTGCTCGATTTTCGAAAAAAGCAATTTTCTGCCAAAACACTACCGTACACTTCCCGTAAACGCTTCAAATTCACTGTATAGGGGTAATTCGATGTGCTGAACACGATGCAACATACGGCAAACGCTAACATTCGACCGTTCTTGAGTTATCATCAAAACAGTGAGGACTGTGTAAAACGTGCTTTTCTGCCCGTGAAACGCACGAATATCGCATAAACGGGTTTTCCTTCCAAAACACTACCGTACACTTCCCGTAACCACTCCAAATTCACTGTATAGGGGTAATTCGATGCGCTGAACACGATGCAACATACGGCAAACGCTAACATTCGACCGTTCTCCAGTTATCAGCGAATTGCTCGATTTTCGAAAAAAGCAATTTTCTGTCAAAACACTACCGTACACTTCCCTTAAACGCTTCAAATTCACTGTATAGGGGTAATTCGATGTGCTGAACACGATGCAACATACGGCGAACGCTAACATTCGACCGTTCTCCAGTTATCAGCGAATTGCTCGATTTTCGAAAAAAGCAATTTTCTGCCAAAACACTACCGTACACTTCCCTTAAACGCTTCAAATTCACTGTATAGGGGTAATTCGATGTGCTGAACACGATGCAACATACGGCAAACGCTAACATTCGACCGTTCTTGAATTATCATCAAAACAGTGAGGACTGTGTAAAACGCGCTTTTCTGCCCGTGAAACGCAGCGAATATCGCATAAACGGGTTTTCCTTCCAAAACACTACCGTACACTTCCCGTAACCACTCCAAATTCACTGTATAGGGGTAATTCGATGCGCTGAACACGATGCAACATACGGCAAACGCTAACATTCGACCGTTCTCGAGATTATCAGCGAATTGCTCCATTTTCGAAAAAAGCAATTTTCTGAGAAAACACTACCGTACACTTCCCTTAAACGCTTCAAATTCACTGTATAGGGGTAATTCGATGTGCTGAACGCGATGCAACATACGGCAAACGCTAACATTCGACCGTTCTCGAGTTATCATCAAAACAGTGAAGACTGTGAAAAACGTGCTTTTCTGCCCGTGAAACGCACGAATATCGCATAAACGGGTTTTCCTTCCAAAACACTACCGTACACTTCCCGTAACCACTCCAAATTCACTGTATAGGGGTAATTCGATGCGCTGAACACGATGCAACATACGGCAAACGCTAACATTCGACCGTTCTCCAGTTATCAGCGAATTGCTCGATTTTCGAAAAAAGCAATTTTCTGTCAAAACACTACGGTACACTTCCCTTAAACGCTTCAAATTCACTGTATAGGGGTAATTCGATGTGCTGAACACGACGCAACATACGGCGAACGCTAACATTCGACCGTTCTCCAGTTATCAGCGAATTGCTCGATTTTCGAAAAAAGCAATTTTCTGCCAAAACACTACCGTACACTTCCCTTAAACGCTTCAAATTCACTGTATAGGGGTAATTCGATGTGCTGAACACGATGCAACATACGGCAAACGCTAACATTCGACCGTTCTCGAGTTATCATCAAAACAGTGAAGACTGTGAAAAACGTGCTTTTCTGCCCGTGAAACGCACGAATATCGCATAAACGGGTTTTCCTTCCAAAACACTACCGTACACTTCCCGTAACCACTCCAAATTCACTGTATAGGGGTAATTCGATGCGCTGAACACGATGCAACATACGGCAAACGCTAACATTCGACCGTTCTCCAGTTATCAGCGAATTGCTCGATTTTCGAAAAAAGCAATTTTCTGTCAAAACACTACGGTACACTTCCCTTAAACGCTTCAAATTCACTGTATAGGGGTAATTCGATGTGCTGAACACGACGCAACATACGGCGAACGCTAACATTCGACCGTTCTCCAGTTATCAGCGAATTGCTCGATTTTCGAAAAAAGCAATTTTCTGCCAAAACACTACCGTACACTTCCCTTAAACGCTTCAAATTCACTGTATAGGGGTAATTCGATGTGCTGAACACGATGCAACATACGGCAAACGCTAACATTCGACCGTTCTCGAGTTATCAGCGAATTGCTCGATTTTCGAAAAAAGCAATTTTCTGCCAAAACACTACCGTACACTTCCCTTAAACGCTTCAAATTCACTGTATAGGGGTAATTCGATGTGCTGAACACGATGCAACATACGGCAAACGCTAACATTCGACCGTTCTTGAGTTATCATCAAAACAGTGAGGACTGTGTAAAACGTGCTTTTCTGCCCGTGAAACGCACGAATATCGCATAAACGGGTTTTCCTTCCAAAACACTACCGTACACTTCCCTTAAACGCTTCAAATTCACTGTATAGGGGTAATTCGATGTGCTGAACACGATGCAACATACGGCAAACGCTAACATTCGACCGTTCTTGAGTTATCATCAAAACAGTGAGGACTGTGTAAAACGTGCTTTTCTGCCCGTGAAACGCACGAATATCGCATAAACGGGTTTTCCTTCCAAAACACTACCGTACACTTCCCTTAAACGCTTCAAATTCACTGTATAGGGGTAATTCGATGTGCTGAACACGATGCAACATACGGCGAACGCTAACATTCGACCGTTCTCCAGTTATCAGCGAATTGCTCGATTTTCGAAAAAAGCAATTTTCTGCCAAAACACTACCGTACACTTCCCGTAAACGCTTCAAATTCACTGTATAGGGGTAATTCGATGTGCTGAACACGATGCAACATACGGCAAACGCTAACATTCGACCGTTCTCGAGTTATCATCAAAACAGTGAAGACTGTGAAAAACGTGCTTTTCTGCCCGTGAAACGCACGAATATCGCATAAACGGGTTTTCCTTCCAAAACACTACCGTACACTTCCCGTAACCACTCCAAATTCACTGTATAGGGGTAATTCGATGCGCTGAACACGATGCAACATACGGCAAACGCTAACATTCGACCGTTCTCCAGTTATCAGCGAATTGCTCGATTTTCGAAAAAAGCAATTTTCTGTCAAAACACTACGGTACACTTCCCTTAAACGCTTCAAATTCACTGTATAGGGGTAATTCGATGTGCTGAACACGACGCAACATACGGCGAACGCTAACATTCGACCGTTCTCCAGTTATCAGCGAATTGCTCGATTTTCGAAAAAAGCAATTTTCTGCCAAAACACTACCGTACACTTCCCTTAAACGCTTCAAATTCACTGTATAGGGGTAATTCGATGTGCTGAACACGATGCAATATACGGCAAACGCTAACATTCGACCGTTCTTGAGGTATCATCAAAACAGTGAGGACTGTGTAAAACGTGCTTTTCTGCCCGTGAAACGCACGAATATCGCATAAACGGGTTTTTCTTCCAAAACACTACCGTACACTTCCCGTAACCACTCCAAATTCACTGTATAGGGGTAATTCGATGTGCTGAACACGATGCAACATCCGGCAAACGCTAACATTCGACCGTTCTCGAGTTATCAGCGAATTGCTCGATTTTCGAAAAAAGCAATTTTCTGCCAAAACACTACCGTACACTTCACTTAAACGCTTCAAATTCACTGTATAGGGGTAATTCGATGTGCTGAACACGATGCAATATACGGCGAACGCTAACATTCGACCGTTCTCCAGTTATCAGCGAATTGCTCGATTTTCGAAAAAAGCAATTTTCTGCCAAAACACTACCGTACACTTCCCGTAAACGCTTCAAATTCACTGTATAGGGGTAATTCGATGTGCTGAACACGATGCAACATACGGCAAACGCTAACATTCGACCGTTCTTGAGTTATCATCAAAACAGTGAGGACTGTGTAAAACGTGCTTTTCTGCCCGTGAAACGCACGAATATCGCATAAACGGGTTTTCCTTCCAAAACACTACCGTACACTTCCCGTAACCACTCCAAATTCACTGTATAGGGGTAATTCGATGCGCTGAACACGATGCAACATACGGCAAACGCTAACATTCGACCGTTCTCCAGTTATCAGCGAATTGCTCGATTTTCGAAAAAAGCAATTTTCTGTCAAAACACTACCGTACACTTCCCTTAAACGCTTCAAATTCACTGTATAGGGGTAATTCGATGTGCTGAACACGATGCAACATACGGCGAACGCTAACATTCGACCGTTCTCCAGTTATCAGCGAATTGCTCGATTTTCGAAAAAAGCAATTTTCTGCCAAAACACTACCGTACACTTCCCTTAAACGCTTCAAATTCACTGTATAGGGGTAATTCGATGTGCTGAACACGATGCAACATACGGCAAACGCTAACATTCGACCGTTCTTGAATTATCATCAAAACAGTGAGGACTGTGTAAAACGCGCTTTTCTGCCCGTGAAACGCACGAATATCGCATAAACGGGTTTTCCTTCCAAAACACTACCGTACACTTCCCGTAACCACTCCAAATTCACTGTATAGGGGTAATTCGATGCGCTGAACACGATGCAACATACGGCAAACGCTAACATTCGACCGTTCTCGAGTTATCAGCGAATTGCTCGATTTTCGAAAAAAGCAATTTTCTGCCAAAACACTACCGTACACTTCACTTAAACGCTTCAAATTCACTGTATAGGGGTAATTCGATGCGCTGAACACGATGCAACATACGGCAAACGCTAACATTCGACCGTTCTCCAGTTATCAGCGAATTGCTCGATTTTCGAAAAAAGCAATTTTCTGTCAAAACACTACGGTACACTTCCCTTAAACGCTTCAAATTCACTGTATAGGGGTAATTCGATGTGCTGAACACGACGCAACATACGGCGAACGCTAACATTCGACCGTTCTCCAGTTATCAGCGAATTGCTCGATTTTCGAAAAAAGCAATTTTCTGCCAAAACACTACCGTACACTTCCCTTAAACGCTTCAAATTCACTGTATAGGGGTAATTCGATGTGCTGAACACGATGCAATATACGGCAAACGCTAACATTCGACCGTTCTTGAGTTATCATCAAAACAGTGAGGACTGTGTAAAACGTGCTTTTCTGCCCGTGAAACGCACGAATATCGCATAAACGGGTTTTTCTTCCAAAACACTACCGTACACTTCCCGTAACCACTCCAAATTCACTGTATAGGGGTAATTCGATGTGCTGAACACGATGCAACATCCGGCAAACGCTAACATTCGACCGTTCTCGAGTTATCAGCGAATTGCTCGATTTTCGAAAAAAAGCAATTTTCTGCCAAAACACTACCGTACACTTCCCTTAAACGCTTCAAATTCACTGTATAGGGGTAATTCGATGTGCTGAACACGATGCAACATACGGCAAACGCTAACATTCGACCGTTCTCGAGTTATCAGCGAATTGCTCGATTTTCGAAAAAAGCAATTTTCTGCCAAAACACTACCGTACACTTCCCTTAAACGCTTCAAATTCACTGTATAGGGGTAATTCGATGTGCTGAACACGATGCAACATACGGCAAACGCTAACATTCGACCGTTCTTGAGTTATCATCAAAACAGTGAGGACTGTGTAAAACGTGCTTTTCTGCCCGTGAAACGCACGAATATCGCATAAACGGGTTTTCCTTCCAAAACACTACCGTACACTTCCCTTAAACGCTTCAAATTCACTGTATAGGGGTAATTCGATGTGCTGAACACGATGCAACATACGGCAAACGCTAACATTCGACCGTTCTTGAGTTATCATCAAAACAGTGAGGACTGTGTAAAACGTGCTTTTCTGCCCGTGAAACGCACGAATATCGCATAAACGGGTTTTCCTTCCAAAACACTACCGTACACTTCCCTTAAACGCTTCAAATTCACTGTATAGGGGTAATTCGATGTGCTGAACACGATGCAACATACGGCGAACGCTAACATTCGACCGTTCTCCAGTTATCAGCGAATTGCTCGATTTTCGAAAAAAGCAATTTTCTGCCAAAACACTACCGTACACTTCCCGTAAACGCTTCAAATTCACTGTATAGGGGTAATTCGATGTGCTGAACACGATGCAACATACGGCAAACGCTAACATTCGACCGTTCTCGAGTTATCATCAAAACAGTGAAGACTGTGAAAAACGTGCTTTTCTGCCCGTGAAACGCACGAATATCGCATAAACGGGTTTTCCTTCCAAAACACTACCGTACACTTCCCGTAACCACTCCAAATTCACTGTATAGGGGTAATTCGATGCGCTGAACACGATGCAACATACGGCAAACGCTAACATTCGACCGTTCTCCAGTTATCAGCGAATTGCTCGATTTTCGAAAAAAGCAATTTTCTGTCAAAACACTACGGTACACTTCCCTTAAACGCTTCAAATTCACTGTATAGGGGTAATTCGATGTGCTGAACACGACGCAACATACGGCGAACGCTAACATTCGACCGTTCTCCAGTTATCAGCGAATTGCTCGATTTTCGAAAAAAGCAATTTTCTGCCAAAACACTACCGTACACTTCCCTTAAACGCTTCAAATTCACTGTATAGGGGTAATTCGATGTGCTGAACACGATGCAATATACGGCAAACGCTAACATTCGACCGTTCTTGAGGTATCATCAAAACAGTGAGGACTGTGTAAAACGTGCTTTTCTGCCCGTGAAACGCACGAATATCGCATAAACGGGTTTTTCTTCCAAAACACTACCGTACACTTCCCGTAACCACTCCAAATTCACTGTATAGGGGTAATTCGATGTGCTGAACACGATGCAACATCCGGCAAACGCTAACATTCGACCGTTCTCGAGTTATCAGCGAATTGCTCGATTTTCGAAAAAAGCAATTTTCTGCCAAAACACTACCGTACACTTCACTTAAACGCTTCAAATTCACTGTATAGGGGTAATTCGATGTGCTGAACACGATGCAATATACGGCGAACGCTAACATTCGACCGTTCTCCAGTTATCAGCGAATTGCTCGATTTTCGAAAAAAGCAATTTTCTGCCAAAACACTACCGTACACTTCCCGTAAACGCTTCAAATTCACTGTATAGGGGTAATTCGATGTGCTGAACACGATGCAACATACGGCAAACGCTAACATTCGACCGTTCTTGAGTTATCATCAAAACAGTGAGGACTGTGTAAAACGTGCTTTTCTGCCCGTGAAACGCACGAATATCGCATAAACGGGTTTTCCTTCCAAAACACTACCGTACACTTCCCGTAACCACTCCAAATTCACTGTATAGGGGTAATTCGATGCGCTGAACACGATGCAACATACGGCAAACGCTAACATTCGACCGTTCTCCAGTTATCAGCGAATTGCTCGATTTTCGAAAAAAGCAATTTTCTGTCAAAACACTACCGTACACTTCCCTTAAACGCTTCAAATTCACTGTATAGGGGTAATTCGATGTGCTGAACACGATGCAACATACGGCGAACGCTAACATTCGACCGTTCTCCAGTTATCAGCGAATTGCTCGATTTTCGAAAAAAGCAATTTTCTGCCAAAACACTACCGTACACTTCCCTTAAACGCTTCAAATTCACTGTATAGGGGTAATTCGATGTGCTGAACACGATGCAACATACGGCAAACGCTAACATTCGACCGTTCTTGAATTATCATCAAAACAGTGAGGACTGTGTAAAACGCGCTTTTCTGCCCGTGAAACGCACGAATATCGCATAAACGGGTTTTCCTTCCAAAACACTACCGTACACTTCCCGTAACCACTCCAAATTCACTGTATAGGGGTAATTCGATGCGCTGAACACGATGCAACATACGGCAAACGCTAACATTCGACCGTTCTCGAGTTATCAGCGAATTGCTCGATTTTCGAAAAAAGCAATTTTCTGCCAAAACACTACCGTACACTTCACTTAAACGCTTCAAATTCACTGTATAGGGGTAATTCGATGTGCTGAACACGATGCAATATACGGCGAACGCTAACATTCGACCGTTCTCCAGTTATCAGCGAATTGCTCGATTTTCGAAAAAAGCAATTTTCTGCCAAAACACTACCGTACACTTCCCGTAAACGCTTCAAATTCACTGTATAGGGGTAATTCGATGTGCTGAACACGATGCAACATACGGCAAACGCTAACATTCGACCGTTCTTGAGTTATCATCAAAACAGTGAGGACTGTGTAAAACGTGCTTTTCTGCCCGTGAAACGCACGAATATCGCATAAACGGGTTTTCCATTCCAAAACACTACCGTACACTTCCCGTAACCACTCCAAATTCACTGTATAGGGGTAATTCGATGCGCTGAACACGATGCAACATACGGCAAACGCTAACATTCGACCGTTCTCCAGTTATCAGCGAATTGCTCGATTTTCGAAAAAAGCAATTTTCTGTCAAAACACTACCGTACACTTCCCTTAAACGCTTCAAATTCACTGTATAGGGGTAATTCGATGTGCTGAACACGATGCAACATACGGCGAACGCTAACATTCGACCGTTCTCCAGTTATCAGCGAATTGCTCGATTTTCGAAAAAAGCAATTTTCTGCCAAAACACTACCGTACACTTCCCTTAAACGCTTCAAATTCACTGTATAGGGGTAATTCGATGTGCTGAACACGATGCAACATACGGCAAACGCTAACATTCGACCGTTCTCGAGTTATCATCAACACAGTGAGGACTGTGAAAAACGTGCTTTTCTGCCCGTGAAACGCACGAATATCGCATAAACGGGTTTTCCTTCCAAAACACTACCGTACACTTCCCTTAAACGCTTCAAATTCACTGTATAGGGGTAATTCGATGTGCTGAACACGATGCAACATACGGCAAACGCTAACATTCGACCGTTCTCGAGTTATCAGCGAATTGCTCGATTTTCGAAAAAAGCAATTTTCTGCCAAAACACTACCGTACACTTCCCTTAAACGCTTCAAATTCACTGTATAGGGGTAATTCGATGTGCTGAACACGATGCAACATACGGCAAACCCTAACATTCGACCGTTCTCGAGTTATCATCAAAACAGTGAGGACTGTGTAAAACGTGCTTTTCTGCCCGTGAAACGCACGAATATCGCATAAACGGGTTTTCCTTCCAAAACACTACCGTACACTTCCCGTAACCACTCCAAATTCACTGTATAGGGGTAATTCGATGCGCTGAACACGATGCAACATACGGCAAACGCTAACATTCGACCGTTCTCCAGTTATCAGCGAATTGCTCGATTTTCGAAAAAAGCAATTTTCTGTCAAAACACTACCGTACACTTCCCTTAAACGCTTCAAATTCACTGTATAGGGGTAATTCGATGTGCTGAACACGATGCAACATACGGCGAACGCTAACATTCGACCGTTCTCCAGTTATCAGCGAATTGCTCGATTTTCGAAAAAAGCAATTTTCTGCCAAAACACTACCGTACACTTCCCTTAAACGCTTCAAATTCACTGTATAGGGGTAATTCGATGTGCTGAACACGATGCAACATACGGCAAACGCTAACATTCGACCGTTCTCGAGTTATCATCAAAACAGTGAGGACTGTGTAAAAACGTGCTTTTCTGCCCGTGAAACGCACGAATATCGCATAAACGGGTTTTCCTTCCAAAACACTACCGTACACTTCCCTTAAACGCTTCAAATTCACTGTATAGGGGTAATTCGATGTGCTGAACACGATGCAACATACGGCAAACGCTAACATTCGACCGTTCTCGAGTTATCAGCGAATTGCTCGATTTTCGAAAAAAGCAATTTTCTGCCAAAACACTACCGTACACTTCCCTTAAACGCTTCAAATTCACTGTATAGGGGTAATTCGATGTGCTGAACACGATGCAACATACGGCAAACCCTAACATTCGACCGTTCTCGAGTTATCATCAAAACAGTGAGGACTGTGTAAAAACGTGCTTTTCTGCCCGTGAAACGCACGAATATCGCATAAACGGGTTTTCCTTCCAAAACACTACCGTACACTTCCCGTAACCACTCCAAATTCACTGTATAGGGGTAATTCGATGCGCTGAACACGATGCAACATACGGCAAACGCTAACATTCGACCGTTCTCCAGTTATCAGCGAATTGCTCGATTTTCGAAAAAAGCAATTTTCTGTCAAAACACTACCGTACACTTCCCTTAAACGCTTCAAATTCACTGTATAGGGGTAATTCGATGTGCTGAACACGATGCAACATACGGCGAACGCTAACATTCGACCGTTCTCCAGTTATCAGCGAATTGCTCGATTTTCGAAAAAAGCAATTTTCTGCCAAAACACTACCGTACACTTCCCTTAAACGCTTCAAATTCACTGTATAGGGGTAATTCGATGTGCTGAACACGATGCAACATACGGCAAACGCTAACATTCGACCGTTCTCGAGTTATCATCAACACAGTGAGGACTGTGAAAAACGTGCTTTTCTGCCCGTGAAACGCACGAATATCGCATAAACGGGTTTTCCTTCCAAAACACTACCGTACACTTCCCTTAAACGCTTCAAATTCACTGTATAGGGGTAATTCGATGTGCTGAACACGATGCAACATACGGCAAACGCTAACATTCGACCGTTCTCGAGTTATCAGCGAATTGCTCGATTTTCGAAAAAAGCAATTTTCTGCCAAAACACTACCGTACACTTCCCTTAAACGCTTCAAATTCACTGTATAGGGGTAATTCGATGTGCTGAACACGATGCAACATACGGCAAACGCTAACATTCGACCGTTCTCGAGTTATCATCAAAACAGTGAGGACTGTGAAAAACGTGCTTTTCTGCCCGTGAAACGCACGAATATCGCATAAACGTGTTTTCCTTCCAAAACACTACCGTACACTTCCCGTAACCACTCCAAATTCACTGTATAGGGGTAATTCGATGCGCTGAACACGATGCAACATACGGCAAACGCTAACATTCGACCGTTCTCGAGTTATCAGCGAATTGCTCGATTTTCGAAAAAAGCAATTTTCTGCCAAAACACTACCGTACACTTCCCTTAAACGCTTCAAATTCACTGTATAGGGGTAATTCGATGTGCTGAACACGATGCAACATACGGCGAACGCTTACATTCGACCGTTCTCCAGTTATCAGCGAATTGCTCGATTTTCGGAAAAAAGCAATTTTCTGCCAAAACACTACCGTACACTTCCCTTAAACGCTTCAAATTCACTGTATAGGGGTAATTCGATGTGCTGAACACGATGCAACATACGGCAAACGCTAACATTCGACCGTTCTTGAGTTATCATCAAAACAGTGAGGACTGTGTAAAACGTGCTTTTCTGCCCGTGAAACGCACGAATATCGCATAAACGGGTTTTGCTTCCAAAACACTACCGTACACTTCCCTTAAACGCTTCAAATTCACTGTATAGGGGTAATTCGATGTGCTGAACACGATGCAACATACGGCGAACGCTAACATTCGACCGTTCTCCAGTTATCAGCGAATTGCTCGATTTTCGAAAAAAGCAATTTTCTGCCAAAACACTACCGTACACTTCCCGTAAACGCTTCAAATTCACTGTATAGGGGTAATTCGATGTGCTGAACACGATGCAACATACGGCAAACGCTAACATTCGACCGTTCTCGAGTTATCATCAAAACAGTGAAGACTGTGAAAAACGTGCTTTTCTGCCCGTGAAACGCACGAATATCGCATAAACGGGTTTTCCTTCCAAAACACTACCGTACACTTCCCGTAACCACTCCAAATTCACTGTATAGGGGTAATTCGATGCACTGAACACGATGCAACATACGGCAAACGCTAACATTCGACCGTTCTCCAGTTATCAGCGAATTGCTCGATTTTCGAAAAAAGCAATTTTCTGTCAAAACACTACGGTACACTTCCCTTAAACGCTTCAAATTCACTGTATAGGGGTAATTCGATGTGCTGAACACGACGCAACATACGGCGAACGCTAACATTCGACCGTTCTCCAGTTATCAGCGAATTGCTCGATTTTCGAAAAAAGCAATTTTCTGCCAAAACACTACCGTACACTTCCCTTAAACGCTTCAAATTCACTGTATAGGGGTAATTCGATGTGCTGAACACGATGCAACATACGGCAAACGCTAACATTCGACCGTTCTCGAGTTATCAGCGAATTGCTCGATTTTCGAAAAAAGCAATTTTCTGCCAAAACACTACCGTACACTTCCCTTAAACGCTTCAAATTCACTGTATAGGGGTAATTCGATGTGCTGAACACGATGCAACATACGGCAAACG
The DNA here is from genome assembly GCA_026005395.1 of Asobara japonica. Taxonomy (NCBI): domain Eukaryota; kingdom Metazoa; phylum Arthropoda; class Insecta; order Hymenoptera; family Braconidae; genus Asobara; species Asobara japonica. Next base: position 51,594 of record BQMI01000008.1, on the reverse strand, counting down.
CTAACATTCGACCGTTCTTGAGTTATCATCAAAACAGTGAGGACTGTGTAAAACGTGCTTTTCTGCCCGTGAAACGCACGAATATCGCATAAACGGGTTTTCCTTCCAAAACACTACCGTACACTTCCCTTAAACGCTTCAAATTCACTGTATAGGGGTAATTCGATGTGCTGAACACGATGCAACATACGGCAAACGCTAACATTCGACCGTTCTTGAGTTATCATCAAAACAGTGAGGACTGTGTAAAACGTGCTTTTCTGCCCGTGAAACGCACGAATATCGCATAAACGGGTTTTCCTTCCAAAACACTACCGTACACTTCCCTTAAACGCTTCAAATTCACTGTATAGGGGTAATTCGATGTGCTGAACACGATGCAACATACGGCGAACGCTAACATTCGACCGTTCTCCAGTTATCAGCGAATTGCTCGATTTTCGAAAAAAGCAATTTTCTGCCAAAACACTACCGTACACTTACCGTAAACGCTTCAAATTCACTGTATAGGGGTAATTCGATGTGCTGAACACGATGCAACATACGGCAAACGCTAACATTCGACCGTTCTCGAGTTATCATCAAAACAGTGAAGACTGTGAAAAACGTGCTTTTCTGCCCGTGAAACGCACGAATATCGCATAAACGGGTTTTCCTTCCAAAACACTACCGTACACTTCCCGTAACCACTCCAAATTCACTGTATAGGGGTAATTCGATGCGCTGAACACGATGCAACATACGGCAAACGCTAACATTCGACCGTTCTCCAGTTATCAGCGAATTGCTCGATTTTCGAAAAAAGCAATTTTCTGTCAAAACACTACGGTACACTTCCCTTAAACGCTTCAAATTCACTGTATAGGGGTAATTCGATGTGCTGAACACGACGCAACATACGGCGAACGCTAACATTCGACCGTTCTCCAGTTATCAGCGAATTGCTCGATTTTCGAAAAAAGCAATTTTCTGCCAAAACACTACCGTACACTTCCCTTAAACGCTTCAAATTCACTGTATAGGGGTAATTCGATGTGCTGAACACGATGCAATATACGGCAAACGCTAACATTCGACCGTTCTTGAGGTATCATCAAAACAGTGAGGACTGTGTAAAACGTGCTTTTCTGCCCGTGAAACGCACGAATATCGCATAAACGGGTTTTTCTTCCAAAACACTACCGTACACTTCCCGTAACCACTCCAAATTCACTGTATAGGGGTAATTCGATGTGCTGAACACGATGCAACATCCGGCAAACGCTAACATTCGACCGTTCTCGAGTTATCAGCGAATTGCTCGATTTTCGAAAAAAGCAATTTTCTGCCAAAACACTACCGTACACTTCCCTTAAACGCTTCAAATTCACTGTATAGGGGTAATTCGATGTGCTGAACACGATGCAACATACGGCAAACGCTAACATTCGACCGTTCTCGAGTTATCAGCGAATTGCTCGATTTTCGAAAAAAGCAATTTTCTGCCAAAACACTACCGTACACTTCCCTTAAACGCTTCAAATTCACTGTATAGGGGTAATTCGATGTGCTGAACACGATGCAACATACGGCAAACGCTAACATTCGACCGTTCTCGAGTTATCATCAAAACAGTGAGGACTGTGAAAAACGTGCTTTTCTGCCCGTGAAACGCACGAATATCGCATAAACGTGTTTTCCTTCCAAAACACTACCGTACACTTCCCGTAACCACTCCAAATTCACTGTATAGGGGTAATTCGATGCGCTGAACACGATGCAACATACGGCAAACGCTAACATTCGACCGTTCTCGAGTTATCAGCGAATTGCTCGATTTTCGAAAAAAGCAATTTTCTGCCAAAACACTACCGTACACTTCCCTTAAACGCTTCAAATTCACTGTATAGGGGTAATTCGATGTGCTGAACACGATGCAACATACGGCGAACGCTTACATTCGACCGTTCTCCAGTTATCAGCGAATTGCTCGATTTTCGGAAAAAAGCAATTTTCTGCCAAAACACTACCGTACACTTCCCTTAAACGCTTCAAATTCACTGTATAGGGGTAATTCGATGTGCTGAACACGATGCAACATACGGCAAACGCTAACATTCGACCGTTCTTGAGTTATCATCAAAACAGTGAGGACTGTGTAAAACGTGCTTTTCTGCCCGTGAAACGCACGAATATCGCATAAACGGGTTTTGCTTCCAAAACACTACCGTACACTTCCCTTAAACGCTTCAAATTCACTGTATAGGGGTAATTCGATGTGCTGAACACGATGCAACATACGGCGAACGCTAACATTCGACCGTTCTCCAGTTATCAGCGAATTGCTCGATTTTCGAAAAAAGCAATTTTCTGCCAAAACACTACCGTACACTTCCCGTAAACGCTTCAAATTCACTGTATAGGGGTAATTCGATGTGCTGAACACGATGCAACATACGGCAAACGCTAACATTCGACCGTTCTCGAGTTATCATCAAAACAGTGAAGACTGTGAAAAACGTGCTTTTCTGCCCGTGAAACGCACGAATATCGCATAAACGGGTTTTCCTTCCAAAACACTACCGTACACTTCCCGTAACCACTCCAAATTCACTGTATAGGGGTAATTCGATGCGCTGAACACGATGCAACATACGGCAAACGCTAACATTCGACCGTTCTCCAGTTATCAGCGAATTGCTCGATTTTCGAAAAAAAGCAATTTTCTGTCAAAACACTACGGTACACTTCCCTTAAACGCTTCAAATTCACTGTATAGGGGTAATTCGATGTGCTGAACACGACGCAACATACGGCGAACGCTAACATTCGACCGTTCTCCAGTTATCAGCGAATTGCTCGATTTTCGAAAAAAGCAATTTTCTGCCAAAACACTACCGTACACTTCCCTTAAACGCTTCAAATTCACTGTATAGGGGTAATTCGATGTGCTGAACACGATGCAACATACGGCAAACGCTAACATTCGACCGTTCTCGAGTTATCAGCGAATTGCTCGATTTTCGAAAAAAGCAATTTTCTGCCAAAACACTACCGTACACTTCCCTTAAACGCTTCAAATTCACTGTATAGGGGTAATTCGATGTGCTGAACACGATGCAACATACGGCAAACGCTAACATTCGACCGTTCTTGAGTTATCATCAAAACAGTGAGGACTGTGTAAAACGTGCTTTTCTGCCCGTGAAACGCACGAATATCGCATAAACGGGTTTTCCTTCCAAAACACTACCGTACACTTCCCTTAAACGCTTCAAATTCACTGTATAGGGGTAATTCGATGTGCTGAACACGATGCAACATACGGCAAACGCTAACATTCGACCGTTCTTGAGTTATCATCAAAACAGTGAGGACTGTGTAAAACGTGCTTTTCTGCCCGTGAAACGCACGAATATCGCATAAACGGGTTTTCCTTCCAAAACACTACCGTACACTTCCCTTAAACGCTTCAAATTCACTGTATAGGGGTAATTCGATGTGCTGAACACGATGCAACATACGGCGAACGCTAACATTCGACCGTTCTCCAGTTATCAGCGAATTGCTCGATTTTCGAAAAAAGCAATTTTCTGCCAAAACACTACCGTACACTTACCGTAAACGCTTCAAATTCACTGTATAGGGGTAATTCGATGTGCTGAACACGATGCAACATACGGCAAACGCTAACATTCGACCGTTCTCGAGTTATCATCAAAACAGTGAAGACTGTGAAAAACGTGCTTTTCTGCCCGTGAAACGCACGAATATCGCATAAACGGGTTTTCCTTCCAAAACACTACCGTACACTTCCCGTAACCACTCCAAATTCACTGTATAGGGGTAATTCGATGCGCTGAACACGATGCAACATACGGCAAACGCTAACATTCGACCGTTCTCCAGTTATCAGCGAATTGCTCGATTTTCGAAAAAAAGCAATTTTCTGTCAAAACACTACGGTACACTTCCCTTAAACGCTTCAAATTCACTGTATAGGGGTAATTCGATGTGCTGAACACGACGCAACATACGGCGAACGCTAACATTCGACCGTTCTCCAGTTATCAGCGAATTGCTCGATTTTCGAAAAAAGCAATTTTCTGCCAAAACACTACCGTACACTTCCCTTAAACGCTTCAAATTCACTGTATAGGGGTAATTCGATGTGCTGAACACGATGCAATATACGGCAAATGCTAACATTCGACCGTTCTTGAGGTATCATCAAAACAGTGAGGACTGTGTAAAACGTGCTTTTCTGCCCGTGAAACGCACGAATATCGCATAAACGGGTTTTTCTTCCAAAACACTACCGTACACTTCCCGTAACCACTCCAAATTCACTGTATAGGGGTAATTCGATGTGCTGAACACGATGCAACATCCGGCAAACGCTAACATTCGACCGTTCTCGAGTTATCAGCGAATTGCTCGATTTTCGAAAAAAGCAATTTTCTGCCAAAACACTACCGTACACTTCCCTTAAACGCTTCAAATTCACTGTATAGGGGTAATTCGATGTGCTGAACACGATGCAACATACGGCAAACGCTAACATTCGACCGTTCTCGAGTTATCAGCGAATTGCTCGATTTTCGAAAAAAGCAATTTTCTGCCAAAACACTACCGTACACTTCCCTTAAACGCTTCAAATTCACTGTATAGGGGTAATTCGATGTGCTGAACACGATGCAACATACGGCAAACGCTAACATTCGACCGTTCTTGAGTTATCATCAAAACAGTGAGGACTGTGTAAAACGTGCTTTTCTGCCCGTGAAACGCACGAATATCGCATAAACGGGTTTTCCTTCCAAAACACTACCGTACACTTCCCTTAAACGCTTCAAATTCACTGTATAGGGGTAATTCGATGTGCTGAACACGATGCAACATACGGCAAACGCTAACATTCGACCGTTCTTGAGTTATCATCAAAACAGTGAGGACTTAGTAAAACGTGCTTTTCTGCCCGTGAAACGCACGAATATCGCATAAACGGGTTTTCCTTCCAAAACACTACCGTACACTTCCCTTAAATGCTTCAAATTCACTGTATAGGGGTAATTCGATGTGCTGAACACGATGCAACATACGGCGAACGCTAACATTCGACCGTTCTCCAGTTATCAGCGAATTGCTCGATTTTCGAAAAAAGCAATTTTCTGCCAAAACACTACCGTACACTTACCGTAAACGCTTCAAATTCACTGTATAGGGGTAATTCGATGTGCTGAACACGATGCAACATACGGCAAACGCTAACATTCGACCGTTCTCGAGTTATCATCAAAACAGTGAAGACTGTGAAAAACGTGCTTTTCTGCCCGTGAAACGCACGAATATCGCATAAACGGGTTTTCCTTCCAAAACACTACCGTACACTTCCCGTAACCACTCCAAATTCACTGTATAGGGGTAATTCGATGCGCTGAACACGATGCAACATACGGCAAACGCTAACATTCGACCGTTCTCCAGTTATCAGCGAATTGCTCGATTTTCGAAAAAAGCAATTTTCTGTCAAAACACTACGGTACACTTCCCTTAAACGCTTCAAATTCACTGTATAGGGGTAATTCGATGTGCTGAACACGACGCAACATACGGCGAACGCTAACATTCGACCGTTCTCCAGTTATCAGCGAATTGCTCGATTTTCGAAAAAAGCAATTTTCTGCCAAAACACTACCGTACACTTCCCTTAAACGCTTCAAATTCACTGTATAGGGGTAATTCGATGTGCTGAACACGATGCAATATACGGCAAACGCTAACATTCGACCGTTCTTGAGGTATCATCAAAACAGTGAGGACTGTGTAAAACGTGCTTTTCTGCCCGTGAAACGCACGAATATCGCATAAACGGGTTTTTCTTCCAAAACACTACCGTACACTTCCCGTAACCACTCCAAATTCACTGTATAGGGGTAATTCGATGTGCTGAACACGATGCAACATCCGGCAAACGCCTAACATTCGACCGTTCTCGAGTTATCAGCGAATTGCTCGATTTTCGAAAAAAGCAATTTTCTGCCAAAACACTACCGTACACTTCACTTAAACGCTTCAAATTCACTGTATAGGGGTAATTCGATGTGCTGAACACGATGCAATATACGGCGAACGCTAACATTCGACCGTTCTCCAGTTATCAGCGAATTGCTCGATTTTCGAAAAAAGCAATTTTCTGCCAAAACACTACCGTACACTTCCCGTAAACGCTTCAAATTCACTGTATAGGGGTAATTCGATGTGCTGAACACGATGCAACATACGGCAAACGCTAACATTCGACCGTTCTTGAGTTATCATCAAAACAGTGAGGACTGTGTAAAACGTGCTTTTCTGCCCGTGAAACGCACGAATATCGCATAAACGGGTTTTCCTTCCAAAACACTACCGTACACTTCCCGTAACCACTCCAAATTCACTGTATAGGGGTAATTCGATGCGCTGAACACGATGCAACATACGGCAAACGCTAACATTCGACCGTTCTCCAGTTATCAGCGAATTGCTCGATTTTCGAAAAAAGCAATTTTCTGTCAAAACACTACCGTACACTTCCCTTAAACGCTTCAAATTCACTGTATAGGGGTAATTCGATGTGCTGAACACGATGCAACATACGGCGAACGCTAACATTCGACCGTTCTCCAGTTATCAGCGAATTGCTCGATTTTCGAAAAAAGCAATTTTCTGCCAAAACACTACCGTACACTTCCCTTAAACGCTTCAAATTCACTGTATAGGGGTAATTCGATGTGCTGAACACGATGCAACATACGGCAAACGCTAACATTCGACCGTTCTTGAATTATCATCAAAACAGTGAGGACTGTGTAAAACGCGCTTTTCTGCCCGTGAAACGCGCGAATATCGCATAAACGGGTTTTCCTTCCAAAACACTACCGTACACTTCCCGTAACCACTCCAAATTCACTTTATAGGGGTAATTCGATGCGCTGAACACGATGCAACATACGGCAAACGCTAACATTCGACCGTTCTCGAGTTATCAGCGAATTGCTCCATTTTCGAAAAAAGCAATTTTCTGAGAAAACACTACCGTACACTTCCCTTAAACGCTTCAAATTCACTGTATAGGGGTAATTCGATGTGCTGAACGCGATGCAACATACGGCAAACGCTAACATTCGACCGTTCTCGAGTTATCATCAAAACAGTGAGGACTGTGAAAAACGTGCTTTTCTGCCCGTGAAACGCACGAATATCGCATAAACGGGTTTTCCTTCCAAAACACTACCGTACACTTCCCGTAACCACTCCAAATTCACTGTATAGGGGTAATTCGATGCGCTGAACACGATGCAACATACGGCAAACGCTAACATTCGACCGTTCTCCAGTTATCAGCGAATTGCTCGATTTTCGAAAAAAGCAATTTTCTGTCAAAACACTACGGTACACTTCCCTTAAACGCTTCAAATTCACTGTATAGGGGTAATTCGATGTGCTGAACACGACGCAACATACGGCGAACGCTAACATTCGACCGTTCTCCAGTTATCAGCGAATTGCTCGATTTTCGAAAAAAGCAATTTTCTGCCAAAACACTACCGTACACTTCCCTTAAACGCTTCAAATTCACTGTATAGGGGTAATTCGATGTGCTGAACACGATGCAACATACGGCAAACGCTAACATTCGACCGTTCTCGAGTTATCATCAAAACAGTGAAGACTGTGAAAAACGTGCTTTTCTGCCCGTGAAACGCACGAATATCGCATAAACGGGTTTTCCTTCCAAAACACTACCGTACACTTCCCGTAACCACTCCAAATTCACTGTATAGGGGTAATTCGATGCGCTGAACACGATGCAACATACGGCAAACGCTAACATTCGACCGTTCTCCAGTTATCAGCGAATTGCTCGATTTTCGAAAAAAGCATTTTTCTGTCAAAACACTACGGTACACTTCCCTTAAACGCTTCAAATTCACTGTATAGGGGTAATTCGATGTGCTGAACACGATGCAATATACGGCAAACGCTAACATTCGACCGTTCTTGAGTTATCATCAAAACAGTGAGGACTGTGTAAAACGTGCTTTTCTGCCCGTGAAACGCACGAATATCGCATAAACGGGTTTTTCTTCCAAAACACTACCGTACACTTCCCGTAACCACTCCAAATTCACTGTATAGGGGTAATTCGATGTGCTGAACACGATGCAACATCCGGCAAACGCTAACATTCGACCGTTCTCGAGTTATCAGCGAATTGCTCGATTTTCGAAAAAAGCAATTTTCTGCCAAAACACTACCGTACACTTCCCTTAAACGCTTCAAATTCACTGTATAGGGGTAATTCGATGTGCTGAACACGATGCAACATACGGCAAACGCTAACATTCGACCGTTCTCGAGTTATCAGCGAATTGCTCGATTTTCGAAAAAAGCAATTTTCTGCCAAAACACTACCGTACACTTCCCTTAAACGCTTCAAATTCATTGTATAGGGGTAATTCGATGTGCTGAACACGATGCAACATACGGCAAACGCTAACATTCGACCGTTCTTGAGTTATCATCAAAACAGTGAGGACTGTGTAAAACGTGCTTTTCTGCCCGTGAAACGCACGAATATCGCATAAACGGGTTTTCCTTCCAAAACACTACCGTACACTTCCCTTAAACGCTTCAAATTCACTGTATAGGGGTAATTCGATGTGCTGAACACGATGCAACATACGGCGAACGCTAACATTCGACCGTTCTCCAGTTATCAGCGAATTGCTCGATTTTCGAAAAAAGCAATTTTCTGCCAAAACACTACCGTACACTTCCCGTAAACGCTTCAAATTCACTGTATAGGGGTAATTCGATGTGCTGAACACGATGCAACATACGGCAAACGCTAACATTCGACCGTTCTCGAGTTATCATCAAAACAGTGAAGACTGTGAAAAACGTGCTTTTCTGCCCGTGAAACGCACGAATATCGCATAAACGGGTTTTCCTTCCAAAACACTACCGTACACTTCCCGTAACCACTCCAAATTCACTGTATAGGGGTAATTCGATGCGCTGAACACGATGCAACATACGGCAAACGCTAACATTCGACCGTTCTCCAGTTATCAGCGAATTGCTCGATTTTCGAAAAAAGCAATTTTCTGTCAAAACACTACGGTACACTTCCCTTAAACGCTTCAAATTCACTGTATAGGGGTAATTCGATGTGCTGAACACGACGCAACATACGGCGAACGCTAACATTCGACCGTTCTCCAGTTATCAGCGAATTGCTCGATTTTCGAAAAAAGCAATTTTCTGCCAAAACACTACCGTACACTTCCCTTAAACGCTTCAAATTCACTGTATAGGGGTAATTCGATGTGCTGAACACGATGCAATATACGGCAAACGCTAACATTCGACCGTTCTTGAGGTATCATCAAAACAGTGAGGACTGTGTAAAACGTGCTTTTCTGCCCGTGAAACGCACGAATATCGCATAAACGGGTTTTTCTTCCAAAACACTACCGTACACTTCCCGTAACCACTCCAAATTCACTGTATAGGGGTAATTCGATGTGCTGAACACGATGCAACATCCGGCAAACGCTAACATTCGACCGTTCTCGAGTTATCAGCGAATTGCTCGATTTTCGAAAAAAGCAATTTTCTGCCAAAACACTACCGTACACTTCACTTAAACGCTTCAAATTCACTGTATAGGGGTAATTCGATGTGCTGAACACGATGCAATATACGGCGAACGCTAACATTCGACCGTTCTCCAGTTATCAGCGAATTGCTCGATTTTCGAAAAAAGCAATTTTCTGCCAAAACACTACCGTACACTTCCCGTAAACGCTTCAAATTCACTGTATAGGGGTAATTCGATGTGCTGAACACGATGCAACATACGGCAAACGCTAACATTCGACCGTTCTTGAGTTATCATCAAAACAGTGAGGACTGTGTAAAACGTGCTTTTCTGCCCGTGAAACGCACGAATATCGCATAAACGGGTTTTCCTTCCAAAACACTACCGTACACTTCCCGTAACCACTCCAAATTCACTGTATAGGGGTAATTCGATGCGCTGAACACGATGCAACATACGGCAAACGCTAACATTCGACCGTTCTCCAGTTATCAGCGAATTGCTCGATTTTCGAAAAAAGCAATTTTCTGTCAAAACACTACCGTACACTTCCCTTAAACGCTTCAAATTCACTGTATAGGGGTAATTCGATGTGCTGAACACGATGCAACATACGGCGAACGCTAACATTCGACCGTTCTCCAGTTATCAGCGAATTGCTCGATTTTCGAAAAAAGCAATTTTCTGCCAAAACACTACCGTACACTTCCCTTAAACGCTTCAAATTCACTGTATAGGGGTAATTCGATGTGCTGAACACGATGCAACATACGGCAAACGCTAACATTCGACCGTTCTTGAATTATCATCAAAACAGTGAGGACTGTGTAAAACGCGCTTTTCTGCCCGTGAAACGCACGAATATCGCATAAACGGGTTTTCCTTCCAAAACACTACCGTACACTTCCAGTAACCACTCCAAATTCACTGTATAGGGGTAATTCGATGCGCTGAACACGATGCAACATACGGCAAACGCTAACATTCGACCGTTCTCGAGTTATCAGCGAATTGCTCGATTTTCGAAAAAAGCAATTTTCTGCCAAAACACTACCGTACACTTCACTTAAACGCTTCAAATTCACTGTATAGGGGTAATTCGATGTGCTGAACACGATGCAATATACGGCGAACGCTAACATTCGACCGTTCTCCAGTTATCAGCGAATTGCTCGATTTTCGAAAAAAGCAATTTTCTGCCAAAACACTACCGTACACTTCCCGTAAACGCTTCAAATTCACTGTATAGGGGTAATTCGATGTGCTGAACACGATGCAACATACGGCAAACGCTAACATTCGACCGTTCTTGAGTTATCATCAAAACAGTGAGGACTGTGTAAAACGTGCTTTTCTGCCCGTGAAACGCACGAATATCGCATAAACGGGTTTTCCATCCAAAACACTACCGTACACTTCCCGTAACCACTCCAAATTCACTGTATAGGGGTAATTCGATGCGCTGAACACGATGCAACATACGGCAAACGCTAACATTCGACCGTTCTCCAGTTATCAGCGAATTGCTCGATTTTCGAAAAAAGCAATTTTCTGTCAAAACACTACCGTACACTTCCCTTAAACGCTTCAAATTCACTGTATAGGGGTAATTCGATGTGCTGAACACGATGCAACATACGGCGAACGCTAACATTCGACCGTTCTCCAGTTATCAGCGAATTGCTCGATTTTCGAAAAAAGCAATTTTCTGCCAAAACACTACCGTACACTTCCCTTAAACGCTTCAAATTCACTGTATAGGGGTAATTCGATGTGCTGAACACGATGCAACATACGGCAAACGCTAACATTCGACCGTTCTCGAGTTATCATCAACACAGTGAGGACTGTGAAAAACGTGCTTTTCTGCCCGTGAAACGCACGAATATCGCATAAACGGGTTTTCCTTCCAAAACACTACCGTACACTTCCCTTAAACGCTTCAAATTCACTGTATAGGGGTAATTCGATGTGCTGAACACGATGCAACATACGGCAAACGCTAACATTCGACCGTTCTCGAGTTATCAGCGAATTGCTCGATTTTCGAAAAAAGCAATTTTCTGCCAAAACACTACCGTACACTTCCCTTAAACGCTTCAAATTCACTGTATAGGGGTAATTCGATGTGCTGAACACGATGCAACATACGGCAAACCCTAACATTCGACCGTTCTCGAGTTATCATCAAAACAGTGAGGACTGTGTAAAACGTGCTTTTCTGCCCGTGAAACGCACGAATATCGCATAAACGGGTTTTCCTTCCAAAACACTACCGTACACTTCCCGTAACCACTCCAAATTCACTGTATAGGGGTAATTCGATGCGCTGAACACGATGCAACATACGGCAAACGCTAACATTCGACCGTTCTCCAGTTATCAGCGAATTGCTCGATTTTCGAAAAAAGCAATTTTCTGTCAAAACACTACCGTACACTTCCCTTAAACGCTTCAAATTCACTGTATAGGGGTAATTCGATGTGCTGAACACGATGCAACATACGGCGAACGCTAACATTCGACCGTTCTCCAGTTATCAGCGAATTGCTCGATTTTCGAAAAAAGCAATTTTCTGCCAAAACACTACCGTACACTTCCCTTAAACGCTTCAAATTCACTGTATAGGGGTAATTCGATGTGCTGAACACGATGCAACATACGGCAAACGCTAACATTCGACCGTTCTCGAGTTATCATCAACACAGTGAGGACTGTGAAAAACGTGCTTTTCTGCCCGTGAAACGCACGAATATCGCATAAACGGGTTTTCCTTCCAAAACACTACCGTACACTTCCCTTAAACGCTTCAAATTCACTGTATAGGGGTAATTCGATGTGCTGAACACGATGCAACATACGGCAAACGCTAACATTCGACCGTTCTCGAGTTATCAGCGAATTGCTCGATTTTCGAAAAAAGCAATTTTCTGCCAAAACACTACCGTACACTTCCCTTAAACGCTTCAAATTCACTGTATAGGGGTAATTCGATGTGCTGAACACGATGCAACATACGGCAAACGCTAACATTCGACCGTTCTCGAGTTATCATCAAAACAGTGAGGACTGTGAAAAACGTGCTTTTCTGCCCGTGAAACGCACGAATATCGCATAAACGTGTTTTCCTTCCAAAACACTACCGTACACTTCCCGTAACCACTCCAAATTCACTGTATAGGGGTAATTCGATGCGCTGAACACGATGCAACATACGGCAAACGCTAACATTCGACCGTTCTCGAGTTATCAGCGAATTGCTCGATTTTCGAAAAAAGCAATTTTCTGCCAAAACACTACCGTACACTTCCCTTAAACGCTTCAAATTCACTGTATAGGGGTAATTCGATGTGCTGAACACGATGCAACATACGGCAAACGCTAACATTCGACCGTTCTCGAGTTATCAGCGAATTGCTCGATTTTCGAAAAAAGCAATTTTCTGCCAAAACACTACCGTACACTTCCCTTAAACGCTTCAAATTCACTGTATAGGGGTAATTCGATGTGCTGAACACGATGCAACATACGGCAAACGCTAACATTCGACCGTTCTTGAGTTATCATCAAAACAGTGAGGACTGTGTAAAACGTGCTTTTCTGCCCGTGAAACGCACGAATATCGCATAAACGGGTTTTCCTTCCAAAACACTACCGTACACTTCCCTTAAACGCTTCAAATTCACTGTATAGGGGTAATTCGATGTGCTGAACACGATGCAACATACGGCGAACGCTAACATTCGACCGTTCTCCAGTTATCAGCGAATTGCTCGATTTTCGAAAAAAGCAATTTTCTGCCAAAACACTACCGTACACTTCCCGTAAACGCTTCAAATTCACTGTATAGGGGTAATTCGATGTGCTGAACACGATGCAACATACGGCAAACGCTAACATTCGACCGTTCTCGAGTTATCATCAAAACAGTGAAGACTGTGAAAAACGTGCTTTTCTGCCCGTGAAACGCACGAATATCGCATAAACGGGTTTTCCTTCCAAAACACTACCGTACACTTCCCGTAACCACTCCAAATTCACTGTATAGGGGTAATTCGATGCGCTGAACACGATGCAACATACGGCAAACGCTAACATTCGACCGTTCTCCAGTTATCAGCGAATTGCTCGATTTTCGAAAAAAGCAATTTTCTGTCAAAACACTACCGTACACTTCCCTTAAACGCTTCAAATTCACTGTATAGGGGTAATTCGATGTGCTGAACACGATGCAACATACGGCGAACGCTAACATTCGACCGTTCTCCAGTTATCAGCGAATTGCTCGATTTTCGAAAAAAGCAATTTTCTGCCAAAACACTACCGTACACTTCCCTTAAACGCTTCAAATTCACTGTATAGGGGTAATTCGATGTGCTGAACACGATGCAACATACGGCAAACGCTAACATTCGACCGTTCTCGAGTTATCATCAACACAGTGAGGACTGTGAAAAACGTGCTTTTCTGCCCGTGAAACGCACGAATATCGCATAAACGGGTTTTCCTTCCAAAACACTACCGTACACTTCCCTTAAACGCTTCAAATTCACTGTATAGGGGTAATTCGATGTGCTGAACACGATGCAACATACGGCAAACGCTAACATTCGACCGTTCTCGAGTTATCAGCGAATTGCTCGATTTTCGAAAAAAGCAATTTTCTGCCAAAACACTACCGTACACTTCCCTTAAACGCTTCAAATTCACTGTATAGGGGTAATTCGATGTGCTGAACACGATGCAACATACGGCAAACGCTAACATTCGACCGTTCTCGAGTTATCATCAAAACAGTGAGGACTGTGAAAAACGTGCTTTTCTGCCCGTGAAACGCACGAATATCGCATAAACGTGTTTTCCTTCCAAAACACTACCGTACACTTCCCGTAACCACTCCAAATTCACTGTATAGGGGTAATTCGATGCGCTGAACACGATGCAACATACGGCAAACGCTAACATTCGACCGTTCTCGAGTTATCAGCGAATTGCTCGATTTTCGAAAAAAGCAATTTTCTGCCAAAACACTACCGTACACTTCCCTTAAACGCTTCAAATTCACTGTATAGGGGTAATTCGATGTGCTGAACACGATGCAACATACGGCGAACGCTTACATTCGACCGTTCTCCAGTTATCAGCGAATTGCTCGATTTTCGGAAAAAGCAATTTTCTGCCAAAACACTACCGTACACTTCCCTTAAACGCTTCAAATTCACTGTATAGGGGTAATTCGATGTGCTGAACACGATGCAACATACGGCAAACGCTAACATTCGACCGTTCTTGAGTTATCATCAAAACAGTGAGGACTGTGTAAAACGTGCTTTTCTGCCCGTGAAACGCACGAATATCGCATAAACGGGTTTTGCTTCCAAAACACTACCGTACACTTCCCTTAAACGCTTCAAATTCACTGTATAGGGGTAATTCGATGTGCTGAACACGATGCAACATACGGCGAACGCTAACATTCGACCGTTCTCCAGTTATCAGCGAATTGCTCGATTTTCGAAAAAAGCAATTTTCTGCCAAAACACTACCGTACACTTCCCGTAAACGCTTCAAATTCACTGTATAGGGGTAATTCGATGTGCTGAACACGATGCAACATACGGCAAACGCTAACATTCGACCGTTCTCGAGTTATCATCAAAACAGTGAAGACTGTGAAAAACGTGCTTTTCTGCCCGTGAAACGCACGAATATCGCATAAACGGGTTTTCCTTCCAAAACACTACCGTACACTTCCCGTAACCACTCCAAATTCACTGTATAGGGGTAATTCGATGCGCTGAACACGATGCAACATACGGCAAACGCTAACATTCGACCGTTCTCCAGTTATCAGCGAATTGCTCGATTTTCGAAAAAAGCAATTTTCTGTCAAAACACTACGGTACACTTCCCTTAAACGCTTCAAATTCACTGTATAGGGGTAATTCGATGTGCTGAACACGACGCAACATACGGCGAACGCTAACATTCGACCGTTCTCCAGTTATCAGCGAATTGCTCGATTTTCGAAAAAAGCAATTTTCTGCCAAAACACTACCGTACACTTCCCTTAAACGCTTCAAATTCACTGTATAGGGGTAATTCGATGTGCTGAACACGACGCAACATACGGCAAACGCTAACATTCGACCGTTCTCGAGTTATCAGCGAATTGCTCGATTTTCGAAAAAAGCAATTTTCTGCCAAAACACTACCGTACACTTCCCTTAAACGCTTCAAATTCACTGTATAGGGGTAATTCGATGTGCTGAACACGATGCAACATACGGCAAACGCTAACATTCGACCGTTCTTGAGTTATCATCAAAACAGTGAGGACTGTGTAAAACGTGCTTTTCTGCCCGTGAAACGCACGAATATCGCATAAACGGGTTTTCCTTCCAAAACACTACCGTACACTTCCCTTAAACGCTTCAAATTCACTGTATAGGGGTAATTCGATGTGCTGAACACGATGCAACATACGGCGAACGCTAACATTCGACCGTTCTCCAGTTATCAGCGAATTGCTCGATTTTCGAAAAAAGCAATTTTCTGCCAAAACACTACCGTACACTTCCCGTAAACGCTTCAAATTCACTGTATAGGGGTAATTCGATGTGCTGAACACGATGCAACATACGGCAAACGCTAACATTCGACCGTTCTCGAGTTATCATCAAAACAGTGAAGACTGTGAAAAACGTGCTTTTCTGCCCGTGAAACGCACGAATATCGCATAAACGGGTTTTCCTTCCAAAACACTACCGTACACTTCCCGTAACCACTCCAAATTCACTGTATAGGGGTAATTCGATGCGCTGAACACGATGCAACATACGGCAAACGCTAACATTCGACCGTTCTCCAGTTATCAGCGAATTGCTCGATTTTCGAAAAAAGCAATTTTCTGTCAAAACACTACGGTACACTTCCCTTAAACGCTTCAAATTCACTGTATAGGGGTAATTCGATGTGCTGAACACGACGCAACATACGGCGAACGCTAACATTCGACCGTTCTCCAGTTATCAGCGAATTGCTCGATTTTCGAAAAAAGCAATTTTCTGCCAAAACACTACCGTACACTTCCCTTAAACGCTTCAAATTCACTGTATAGGGGTAATTCGATGTGCTGAACACGATGCAATATACGGCAAACGCTAACATTCGACCGTTCTTGAGGTATCATCAAAACAGTGAGGACTGTGTAAAACGTGCTTTTCTGCCCGTGAAACGCACGAATATCGCATAAACGGGTTTTTCTTCCAAAACACTACCGTACACTTCCCGTAACCACTCCAAATTCACTGTATAGGGGTAATTCGATGTGCTGAACACGATGCAACATCCGGCAAACGCTAACATTCGACCGTTCTCGAGTTATCAGCGAATTGCTCGATTTTCGAAAAAAGCAATTTTCTGCCAAAACACTACCGTACACTTCACTTAAACGCTTCAAATTCACTGTATAGGGGTAATTCGATGTGCTGAACACGATGCAATATACGGCGAACGCTAACATTCGACCGTTCTCCAGTTATCAGCGAATTGCTCGATTTTCGAAAAAAGCAATTTTCTGCCAAAACACTACCGTACACTTCCCGTAAACGCTTCAAATTCACTGTATAGGGGTAATTCGATGTGCTGAACACGATGCAACATACGGCAAACGCTAACATTCGACCGTTCTTGAGTTATCATCAAAACAGTGAGGACTGTGTAAAACGTGCTTTTCTGCCCGTGAAACGCACGAATATCGCATAAACGGGTTTTCCTTCCAAAACACTACCGTACACTTCCCGTAACCACTCCAAATTCACTGTATAGGGGTAATTCGATGCGCTGAACACGATGCAACATACGGCAAACGCTAACATTCGACCGTTCTCCAGTTATCAGCGAATTGCTCGATTTTCGAAAAAAGCAATTTTCTGTCAAAACACTACCGTACACTTCCCTTAAACGCTTCAAATTCACTGTATAGGGGTAATTCGATGTGCTGAACACGATGCAACATACGGCGAACGCTAACATTCGACCGTTCTCCAGTTATCAGCGAATTGCTCGATTTTCGAAAAAAGCAATTTTCTGCCAAAACACTACCGTACACTTCCCGTAAACGCTTCAAATTCACTGTATAGGGGTAATTCGATGTGCTGAACACGATGCAACATACGGCAAACGCTAACATTCGACCGTTCTCGAGTTATCATCAAAACAGTGAAGACTGTGAAAAACGTGCTTTTCTGCCCGTGAAACGCACGAATATCGCATAAACGGGTTTTCCTTCCAAAACACTACCGTACACTTCCCGTAACCACTCCAAATTCACTGTATAGGGGTAATTCGATGCGCTGAACACGATGCAACATACGGCAAACGCTAACATTCGACCGTTCTCCAGTTATCAGCGAATTGCTCGATTTTCGAAAAAAGCAATTTTCTGTCAAAACACTACGGTACACTTCCCTTAAACGCTTCAAATTCACTGTATAGGGGTAATTCGATGTGCTGAACACGACGCAACATACGGCGAACGCTAACATTCGACCGTTCTCCAGTTATCAGCGAATTGCTCGATTTTCGAAAAAAGCAATTTTCTGCCAAAACACTACCGTACACTTCCCTTAAACGCTTCAAATTCACTGTATAGGGGTAATTCGATGTGCTGAACACGATGCAATATACGGCAAACGCTAACATTCGACCGTTCTTGAGGTATCATCAAAACAGTGAGGACTGTGTAAAACGTGCTTTTCTGCCCGTGAAACGCACGAATATCGCATAAACGGGTTTTTCTTCCAAAACACTACCGTACACTTCCCGTAACCACTCCAAATTCACTGTATAGGGGTAATTCGATGTGCTGAACACGATGCAACATCCGGCAAACGCTAACATTCGACCGTTCTCGAGTTATCAGCGAATTGCTCGATTTTCGAAAAAAGCAATTTTCTGCCAAAACACTACCGTACACTTCACTTAAACGCTTCAAATTCACTGTATAGGGGTAATTCGATGTGCTGAACACGATGCAATATACGGCGAACGCTAACATTCGACCGTTCTCCAGTTATCAGCGAATTGCTCGATTTTCGAAAAAAGCAATTTTCTGCCAAAACACTACCGTACACTTCCCGTAAACGCTTCAAATTCACTGTATAGGGGTAATTCGATGTGCTGAACACGATGCAACATACGGCAAACGCTAACATTCGACCGTTCTTGAGTTATCATCAAAACAGTGAGGACTGTGTAAAACGTGCTTTTCTGCCCGTGAAACGCACGAATATCGCATAAACGGGTTTTCCTTCCAAAACACTACCGTACACTTCCCGTAACCACTCCAAATTCACTGTATAGGGGTAATTCGATGCGCTGAACACGATGCAACATACGGCAAACGCTAACATTCGACCGTTCTCCAGTTATCAGCGAATTGCTCGATTTTCGAAAAAAGCAATTTTCTGTCAAAACACTACCGTACACTTCCCTTAAACGCTTCAAATTCACTGTATAGGGGTAATTCGATGTGCTGAACACGATGCAACATACGGCGAACGCTAACATTCGACCGTTCTCCAGTTATCAGCGAATTGCTCGATTTTCGAAAAAAGCAATTTTCTGCCAAAACACTACCGTACACTTCCCTTAAACGCTTCAAATTCACTGTATAGGGGTAATTCGATGTGCTGAACACGATGCAACATACGGCAAACGCTAACATTCGACCGTTCTTGAATTATCATCAAAACAGTGAGGACTGTGTAAAACGCGCTTTTCTGCCCGTGAAACGCACGAATATCGCATAAACGGGTTTTCCTTCCAAAACACTACCGTACACTTCCCGTAACCACTCCAAATTCACTGTATAGGGGTAATTCGATGCGCTGAACACGATGCAACATACGGCAAACGCTAACATTCGACCGTTCTCGAGTTATCAGCGAATTGCTCGATTTTCGAAAAAAGCAATTTTCTGCCAAAACACTACCGTACACTTCACTTAAACGCTTCAAATTCACTGTATAGGGGTAATTCGATGTGCTGAACACGATGCAATATACGGCGAACGCTAACATTCGACCGTTCTCCAGTTATCAGCGAATTGCTCGATTTTCGAAAAAAGCAATTTTCTGCCAAAACACTACCGTACACTTCCCGTAAACGCTTCAAATTCACTGTATAGGGGTAATTCGATGTGCTGAACACGATGCAACATACGGCAAACGCTAACATTCGACCGTTCTTGAGTTATCATCAAAACAGTGAGGACTGTGTAAAACGTGCTTTTCTGCCCGTGAAACGCACGAATATCGCATAAACGGGTTTTCCATCCAAAACACTACCGTACACTTCCCGTAACCACTCCAAATTCACTGTATAGGGGTAATTCGATGCGCTGAACACGATGCAACATACGGCAAACGCTAACATTCGACCGTTCTCCAGTTATCAGCGAATTGCTCGATTTTCGAAAAAAGCAATTTTCTGTCAAAACACTACCGTACACTTCCCTTAAACGCTTCAAATTCACTGTATAGGGGTAATTCGATGTGCTGAACACGATGCAACATACGGCGAACGCTAACATTCGACCGTTCTCCAGTTATCAGCGAATTGCTCGATTTTCGAAAAAAGCAATTTTCTGCCAAAACACTACCGTACACTTCCCTTAAACGCTTCAAATTCACTGTATAGGGGTAATTCGATGTGCTGAACACGATGCAACATACGGCAAACGCTAACATTCGACCGTTCTCGAGTTATCATCAACACAGTGAGGACTGTGAAAAACGTGCTTTTCTGCCCGTGAAACGCACGAATATCGCATAAACGGGTTTTCCTTCCAAAACACTACCGTACACTTCCCTTAAACGCTTCAAATTCACTGTATAGGGGTAATTCGATGTGCTGAACACGATGCAACATACGGCAAACGCTAACATTCGACCGTTCTCGAGTTATCAGCGAATTGCTCGATTTTCGAAAAAAGCAATTTTCTGCCAAAACACTACCGTACACTTCCCTTAAACGCTTCAAATTCACTGTATAGGGGTAATTCGATGTGCTGAACACGATGCAACATACGGCAAACCCTAACATTCGACCGTTCTCGAGTTATCATCAAAACAGTGAGGACTGTGTAAAACGTGCTTTTCTGCCCGTGAAACGCACGAATATCGCATAAACGGGTTTTCCTTCCAAAACACTACCGTACACTTCCCTTAAACGCTTCAAATTCACTGTATAGGGGTAATTCGATGTGCTGAACACGATGCAACATACGGCGAACGCTAACATTCGACCGTTCTCCAGTTATCAGCGAATTGCTCGATTTTCGAAAAAAGCAATTTTCTGCCAAAACACTACCGTACACTTCCCGTAAACGCTTCAAATTCACTGTATAGGGGTAATTCGATGTGCTGAACACGATGCAACATACGGCAAACGCTAACATTCGACCGTTCTCGAGTTATCATCAAAACAGTGAAGACTGTGAAAAACGTGCTTTTCTGCCCGTGAAACGCACGAATATCGCATAAACGGGTTTTCCTTCCAAAACACTACCGTACACTTCCCGTAACCACTCCAAATTCACTGTATAGGGGTAATTCGATGCGCTGAACACGATGCAACATACGGCAAACGCTAACATTCGACCGTTCTCCAGTTATCAGCGAATTGCTCGATTTTCGAAAAAAGCAATTTTCTGTCAAAACACTACGGTACACTTCCCTTAAACGCTTCAAATTCACTGTATAGGGGTAATTCGATGTGCTGAACACGACGCAACATACGGCGAACGCTAACATTCGACCGTTCTCCAGTTATCAGCGAATTGCTCGATTTTCGAAAAAAGCAATTTTCTGCCTAAACACTACCGTACACTTCCCTTAAACGCTTCAAATTCACTGTATAGGGGTAATTCGATGTGCTGAACACGATGCAATATACGGCAAACGCTAACATTCGACCGTTCTTGAGGTATCATCAAAACAGTGAGGACTGTGTAAAACGTGCTTTTCTGCCCGTGAAACGCACGAATATCGCATAAACGGGTTTTTCTTCCAAAACACTACCGTACACTTCCCGTAACCACTCCAAATTCACTGTATAGGGGTAATTCGATGTGCTGAACACGATGCAACATCCGGCAAACGCTAACATTCGACCGTTCTCGAGTTATCAGCGAATTGCTCGATTTTCGAAAAAAGCAATTTTCTGCCAAAACACTACCGTACACTTCACTTAAACGCTTCAAATTCACTGTATAGGGGTAATTCGATGTGCTGAACACGATGCAATATACGGCGAACGCTAACATTCGACCGTTCTCCAGTTATCAGCGAATTGCTCGATTTTCGAAAAAAGCAATTTTCTGCCAAAACACTACCGTACACTTCCCGTAAACGCTTCAAATTCACTGTATAGGGGTAATTCGATGTGCTGAACACGATGCAACATACGGCAAACGCTAACATTCGACCGTTCTTGAGTTATCATCAAAACAGTGAGGACTGTGTAAAACGTGCTTTTCTGCCCGTGAAACGCACGAATATCGCATAAACGGGTTTTCCTTCCAAAACACTACCGTACACTTCCCGTAACCACTCCAAATTCACTGTATAGGGGTAATTCGATGCGCTGAACACGATGCAACATACGGCAAACGCTAACATTCGACCGTTCTCCAGTTATCAGCGAATTGCTCGATTTTCGAAAAAAGCAATTTTCTGTCAAAACACTACCGTACACTTCCCTTAAACGCTTCAAATTCACTGTATAGGGGTAATTCGATGTGCTGAACACGATGCAACATACGGCGAACGCTAACATTCGACCGTTCTCCAGTTATCAGCGAATTGCTCGATTTTCGAAAAAAGCAATTTTCTGCCAAAACACTACCGTACACTTCCCTTAAACGCTTCAAATTCACTGTATAGGGGTAATTCGATGTGCTGAACACGATGCAACATACGGCAAACGCTAACATTCGACCGTTCTTGAATTATCATCAAAACAGTGAGGACTGTGTAAAACGCGCTTTTCTGCCCGTGAAACGCACGAATATCGCATAAACGGGTTTTCCTTCCAAAACACTACCGTACACTTCCCGTAACCACTCCAAATTCACTGTATAGGGGTAATTCGATGCGCTGAACACGATGCAACATACGGCAAACGCTAACATTCGACCGTTCTCGAGTTATCAGCGAATTGCTCGATTTTCGAAAAAAGCAATTTTCTGCCAAAACACTACCGTACACTTCACTTAAACGCTTCAAATTCACTGTATAGGGGTAATTCGATGTGCTGAACACGATGCAATATACGGCGAACGCTAACATTCGACCGTTCTCCAGTTATCAGCGAATTGCTCGATTTTCGAAAAAAGCAATTTTCTGCCAAAACACTACCGTACACTTCCCGTAAACGCTTCAAATTCACTGTATAGGGGTAATTCGATGTGCTGAACACGATGCAACATACGGCAAACGCTAACATTCGACCGTTCTTGAGTTATCATCAAAACAGTGAGGACTGTGTAAAACGTGCTTTTCTGCCCGTGAAACGCACGAATATCGCATAAACGGGTTTTCCATCCAAAACACTACCGTACACTTCCCGTAACCACTCCAAATTCACTGTATAGGGGTAATTCGATGCGCTGAACACGATGCAACATACGGCAAACGCTAACATTCGACCGTTCTCCAGTTATCAGCGAATTGCTCGATTTTCGAAAAAAGCAATTTTCTGTCAAAACACTACCGTACACTTCCCTTAAACGCTTCAAATTCACTGTATAGGGGTAATTCGATGTGCTGAACACGATGCAACATACGGCGAACGCTAACATTCGACCGTTCTCCAGTTATCAGCGAATTGCTCGATTTTCGAAAAAAGCAATTTTCTGCCAAAACACTACCGTACACTTCCCTTAAACGCTTCAAATTCACTGTATAGGGGTAATTCGATGTGCTGAACACGATGCAACATACGGCAAACGCTAACATTCGACCGTTCTCGAGTTATCATCAACACAGTGAGGACTGTGAAAAACGTGCTTTTCTGCCCGTGAAACGCACGAATATCGCATAAACGGGTTTTCCTTCCAAAACACTACCGTACACTTCCCTTAAACGCTTCAAATTCACTGTATAGGGGTAATTCGATGTGCTGAACACGATGCAACATACGGCGAACGCTAACATTCGACCGTTCTCCAGTTATCAGCGAATTGCTCGATTTTCGAAAAAAGCAATTTTCTGCCAAAACACTACCGTACACTTCCCGTAAACGCTTCAAATTCACTGTATAGGGGTAATTCGATGTGCTGAACACGATGCAACATACGGCAAACGCTAACATTCGACCGTTCTCGAGTTATCATCAAAACAGTGAAGACTGTGAAAAACGTGCTTTTCTGCCCGTGAAACGCACGAATATCGCATAAACGGGTTTTCCTTCCAAAACACTACCGTACACTTCCCGTAACCACTCCAAATTCACTGTATAGGGGTAATTCGATGCGCTGAACACGATGCAACATACGGCAAACGCTAACATTCGACCGTTCTCCAGTTATCAGCGAATTGCTCGATTTTCGAAAAAAGCAATTTTCTGTCAAAACACTACGGTACACTTCCCTTAAACGCTTCAAATTCACTGTATAGGGGTAATTCGATGTGCTGAACACGACGCAACATACGGCGAACGCTAACATTCGACCGTTCTCCAGTTATCAGCGAATTGCTCGATTTTCGAAAAAAGCAATTTTCTGCCTAAACACTACCGTACACTTCCCTTAAACGCTTCAAATTCACTGTATAGGGGTAATTCGATGTGCTGAACACGATGCAACATACGGCAAACGCTAACATTCGACCGTTCTCGAGTTATCATCAACACAGTGAGGACTGTGAAAAACGTGCTTTTCTGCCCGTGAAACGCACGAATATCGCATAAACGGGTTTTCCTTCCAAAACACTACCGTACACTTCCCTTAAACGCTTCAAATTCACTGTATAGGGGTAATTCGATGTGCTGAACACGATGCAACATACGGCAAACGCTAACATTCGACCGTTCTCGAGTTATCAGCGAATTGCTCGATTTTCGAAAAAAGCAATTTTCTGCCAAAACACTACCGTACACTTCCCTTAAACGCTTCAAATTCACTGTATAGGGGTAATTCGATGTGCTGAACACGATGCAACATACGGCAAACGCTAACATTCGACCGTTCTCGAGTTATCATCAAAACAGTGAGGACTGTGAAAAACGTGCTTTTCTGCCCGTGAAACGCACGAATATCGCATAAACGTGTTTTCCTTCCAAAACACTACCGTACACTTCCCGTAACCACTCCAAATTCACTGTATAGGGGTAATTCGATGCGCTGAACACGATGCAACATACGGCAAACGCTAACATTCGACCGTTCTCGAGTTATCAGCGAATTGCTCGATTTTCGAAAAAAGCAATTTTCTGCCAAAACACTACCGTACACTTCCCTTAAACGCTTCAAATTAACTGTATAGGGGTAATTCGATGTGCTGAACACGATGCAACATACGGCGAACGCTTACATTCGACCGTTCTCCAGTTATCAGCGAATTGCTCGATTTTCGGAAAAAGCAATTTTCTGCCAAAACACTACCGTACACTTCCCTTAAACGCTTCAAATTCACTGTATAGGGGTAATTCGATGTGCTGAACACGATGCAACATACGGCAAACGCTAACATTCGACCGTTCTTGAGTTATCATCAAAACAGTGAGGACTGTGTAAAACGTGCTTTTCTGCCCGTGAAACGCACGAATATCGCATAAACGGGTTTTCCTTCCAAAACACTACCGTACACTTCCCTTAAACGCTTCAAATTCACTGTATAGGGGTAATTCGATGTGCTGAACACGATGCAACATACGGCGAACGCTAACATTCGACCGTTCTCCAGTTATCAGCGAATTGCTCGATTTTCGAAAAAAGCAATTTTCTGCCAAAACACTACCGTACACTTCCCGTAAACGCTTCAAATTCACTGTATAGGGGTAATTCGATGTGCTGAACACGATGCAACATACGGCAAACGCTAACATTCGACCGTTCTCGAGTTATCATCAAAACAGTGAAGACTGTGAAAAACGTGCTTTTCTGCCCGTGAAACGCACGAATATCGCATAAACGTGTTTTCCTTCCAAAACACTACCGTACACTTCCCGTAACCACTCCAAATTCACTGTATAGGGGTAATTCGATGCGCTGAACACGATGCAACATACGGCAAACGCTAACATTCGACCGTTCTCGAGTTATCAGCGAATTGCTCGATTTTCGAAAAAAGCAATTTTCTGCCAAAACACTACCGTACACTTCCCTTAAACGCTTCAAATTAACTGTATAGGGGTAATTCGATGTGCTGAACACGATGCAACATACGGCGAACGCTTACATTCGACCGTTCTCCAGTTATCAGCGAATTGCTCGATTTTCGGAAAAAGCAATTTTCTGCCAAAACACTACCGTACACTTCCCTTAAACGCTTCAAATTCACTGTATAGGGGTAATTCGATGTGCTGAACACGATGCAACATACGGCAAACGCTAACATTCGACCGTTCTTGAGTTATCATCAAAACAGTGAGGACTGTGTAAAACGTGCTTTTCTGCCCGTGAAACGCACGAATATCGCATAAACGGGTTTTCCTTCCAAAACACTACCGTACACTTCCCTTAAACGCTTCAAATTCACTGTATAGGGGTAATTCGATGTGCTGAACACGATGCAACATACGGCGAACGCTAACATTCGACCGTTCTCCAGTTATCAGCGAATTGCTCGATTTTCGAAAAAAGCAATTTTCTGCCAAAACACTACCGTACACTTCCCGTAAACGCTTCAAATTCACTGTATAGGGGTAATTCGATGTGCTGAACACGATGCAACATACGGCAAACGCTAACATTCGACCGTTCTCGAGTTATCATCAAAACAGTGAAGACTGTGAAAAACGTGCTTTTCTGCCCGTGAAACGCACGAATATCGCATAAACGGGTTTTCCTTCCAAAACACTACCGTACACTTCCCGTAACCACTCCAAATTCACTGTATAGGGGTAATTCGATGCGCTGAACACGATGCAACATAAGGCAAACGCTAACATTCGACCGTTCTCCAGTTATCAGCGAATTGCTCGATTTTCGAAAAAAGCAATTTTCTGTCAAAACACTACGGTACACTTCCCTTAAACGCTTCAAATTCACTGTATAGGGGTAATTCGATGTGCTGAACACGACGCAACATACGGCGAACGCTAACATTCGACCGTTCTCCAGTTATCAGCGAATTGCTCGATTTTCGAAAAAAGCAATTTTCTGCCAAAACACTACCGTACACTTCCCTTAAACGCTTCAAATTCACTGTATAGGGGTAATTCGATGTGCTGAACACGATGCAACATACGGCAAACGCTAACATTCGACCGTTCTCGAGTTATCAGCGAATTGCTCGATTTTCGAAAAAAGCAATTTTCTGCCAAAACACTACCGTACACTTCCCTTAAACGCTTCAAATTCACTGTATAGGGGTAATTCGATGTGCTGAACACGATGCAACATACGGCAAACGCTAACATTCGACCGTTCTCGAGTTATCATCAAAACAGTGAGGACTGTGAAAAACGTGCTTTTCTGCCCGTGAAACGCACGAATATCGCATAAACGGGTTTTCCTTCCAAAACACTACCGTACACTTCCCGTAACCACTCGAAATTCACTGTATAGGGGTAATTCGATGTGCTGAACACGATGCAACATCCGGCAAACGCTAACATTCGACCGTTCTCGAGTTATCAGCGAATTGCTCGATTTTCGAAAAAAGCAATTTTCTGCCAAAACACTACCGTACACTTCACTTAAACGCTTCAAATTCACTGTATAGGGGTAATTCGATGTGCTGAACACGATGCAATATACGGCGAACGCTAACATTCGACCGTTCTCCAGTTATCAGCGAATTGCTCGATTTTCGAAAAAAGCAATTTTCTGCCAAAACACTACCGTACACTTCCCGTAAACGCTTCAAATTCACTGTATAGGGGTAATTCGATGTGCTGAACACGATGCAACATACGGCAAACGCTAACATTCGACCGTTCTTGAGTTATCATCAAAACAGTGAGGACTGTGTAAAACGTGCTTTTCTGCCCGTGAAACGCACGAATATCGCATAAACGGGTTTTCCATCCAAAACACTACCGTACACTTCCCGTAACCACTCCAAATTCACTGTATAGGGGTAATTCGATGCGCTGAACACGATGCAACATACGGCAAACGCTAACATTCGACCGTTCTCCAGTTATCAGCGAATTGCTCGATTTTCGAAAAAAGCAATTTTCTGTCAAAACACTACCGTACACTTCCCTTAAACGCTTCAAATTCACTGTATAGGGGTAATTCGATGTGCTGAACACGATGCAACATACGGCGAACGCTAACATTCGACCGTTCTCCAGTTATCAGCGAATTGCTCGATTTTCGAAAAAAGCAATTTTCTGCCAAAACACTACCGTACACTTCCCTTAAACGCTTCAAATTCACTGTATAGGGGTAATTCGATGTGCTGAACACGATGCAACATACGGCAAACGCTAACATTCGACCGTTCTCGAGTTATCATCAACACAGTGAGGACTGTGAAAAACGTGCTTTTCTGCCCGTGAAACGCACGAATATCGCATAAACGGGTTTTCCTTCCAAAACACTACCGTACACTTCCCTTAAACGCTTCAAATTCACTGTATAGGGGTAATTCGATGTGCTGAACACGATGCAACATACGGCAAACGCTAACATTCGACCGTTCTCGAGTTATCAGCGAATTGCTCGATTTTCGAAAAAAGCAATTTTCTGCCAAAACACTACCGTACACTTCCCTTAAACGCTTCAAATTCACTGTATAGGGGTAATTCGATGTGCTGAACACGATGCAACATACGGCAAACGCTAACATTCGACCGTTCTCGAGTTATCATCAAAACAGTGAGGACTGTGAAAAACGTGCTGTTCTGCCCGTGAAACGCACGAATATCGCATAAACGGGTTTTCCTTCCAAAACACTACCGTACACTTCCCGTAACCACTCCAAATTCACTGTATAGGGGTAATTCGATGTGCTGAACACGATGCAACATCCGGCAAACGCTAACATTCGACCGTTCTCGAGTTATCAGCGAATTGCTCGATTTTCGAAAAAAGCAATTTTCTGCCAAAACACTACCGTACACTTCACTTAAACGCTTCAAATTCACTGTATAGGGGTAATTCGATGTGCTGAACACGATGCAATATACGGCGAACGCTAACATTCGACCGTTCTCCAGTTATCAGCGAATTGCTCGATTTTCGAAAAAAGCAATTTTCTGCCAAAACACTACCGTACACTTCCCGTAAACGCTTCAAATTCACTGTATAGGGGTAATTCGATGTGCTGAACGCGATGCAACATACGGCAAACGCTAACATTCGACCGTTCTCGAGTTATCATCAAAACAGTGAGGACTGTGAAAAACGTGCTTTTCTGCCCGTGAAACGCACGAATATCGCATAAACGGGTTTTCCTTCCAAAACACTACCGTACGCTTCCCGTAACCACTCCAAATTCACTGTATAGGGGTAATTCGATGCGCGGAACACGATGCAACATACGGCAAACGCTAACATTCGACCGTTCTCGAGTTATCCGCGAATTGCTCGATTTTCGAAAAAAGCAATTTTCTGCCAAAACACTACCGTACACTTCCCGTAAACGCTTCAAATTCACTGTATAGGGGTAATTCGATGTGCTGAACGCGATGCAACATACGGCAAACGCTAACATTCGACCGTTCTCGAGTTATCATCAAAACAGTGAGGACTGTGAAAAACGTGCTGTTCTGCCCGTGAAACGCACGAATATCGCATAAACGGGTTTTCCTTCCAAAACACTACCGTACACTTCCCGTAACCACTCCAAATTCACTGTATAGGGGTAATTCGATGTGCTGAACACGATGCAACATCCGGCAAACGCTAACATTCGACCGTTCTCGAGTTATCAGCGAATTGCTCGATTTTCGAAAAAAGCAATTTTCTGCCAAAACACTACCGTACACTTCACTTAAACGCTTCAAATTCACTGTATAGGGGTAATTCGATGTGCTGAACACGATGCAACATACGGCAAACGCTAACATTCGACCGTTCTCGAGTTATCATCAAAACAGTGAAGACTGTGAAAAACGTGCTTTTCTGCCCGTGAAACGCACGAATATCGCATAAACGGGTTTTCCTTCCAAAACACTACCGTACACTTCCCGTAACCACTCCAAATTCACTGTATAGGGGTAATTCGATGCGCTGAACACGATGCAACATACGGCAAACGCTAACATTCGACCGTTCTCGAGTTATCAGCGAATTGCTCCATTTTCGAAAAAAGCAATTTTCTGAGAAAACACTACCGTACACTTCCCTTAAACGCTTCAAATTCACTGTATAGGGGTAATTCGATGTGCTGAACGCGATGCAACATACGGCAAACGCTAACATTCGACCGTTCTCGAGTTATCATCAAAACAGTGAGGACTGTGAAAAACGTGCTTTTCTGCCCGTGAAACGCACGAATATCGCATAAACGGGTTTTCCTTCCAAAACACTACCGTACGCTTCCCGTAACCACTCCAAATTCACTGTATAGGGGTAATTCGATGCGCGGAACACGATGCAACATACGGCAAACGCTAACATTCGACCGTTCTCCAGTTATCAGCGAATTGCTCGATTTTCGAAAAAAGCAATTTTCTGTCAAAACACTACCGTACACTTCCCTTAAACGCTTCAAATTCACTGTATAGGGGTAATTCGATGTGCTGAACACGATGCAACATCCGGCAAACGCTAACATTCGACCGTTCTCGAGTTATCCGCGAATTGCTCGATTTTCGAAAAAAGCAATTTTCTGCCAAAACACTACCGTACACTTCCCTTAAACGCTTCAAATTCACTGTATAGGGGTAATTCGATGTGCTGAACACGATGCAACATACGGCAAACGCTAACATTCGACCGTTCTCGAGTTATCAGCGAATTGCTCGATTTTCGAAAAAAGCAATTTTCTGCCAAAACACTACCGTACACTTCCCTTAAACGCTCCAAATTCACTGTATAGGGGTAATTCGATGTGCTGAACACGATGCAACATACGGCAAACGCTAACATTCGACCGTTCTCGAGTTATCATCAAAACAGTGAGGACTGTGAAAAACGTGCTGTTCTGCCCGTGAAACGCACGAATATCGCATAAACGGGTTTTCCTTCCAAAACACTACCGTACACTTCCCGTAACCACTCCAAATTCACTGTATAGGGGTAATTCGATGTGCTGAACACGATGCAACATCCGGCAAACGCTAACATTCGACCGTTCTCGAGTTATCAGCGAATTGCTCGATTTTCGAAAAAAGCAATTTTCTGCCAAAACACTACCGTACACTTCACTTAAACGCTTCAAATTCACTGTATAGGGGTAATTCGATGTGCTGAACACGATGCAATATACGGCGAACGCTAACATTCGACCGTTCTCCAGTTATCAGCGAATTGCTCGATTTTCGAAAAAAGCAATTTTCTGCCAAAACACTACCGTACACTTCCCGTAAACGCTTCAAATTCACTGTATAGGGGTAATTCGATGTGCTGAACACGATGCAACATACGGCAAACGCTAACATTCGACCGTTCTTGAGTTATCATCAAAACAGTGAGGACTGTGTAAAACGTGCTTTTCTGCCCGTGAAACGCACGAATATCGCATAAACGGGTTTTCCTTCCAAAACACTACCGTACACTTCCCGTAACCACTCCAAATTCACTGTATAGGGGTAATTCGATGCGCTGAACACGATGCAACATACGGCAAACGCTAACATTCGACCGTTCTCCAGTTATCAGCGAATTGCTCGATTTTCGAAAAAAGCAATTTTCTGTCAAAACACTACCGTACACTTCCCTTAAACGCTTCAAATTCACTGTATAGGGGTAATTCGATGTGCTGAACACGATGCAACATACGGCGAACGCTAACATTCGACCGTTCTCCAGTTATCAGCGAATTGCTCGATTTTCGAAAAAAGCAATTTTCTGCCAAAACACTACCGTACACTTCCCTTAAACGCTTCAAATTCACTGTATAGGGGTAATTCGATGTGCTGAACACGATGCAACATACGGCAAACGCTAACATTCGACCGTTCTCGAGTTATCATCAACACAGTGAGGACTGTGAAAAACGTGCTTTTCTGCCCGTGAAACGCACGAATATCGCATAAACGGGTTTTCCTTCCAAAACACTACCGTACACTTCCCTTAAACGCTTCAAATTCACTGTATAGGGGTAATTCGATGTGCTGAACACGATGCAACATCCGGCAAACGCTAACATTCGACCGTTCTCGAGTTATCCGCGAATTGCTCGATTTTCGAAAAAAGCAATTTTCTGCCAAAACACTACCGTACACTTCCCTTAAACGCTTCAAATTCACTGTATAGGGGTAATTCGATGTGCTGAACACGATGCAACATACGGCAAACGCTAACATTCGACCGTTCTCGAGTTATCAGCGAATTGCTCGATTTTCGAAAAAAGCAATTTTCTGCCAAAACACTACCGTACACTTCCCTTAAACGCTTCAAATTCACTGTATAGGGGTAATTCGATGTGCTGAACACGATGCAACATACGGCGAACGCTAACATTCGACCGTTCTCCAGTTATCAGGGAATTGCTCGATTTTCGAAAAAAGCAATTTTCTGCCAAAACACTACCGTACACTTCCCTTAAACGCTTCAAATGCACTGTATAGGGGTAATTCGATGTGCTGAACACGATGCAATATACGGCAAACGCTAACATTCGACCGTTCTCGAGTTATCATCAAAACAGTGAAGACTGTGAAAAACGTGCTTTTCTGCCCGTGAAACGCACGAATATCGCATAAACGGGTTTTCCTTCCAAAACACTACCGTACACTTCCCGTAACCACTCCAAATTCACTGTATAGGGGTAATTCGATGCGCTGAACACGATGCAACATCCGGCAAACGCTAACATTCGACCGTTCTCGAGTTATCCGCGAAGTGCTCGATTTTCGAAAAAAGCAATTTTCTGCCAAAACACTACCGTACACTTCCCTTAAACGCTTCAAATTCACTGTATAGGGGTAATTCGATGTGCTGAACACGATGCAACATACGGCAAACGCTAACATTCGACCGTTCTCGAGTTATCAGCGAATTGCTCGATTTTCGAAAAAAGCAATTTTCTGCCAAAACACTACCGTACACTTCCCTTAAACGCTTCAAATTCACTGTATAGGGGTAATTCGATGTGCTGAACACGATGCAACATACGGCAAACGCTAACATTCGACCGTTCTTGAGTTATCATCAAAACAGTGAGGACTGTGTAAAACGTGCTTTTCTGCCCGTGAAACGCACGAATATCGCATAAACGGGTTTTCCTTCCAAAACACTACCGTACGCTTCCCGTAACCACTCCAAATTCACTGTATAGGGGTAATTCGATGCGCGGAACACGATGCAACATACGGCAAACGCTAACATTCGACCGTTCTCCAGTTATCAGCGAATTGCTCGATTTTCGAAAAAAGCAATTTTCTGTCAAAACACTACCGTACACTTCCCTTAAACGCTTCAAATTCACTGTATAGGGGTAATTCGATGTGCTGAACACGATGCAACATCCGGCAAACGCTAACATTCGACCGTTCTCGAGTTATCCGCGAATTGCTCGATTTTCGAAAAAAGCAATTTTCTGCCAAAACACTACCGTACACTTCCCTTAAACGCTTCAAATTCACTGTATAGGGGTAATTCGATGTGCTGAACACGATGCAACATACGGCAAACGCTAACATTCGACCGTTCTCGAGTTATCAGCGAATTGCTCGATTTTCGAAAAAAGCAATTTTCTGCCAAAACACTACCGTACACTTCCCTTAAACGCTTCAAATTCACTGTATAGGGGTAATTCGATGTGCTGAACACGATGCAACATACGGCAAACGCTAACATTCGACCGTTCTTGAGTTATCATCAAAACAGTGAGGACTGTGTAAAACGTGCTTTTCTGCCCGTGAAACGCACGAATATCGCATAAACGGGTTTTCCTTCCAAAACACTACCGTACACTTCCCTTAAACGCTTCAAATTCACTGTATAGGGGTAATTCGATGTGCTGAACACGATGCAACATACGGCGAACGCTAACATTCGACCGTTCTCCAGTTATCAGCGAATTGCTCGATTTTCGAAAAAAGCAATTTTCTGCCAAAACACTACCGTACACTTCCCGTAAACGCTTCAAATTCACTGTATAGGGGTAATTCGATGTACTGAACACGATGCAACATACGGCAAACGCTAACATTCGACCGTTCTCGAGTTATCATCAAAACAGTGAGGACTGTGTAAAACGTGCTTTTCTGCCCGTGAAACGCACGAATATCGCATAAACGGATTTTTCTTCCAAAACACTACCGTACACTTCCCGTAACCACTCCAAATTCACTGTATAGGGGTAATTCGATGTGCTGAACACGATGCAACATCCGGCAAACGCTAACATTCGACCGTTCTCGAGTTATCAGCGAATTGCTCGATTTTCGAAAAAAGCAATTTTCTGCCAAAACACTACCGTACACTTCACTTAAACGCTTCAAATTCACTGTATAGGGGTAATTCGATGTGCTGAACACGATGCAATATACGGCGAACGCTAACATTCGACCGTTCTCCAGTTATCAGCGAATTGCTCGATTTTCGAAAAAAGCAATTTTCTGCCAAAACACTACCGTACACTTCCCTTAAACGCTTCAAATTCACTGTATAGGGGTAATTCGATGTGCTGAACACGATGCAACATACGGCGAACGCTAACATTCGACCGTTCTCCAGTTATCAGGGAATTGCTCGATTTTCGAAAAAAGCAATTTTCTGCCAAAACACTACCGTACACTTCCCTTAAACGCTTCAAATGCACTGTATAGGGGTAATTCGATGTGCTGAACACGATGCAATATACGGCAAACGCTAACATTCGACCGTTCTCGAGTTATCATCAAAACAGTGAAGACTGTGAAAAACGTGCTTTTCTGCCCGTGAAACGCACGAATATCGCATAAACGGGTTTTCCTTCCAAAACACTACCGTACACTTCCCGTAACCACTCCAAATTCACTGTATAGGGGTAATTCGATGCGCTGAACACGATGCAACATCCGGCAAACGCTAACATTCGACCGTTCTCGAGTTATCCGCGAAGTGCTCGATTTTCGAAAAAAGCAATTTTCTGCCAAAACACTACCGTACACTTCCCTTAAACGCTTCAAATTCACTGTATAGGGGTAATTCGATGTGCTGAACACGATGCAACATACGGCAAACGCTAACATTCGACCGTTCTCGAGTTATCAGCGAATTGCTCGATTTTCGAAAAAAGCAATTTTCTGCCAAAACACTACCGTACACTTCCCTTAAACGCTTCAAATTCACTGTATAGGGGTAATTCGATGTGCTGAACACGATGCAACATACGGCAAACGCTAACATTCGACCGTTCTTGAGTTATCATCAAAACAGTGAGGACTGTGTAAAACGTGCTTTTCTGCCCGTGAAACGCACGAATATCGCATAAACGGGTTTTCCTTCCAAAACACTACCGTACGCTTCCCGTAACCACTCCAAATTCACTGTATAGGGGTAATTCGATGCGCGGAACACGATGCAACATACGGCAAACGCTAACATTCGACCGTTCTCCAGTTATCAGCGAATTGCTCGATTTTCGAAAAAAGCAATTTTCTGTCAAAACACTACCGTACACTTCCCTTAAACGCTTCAAATTCACTGTATAGGGGTAATTCGATGTGCTGAACACGATGCAACATCCGGCAAACGCTAACATTCGACCGTTCTCGAGTTATCCGCGAATTGCTCGATTTTCGAAAAAAGCAATTTTCTGCCAAAACACTACCGTACACTTCCCTTAAACGCTTCAAATTCACTGTATAGGGGTAATTCGATGTGCTGAACACGATGCAACATACGGCAAACGCTAACATTCGACCGTTCTCGAGTTATCAGCGAATTGCTCGATTTTCGAAAAAAGCAATTTTCTGCCAAAACACTACCGTACACTTCCCTTAAACGCTTCAAATTCACTGTATAGGGGTAATTCGATGTGCTGAACACGATGCAACATACGGCAAACGCTAACATTCGACCGTTCTTGAGTTATCATCAAAACAGTGAGGACTGTGTAAAACGTGCTTTTCTGCCCGTGAAACGCACGAATATCGCATAAACGGGTTTTCCTTCCAAAACACTACCGTACACTTCCCTTAAACGCTTCAAATTCACTGTATAGGGGTAATTCGATGTGCTGAACACGATGCAACATACGGCGAACGCTAACATTCGACCGTTCTCCAGTTATCAGCGAATTGCTCGATTTTCGAAAAAAGCAATTTTCTGCCAAAACACTACCGTACACTTCCCGTAAACGCTTCAAATTCACTGTATAGGGGTAATTCGATGTGCTGAACACGATGCAACATACGGCAAACGCTAACATTCGACCGTTCTCGAGTTATCATCAAAACAGTGAGGACTGTGTAAAACGTGCTTTTCTGCCCGTGAAACGCACGAATATCGCATAAACGGATTTTTCTTCCAAAACACTACCGTACACTTCCCGTAACCACTCCAAATTCACTGTATAGGGGTAATTCGATGTGCTGAACACGATGCAACATCCGGCAAACGCTAACATTCGACCGTTCTCGAGTTATCAGCGAATTGCTCGATTTTCGAAAAAAGCAATTTTCTGCCAAAACACTACCGTACACTTCACTTAAACGCTTCAAATTCACTGTATAGGGGTAATTCGATGTGCTGAACACGATGCAATATACGGCGAACGCTAACATTCGACCGTTCTCCAGTTATCAGCGAATTGCTCGATTTTCGAAAAAAGCAATTTTCTGCCAAAACACTACCGTACACTTCCCGTAAACGCTTCAAATTCACTGTATAGGGGTAATTCGATGTGCTGAACACGATGCAACATACGGCAAACGCTAACATTCGACCGTTCTTGAGTTATCATCAAAACAGTGAGGACTGTGTAAAACGTGCTTTTCTGCCCGTGAAACGCACGAATATCGCATAAACGGGTTTTCCTTCCAAAACACTACCGTACACTTCCCGTAACCACTCCAAATTCACTGTATAGGGGTAATTCGATGCGCTGAACACGATGCAACATACGGCAAACGCTAACATTCGACCGTTCTCCAGTTATCAGCGAATTGCTCGATTTTCGAAAAAAGCAATTTTCTGTCAAAACACTACCGTACACTTCCCTTAAACGCTTCAAATTCACTGTATAGGGGTAATTCGATGTGCTGAACACGATGCAACATACGGCGAACGCTAACATTCGACCGTTCTCCAGTTATCAGCGAATTGCTCGATTTTCGAAAAAAGCAATTTTCTGCCAAAACACTACCGTACACTTCCCGTAAACGCTTCAAATTCACTGTATAGGGGTAATTCGATGTGCTGAACACGATGCAACATACGGCAAACGCTAACATTCGACAGTTCTCGAGTTATCATCAAAACAGTGAGGACTGTGTAAAACGTGCTTTTCTGCCCGTGAAACGCACGAATATCGCATAAACGGATTTTTCTTCCAAAACACTACCGTACACTTCCCGTAACCACTCCAAATTCACTGTATAGGGGTAATTCGATGTGCTGAACACGATGCAACATCCGGCAAACGCTAACATTCGACCGTTCTAGAGTTATCAGCGAATTGCTCGATTTTCGAAAAAAGCAATTTTCTGCCAAAACACTACCGTACACTTCACTTAAACGCTTCAAATTCACTGTATAGGGGTAATTCGATGTGCTGAACACGATGCAATATACGGCGAACGCTAACATTCGACCGTTCTCCAGTTATCAGCGAATTGCTCGATTTTCGAAAAAAGCAATTTTCTGCCAAAACACTACCGTACACTTCCCTTAACCGCTTCAAATTCACTGTATAGGGGTAATTCGATGTGCTGAACACGATGC
Source organism: Asobara japonica (assembly GCA_026005395.1). Taxonomy (NCBI): domain Eukaryota; kingdom Metazoa; phylum Arthropoda; class Insecta; order Hymenoptera; family Braconidae; genus Asobara; species Asobara japonica. The sequence continues at coordinate 13,744 of BQMI01000008.1, read as the reverse complement.
AATATACGGCAAACGCTAACATTCGACCGTTCTTGAGTTATCATCAAAACAGTGAGGACTGTGTAAAACGTGCTTTTCTGCCCGTGAAACGCACGAATATCGCATAAACGGGTTTTTCTTCCAAAACACTACCGTACACTTCCCGTAACCACTCCAAATTCACTGTATAGGGGTAATTCGATGTGCTGAACACGATGCAACATCCGGCAAACGCTAACATTCGACCGTTCTCGAGTTATCAGCGAATTGCTCGATTTTCGAAAAAAGCAATTTTCTGCCAAAACACTACCGTACACTTCACTTAAACGCTTCAAATTCACTGTATAGGGGTAATTCGATGTGCTGAACACGATGCAATATACGGCGAACGCTAACATTCGACCGTTCTCCAGTTATCAGCGAATTGCTCGATTTTCGAAAAAAGCAATTTTCTGCCAAAACACTACCGTACACTTCCCGTAAACGCTTCAAATTCACTGTATAGGGGTAATTCGATGCGCTGAACACGATGCAACATACGGCAAACGCTAACATTCGACCGTTCTTGAATTATCATCAAAACAGTGAGGACTGTGTAAAACGCGCTTTTCTGCCCGTGAAACGCACGAATATCGCATAAACGGGTTTTCCTTCCAAAACACTACCGTACACTTCCCGTAACCACTCCAAATTCACTGTATAGGGGTAATTCGATGCGCTGAACACGATGCAACATACGGCAAACGCTAACATTCGACCGTTCTCGAGTTATCAGCGAATTGCTCCATTTTCGAAAAAAGCAATTTTCTGAGAAAACACTACCGTACACTTCCCTTAAACGCTTCAAATTCACTGTATAGGGGTAATTCGATGTGCTGAACGCGATGCAACATACGGCAAACGCTAACATTCGACCGTTCTCGAGTTATCATCAAAACAGTGAGGACTGTGAAAAACGTGCTTTTCTGCCCGTGAAACGCACGAATATCGCATAAACGGGTTTTCCTTCCAAAACACTACCGTACGCTTCCCGTAACCACTCCAAATTCACTGTATAGGGGTAATTCGATGCGCGGAACACGATGCAACATACGGCAAACGCTAACATTCGACCGTTCTCCAGTTATCAGCGAATTGCTCGATTTTCGAAAAAAGCAATTTTCTGTCAAAACACTACCGTACACTTCCCTTAAACGCTTCAAATTCACTGTATAGGGGTAATTCGATGTGCTGAACACGATGCAACATCCGGCAAACGCTAACATTCGACCGTTCTCGAGTTATCCGCGAATTGCTCGATTTTCGAAAAAAGCAATTTTCTGCCAAAACACTACCGTACACTTCCCTTAAACGCTTCAAATTCACTGTATAGGGGTAATTCGATGTGCTGAACACGATGCAACATACGGCAAACGCTAACATTCGACCGTTCTCGAGTTATCAGCGAATTGCTCGATTTTCGAAAAAAGCAATTTTCTGCCAAAACACTACCGTACACTTCCCTTAAACGCTTCAAATTCACTGTATAGGGGTAATTCGATGTGCTGAACACGATGCAACATACGGCAAACGCTAACATTCGACCGTTCTTGAGTTATCATCAAAACAGTGAGGACTGTGTAAAACGTGCTTTTCTGCCCGTGAAACGCACGAATATCGCATAAACGGGTTTTCCTTCCAAAACACTACCGTACACTTCCCTTAAACGCTTCAAATTCACTGTATAGGGGTAATTCGATGTGCTGAACACGATGCAACATACGGCGAACGCTAACATTCGACCGTTCTCCAGCTATCAGCGAATTGCTCGATTTTCGAAAAAAGCAATTTTCTGCCAAAACACTACCGTACACTTCCCTTAAACGCTTCAAATTCACTGTATAGGGGTAATTCGATGTGCTGAACACGATGCAATATACGGCAAACGCTAACATTCGACCGTTCTTGAGTTATCATCAAAACAGTGAGGACTGTGTAAAACGTGCTTTTCTGCCCGTGAAACGCACGAATATCGCATAAACGGGTTTTTCTTCCAAAACACTACCGTACACTTCCCGTAACCACTCCAAATTCACTGTATAGGGGTAATTCGATGTGCTGAACACGATGCAACATCCGGCAAACGCTAACATTCGACCGTTCTCGAGTTATCAGCGAATTGCTCGATTTTCGAAAAAAGCAATTTTCTGCCAAAAGACTACCGTACACTTCACTTAAACGCTTCAAATTCACTGTATAGGGGTAATTCGATGTGCTGAACACGATGCAATATACGGCGAACGCTAACATTCGACCGTTCTCCAGTTATCAGCGAATTGCTCGATTTTCGAAAAAAGCAATTTTCTGCCAAAACACTACCGTACACTTCCCGTAAACGCTTCAAATTCACTGTATAGGGGTAATTCGATGTGCTGAACACGATGCAACATACGGCAAACGCTAACATTCGACCGTTCTTGAGTTATCATCAAAACAGTGAGGACTGTGTAAAACGTGCTTTTCTGCCCGTGAAACGCACGAATATCGCATAAACGGATTTTTCTTCCAAAACACTACCGTACACTTCCCGTAACCACTCCAAATTCACTGTATAGGGGTAATTCGATGTGCTGAACACGATGCAACATCCGGCAAACGCTAACATTCGACCGTTCTCGAGTTATCAGCGAATTGCTCGATTTTCGAAAAAAGCAATTTTCTGCCAAAACACTACCGTACACTTCACTTAAACGCTTCAAATTCACTGTATAGGGGTAATTCGATGTGCTGAACACGATGCAATATACGGCGAACGCTAACATTCGACCGTTCTCCAGTTATCAGCGAATTGCTCGATTTTCGAAAAAAGCAATTTTCTGCCAAAACACTACCGTACACTTCCCTTAACCGCTTCAAATTCACTGTATAGGGGTAATTCGATGTGCTGAACACGATGCAATATACGGCAAACGCTAACATTCGACCGTTCTTGAGTTATCATCAAAACAGTGAGGACTGTGTAAAACGTGCTTTTCTGCCCGTGAAACGCACGAATATCGCATAAACGGGTTTTTCTTCCAAAACACTACCGTACACTTCCCGTAACCACTCCAAATTCACTGTATAGGGGTAATTCGATGTGCTGAACACGATGCAACATCCGGCAAACGCTAACATTCGACCGTTCTCGAGTTATCAGCGAATTGCTCGATTTTCGAAAAAAGCAATTTTCTGCCAAAACACTACCGTACACTTCACTTAAACGCTTCAAATTCACTGTATAGGGGTAATTCGATGTGCTGAACACGATGCAATATACGGCGAACGCTAACATTCGACCGTTCTCCAGTTATCAGCGAATTGCTCGATTTTCGAAAAAAGCAATTTTCTGCCAAAACACTACCGTACACTTCCCGTAAACGCTTCAAATTCACTGTATAGGGGTAATTCGATGCGCTGAACACGATGCAACATACGGCCAACGCTAACATTCGACCGTTCTTGAATTATCATCAAAACAGTGAGGACTGTGTAAAACGCGCTTTTCTGCCCGTGAAACGCACGAATATCGCATAAACGGGTTTTCCTTCCAAAACACTACCGTACACTTCCCGTAACCACTCCAAATTCACTGTATAGGGGTAATTCGATGCGCTGAACACGATGCAACATACGGCAAACGCTAACATTCGACCGTTCTCGAGTTATCAGCGAATTGCTCCATTTTCGAAAAAAGCAATTTTCTGAGAAAACACTACCGTACACTTCCCTTAAACGCTTCAAATTCACTGTATAGGGGTAATTCGATGTGCTGAACGCGATGCAACATACGGCAAACGCTAACATTCGACCGTTCTCGAGTTATCATCAAAACAGTGAGGACTGTGAAAAACGTGCTTTTCTGCCCGTGAAACGCACGAATATCGCATAAACGGGTTTTCCTTCCAAAACACTACCGTACGCTTCCCGTAACCACTCCAAATTCACTGTATAGGGGTAATTCGATGCGCGGAACACGATGCAACATACGGCAAACGCTAACATTCGACCGTTCTCCAGTTATCAGCGAATTGCTCGATTTTCGAAAAAAGCAATTTTCTGTCAAAACACTACCGTACACTTCCCTTAAACGCTTCAAATTCACTGTATAGGGGTAATTCGATGTGCTGAACACGATGCAACATCCGGCAAACGCTAACATTCGACCGTTCTCGAGTTATCCGCGAATTGCTCGATTTTCGAAAAAAGCAATTTTCTGCCAAAACACTACCGTACACTTCCCTTAAACGCTTCAAATTCACTGTATAGGGGTAATTCGATGTGCTGAACACGATGCAACATACGGCAAACGCTAACATTCGACCGTTCTCGAGTTATCAGCGAATTGCTCGATTTTCGAAAAAAGCAATTTTCTGCCAAAACACTACCGTACACTTCCCTTAAACGCTTCAAATTCACTGTATAGGGGTAATTCGATGTGCTGAACACGATGCAACATACGGCAAACGCTAACATTCGACCGTTCTTGAGTTATCATCAAAACAGTGAGGACTGTGTAAAACGTGCTTTTCTGCCCGTGAAACGCACGAATATCGCATAAACGGGTTTTCCTTCCAAAACACTACCGTACACTTCCCTTAAACGCTTCAAATTCACTGTATAGGGGTAATTCGATGTGCTGAACACGATGCAACATACGGCGAACGCTAACATTCGACCGTTCTCCAGCTATCAGCGAATTGCTCGATTTTCGAAAAAAGCAATTTTCTGCCAAAACACTACCGTACACTTCCCGTAAACGCTTCAAATTCACTGTATAGGGGTAATTCGATGTGCTGAACACAATGCAACATACGGCAAACGCTAACATTCGACCGTTCTCGAGTTATCATCAAAACAGTGAAGACTGTGAAAAACGTGCTTTTCTGCCCGTGAAACGCACGAATATCGCATAAACGGGTTTTCCTTCCAAAACACTACCGTACACTTCCCTTAAACGCTTCAAATTCACTGTATAGGGGTAATTCGATGTGCTGAACACGACGCAACATACGGCGAACGCTAACATTCGACCGTTCTCCAGTTATCAGCGAATTGCTCGATTTTCGAAAAAAGCAATTTTCTGCCAAAACACTACCGTACACTTCCCTTAAACGCTTCAAATTCACTGTATAGGGGTAATTCGATGTGCTGAACACGATGCAATATACGGCAAACGCTAACATTCGACCGTTCTTGAGTTATCATCAAAACAGTGAGGACTGTGTAAAACGTGCTTTTCTGCCCGTGAAACGCACGAATATCGCATAAACGGGTTTTTCTTCCAAAACACTACCGTACACTTCCCGTAACCACTCCAAATTCACTGTATAGGGGTAATTCGATGTGCTGAACACGATGCAACATCCGGCAAACGCTAACATTCGACCGTTCTCGAGTTATCAGCGAATTGCTCGATTTTCGAAAAAAGCAATTTTCTGCCAAAAGACTACCGTACACTTCACTTAAACGCTTCAAATTCACTGTATAGGGGTACTTCGATGTGCTGAACACGATGCAATATACGGCGAACGCTAACATTCGACCGTTCTCCAGTTATCAGCGAATTGCTCGATTTTCGAAAAAAGCAATTTTCTGCCAAAACACTACCGTACACTTCCCGTAAACGCTTCAAATTCACTGTATAGGGGTAATTCGATGTGCTGAACACGATGCAACATACGGCAAACGCTAACATTCGACCGTTCTTGAGTTATCATCAAAACAGTGAGGACTGTGTAAAACGTGCTTTTCTGCCCGTGAAACGCACGAATATCGCATAAACGGGTTTTCCTTCCAAAACACTACCGTACACTTCCCGTAACCACTCCAAATTCACTGTATAGGGGTAATTCGATGCGCTGAACACGATGCAACATACGGCAAACGCTAACATTCGACCGTTCTCCAGTTATCAGCGAATTGCTCGATTTTCGAAAAAAGCAATTTTCTGTCAAAACACTACCGTACACTTCCCTTAAACGCTTCAAATTCACTGTATAGGGGTAATTCGATGTGCTGAACACGATGCAACATACGGCGAACGCTAACATTCGACCGTTCTCCAGTTATCAGCGAATTGCTCGATTTTCGAAAAAAGCAATTTTCTGCCAAAACACTACCGTACACTTCCCTTAAACGCTTCAAATTCACTGTATAGGGGTAATTCGATGTGCTGAACACGATGCAACATACGGCAAACGCTAACATTCGACCGTTCTTGAATTATCATCAAAACAGTGAGGACTGTGTAAAACGCGCTTTTCTGCCCGTGAAACGCACGAATATCGCATAAACGGGTTTTCCTTCCAAAACACTACCGTACACTTCCCGTAACCACTCCAAATTCACTGTATAGGGGTAATTCGATGCGCTGAACACGATGCAACATACGGCAAACGCTAACATCCGACCGTTCTCGAGTTATCAGCGAATTGCTCCATTTTCGAAAAAAGCAATTTTCTGAGAAAACACTACCGTACACTTCCCTTAAACGCTTCAAATTCACTGTATAGGGGTAATTCGATGTGCTGAACGCGATGCAACATACGGCAAACGCTAACATTCGACCGTTCTCGAGTTATCATCAAAACAGTGAGGACTGTGAAAAACGTGCTTTTCTGCCCGTGAAACGCACGAATATCGCATAAACGGGTTTTCCTTCCAAAACACTACCGTACGCTTCCCGTAACCACTCCAAATTCACTGTATAGGGGTAATTCGATGCGCGGAACACGATGCAACATACGGCAAACGCTAACATTCGACCGTTCTCCAGTTATCAGCGAATTGCTCGATTTTCGAAAAAAGCAATTTTCTGTCAAAACACTACCGTACACTTCCCTTAAACGCTTCAAATTCACTGTATAGGGGTAATTCGATGTGCTGAACACGATGCAACATCCGGCAAACGCTAACATTCGACCGTTCTCGAGTTATCCGCGAATTGCTCGATTTTCGAAAAAAGCAATTTTCTGCCAAAACACTACCGTACACTTCCCTTAAACGCTTCAAATTCACTGTATAGGGGTAATTCGATGTGCTGAACACGATGCAACATACGGCAAACGCTAACATTCGACCGTTCTCGAGTTATCAGCGAATTGCTCGATTTTCGAAAAAAGCAATTTTCTGCCAAAACACTACCGTACACTTCCCTTAAACGCTTCAAATTCACTGTATAGGGGTAATTCGATGTGCTGAACACGATGCAACATACGGCAAACGCTAACATTCGACCGTTCTTGAGTTATCATCAAAACAGTGAGGACTGTGTAAAACGTGCTTTTCTGCCCGTGAAACGCACGAATATCGCATAAACGGGTTTTCCTTCCAAAACACTACCGTACACTTCCCTTAAACGCTTCAAATTCACTGTATAGGGGTAATTCGATGTGCTGAACACGATGCAACATACGGCGAACGCTAACATTCGACCGTTCTCCAGCTATCAGCGAATTGCTCGATTTTCGAAAAAAGCAATTTTCTGCCAAAACACTACCGTACACTTCCCGTAAACGCTTCAAATTCACTGTATAGGGGTAATTCGATGTGCTGAACACGATGCAACATACGGCAAACGCTAACATTCGACCGTTCTCGAGTTATCATCAAAACAGTGAAGACTGTGAAAAACGTGCTTTTCTGCCCGTGAAACGCACGAATATCGCATAAACGGGTTTTCCTTCCAAAACACTACCGTACACTTCCCGTAACCACTCCAAATTCACTGTATAGGGGTAATTCGATGCGCTGAACACGATGCAACATACGGCAAACGCTAACATTCGACCGTTCTCCAGTTATCAGCGAATTGCTCGATTTTCGAAAAAAGCAATTTTCTGTCAAAACACTACGGTACACTTCCCTTAAACGCTTCAAATTCACTGTATAGGGGTAATTCGATGTGCTGAACACGACGCAACATACGGCGAACGCTAACATTCGACCGTTCTCCAGTTATCAGCGAATTGCTCGATTTTCGAAAAAAGCAATTTTCTGGCAAAACACTACCGTACACTTCCCTTAAACGCTTCAAATTCACTGTATAGGGGTAATTCGATGTGCTGAACACGATGCAACATACGGCAAACGCTAACATTCGACCGTTCTTGAGTTATCATCAAAACAGTGAGGACTGTGTAAAACGTGCTTTTCTGCCCGTGAAACGCACGAATATCGCATAAACGGGTTTTCCTTCCAAAACACTACCGTACGCTTCCCGTAACCACTCCAAATTCACTGTATAGGGGTAATTCGATGCGCGGAACACGATGCAACATACGGCAAACGCTAACATTCGACCGTTCTCCAGTTATCAGCGAATTGCTCGATTTTCGAAAAAAGCAATTTTCTGTCAAAACACTACCATACACTTCCCTTAAACGCTTCAAATTCACTGTATAGGGGTAATTCGATGTGCTGAACACGATGCAACATCCGGCAAACGCTAACATTCGACCGTTCTCGAGTTATCCGCGAATTGCTCGATTTTCGAAAAAAACAATTTTCTGCCAAAACACTACCGTACACTTCCCTTAAACGCTTCAAATTCACTGTATAGGGGTAATTCGATGTGCTGAACACGATGCAACATACGGCAAACGCTAACATTCGACCGTTCTCGAGTTATCAGCGAATTGCTCGATTTTCGAAAAAAGCAATTTTCTGCCAAAACACTACCGTACACTTCCCTTAAACGCTTCAAATTCACTGTATAGGGGTAATTCGATGTGCTGAACACGATGCAACATACGGCAAACGCTAACATTCGACCGTTCTTGAGTTATCATCAAAACAGTGAGGACTGTGTAAAACGTGCTTTTCTGCCCGTGAAACGCACGAATATCGCATAAACGGGTTTTCCTTCCAAAACACTACCGTACACTTCCCTTAAACGCTTCAAATTCACTGTATAGGGGTAATTCGATGTGCTGAACACGATGCAACATACGGCGAACGCTAACATTCGACCGTTCTCCAGTTATCAGCGAATTGCTCGATTTTTGAAAAAAGCAATTTTCTGCCAAAACACTACCGTACACTTCCCGTAAACGCTTCAAATGCACTGTATAGGTGTAATTCGATGTGCTGAACACGATGCAACATACGGCAAACGCTAACATTCGACCGTTCTCGAGTTATCATCAAAACAGTGAAGACTGTGAAAAACGTGCTTTTCTGCCCGTGAAACGCACGAATATCGCATAAACGGGTTTTCCTTCCAAAACACTACCGTACACTTCCCGTAACCACTCCAAATTCACTGTATAGGGGTAATTCGATGCGCTGAACACGATGCAACATACGGCAAACGCTAACATTCGACCGTTCTCCAGTTATCAGCGAATTGCTCGATTTTCGAAAAAAGCAATTTTCTGTCCAAACACTACGGTACACTTCCCTTAAACGCTTCAAATTCACTGTATAGGGGTAATTCGATGTGCTGAACACGACGCAACATACGGCGAACGCTAACATTCGACCGTTCTCCAGTTATCAGCGAATTGCTCGATTTTCGAAAAAAGCAATTTTCTGCCAAAACACTACCGTACACTTCCCTTAAACGCTTCAAATTCACTGTATAGGGGTAATTCGATGTGCTGAACACGATGCAATATACGGCAAACGCTAACATTCGACCGTTCTTGAGTTATCATCAAAACAGTGAGGACTGTGTAAAACGTGCTTTTCTGCCCGTGAAACGCACGAATATCGCATAAACGGGTTTTTCTTCCAAAACACTACCGTACACTTCCCGTAACCACTCCAAATTCACTGTATAGGGGTAATTCGATGTGCTGAACACGATGCAACATCCGGCAAACGCTAACATTCGACCGTTCTCGAGTTATCAGCGAATTGCTCGATTTTCGAAAAAAGCAATTTTCTGCCAAAACACTACCGTACACTTCACTTAAACGCTTCAAATTCACTGTATAGGGGTAATTCGATGTGCTGAACACGATGCAATATACGGCGAACGCTAACATTCGACCGTTCTCCAGTTATCAGCGAATTGCTCGATTTTCGAAAAAAGCAATTTTCTGCCAAAACACTACCGTACACTTCCCGTAAACGCTTCAAATTCACTGTATAGGGGTAATTCGATGTGCTGAACACGATGCAACATACGGCAAACGCTAACATTCGACCGTTCTTGAGTTATCATCAAAACAGTGAGGACTGTGTAAAACGTGCTTTTCTGCCCGTGAAACGCACGAATATCGCATAAACGGGTTTTCCTTCCAAAACACTACCGTACACTTCCCGTAACCACTCCAAATTCACTGTATAGGGGTAATTCGATGCGCTGAACACGATGCAACATACGGCAAACGCTAACATTCGACCGTTCTCGAGTTATCAGCGAATTGCTCCATTTTCGAAAAAAGCAATTTTCTGAGAAAACACTACCGTACACTTCCCTTAAACGCTTCAAATTCACTGTATAGGGGTAATTCGATGTGCTGAACGCGATGCAACATACGGCAAACGCTAACATTCGACCGTTCTCGAGTTATCATCAAAACAGTGAGGACTGTGAAAAACGTGCTTTTCTGCCCGTGAAACGCACGAATATCGCATAAACGGGTTTTCCTTCCAAAACACTACCGTACGCTTCCCGTAACCACTCCAAATTCACTGTATAGGGGTAATTCGATGCGCGGAACACGATGCAACATACGGCAAACGCTAACATTCGACCGTTCTCCAGTTATCAGCGAATTGCTCGATTTTCGAAAAAAGCAATTTTCTGTCAAAACACTACCGTACACTTCCCTTAAACGCTTCAAATTCACTGTATAGGGGTAATTCGATGTGCTGAACACGATGCAACATCCGGCAAACGCTAACATTCGACCGTTCTCGAGTTATCCGCGAATTGCTCGATTTTCGAAAAAAGCAATTTTCTGCCAAAACACTACCGTACACTTCCCTTAAACGCTTCAAATTCACTGTATAGGGGTAATTCGATGTGCTGAACACGATGCAACATACGGCAAACTCTAACATTCGACCGTTCTCGAGTTATCAGCGAATTGCTCGATTTTCGAAAAAAGCAATTTTCTGCCAAAACACTACCGTACACTTCCCTTAAACGCTTCAAATTCACTGTATAGGGGTAATTCGATGTGCTGAACACGATGCAACATACGGCAAACGCTAACATTCGACCGTTCTTGAGTTATCATCAAAACAGTGAGGACTGTGTAAAACGTGCTTTTCTGCCCGTGAAACGCACGAATATCGCATAAACGGGTTTTCCTTCCAAAACACTACCGTACACTTCCCTTAAACGCTTCAAATTCACTGTATAGGGGTAATTCGATGTGCTGAACACGATGCAACATACGGCAAACGCTAACATTCGACCGTTCTTGAGTTATCATCAAAACAGTGAGGACTGTGTAAAACGTGCTTTTCTGCCCGTGAAACGCACGAATATCGCATAAACGGGTTTTCCTTCCAAAACACTACCGTACACTTCCCTTAAACGCTTCAAATTCACTGTATAGGGGTAATTCGATGTGCTGAACACGATGCAACATACGGCGAACGCTAACATTCGACCGTTCTCCAGTTATCAGCGAATTGCTCGATTTTCGAAAAAAGCAATTTTCTGCCAAAACACTACCGTACACTTCCCGTAAACGCTTCAAATTCACTGTATAGGGGTAATTCGATGTGCTGAACACGATGCAACATACGGCAAACGCTAACATTCGACCGTTCTCGAGTTATCATCAAAACAGTGAAGACTGTGAAAAACGTGCTTTTCTGCCCGTGAAACGCACGAATATCGCATAAACGGGTTTTCCTTCCAAAACACTACCGTACACTTCCCGTAACCACTCCAAATTCACTGTATAGGGGTAATTCGATGCGCTGAACACGATGCAACATACGGCAAACGCTAACATTCGACCGTTCTCCAGTTATCAGCGAATTGCTCGATTTTCGAAAAAAGCAATTTTCTGTCAAAACACTACGGTACACTTCCCTTAAACGCTTCAAATTCACTGTATAGGGGTAATTCGATGTGCTGAACACGACGCAACATACGGCGAACGCTAACATTCGACCGTTCTCCAGTTATCAGCGAATTGCTCGATTTTCGAAAAAAGCAATTTTCTGCCAAAACACTACCGTACACTTCCCTTAAACGCTTCAAATTCACTGTATAGGGGTAATTCGATGTGCTGAACACGATGCAACATACGGCAAACGCTAACATTCGACCGTTCTCGAGTTATCAGCGAATTGCTCGATTTTCGAAAAAAGCAATTTTCTGCCAAAACACTACCGTACACTTCCCTTAAACGCTTCAAATTCACTGTATAGGGGTAATTCGATGTGCTGAACACGATGCAACATACGGCAAACGCTAACATTCGACCGTTCTTGAGTTATCATCAAAACAGTGAGGACTGTGTAAAACGTGCTTTTCTGCCCGTGAAACGCACGAATATCGCATAAACGGGTTTTCCTTCCAAAACACTACCGTACACTTCCCTTAAACGCTTCAAATTCACTGTATAGGGGTAATTCGATGTGCTGAACACGATGCAACATACGGCAAACGCTAACATTCGACCGTTCTTGAGTTATCATCAAAACAGTGAGGACTGTGTAAAACGTGCTTTTCTGCCCGTGAAACGCACGAATATCGCATAAACGGGTTTTCCTTCCAAAACACTACCGTACACTTCCCGTAACCACTCCAAATTCACTGTATAGGGGTAATTCGATGCGCTGAACACGATGCAACATACGGCAAACGCTAACATTCGACCGTTCTCGAGTTATCAGCGAATTGCTCCATTTTCGAAAAAAGCAATTTTCTGAGAAAACACTACCGTACACTTCCCTTAAACGCTTCAAATTCACTGTATAGGGGTAATTCGATGTGCTGAACGCGATGCAACATACGGCAAACGCTAACATTCGACCGTTCCTCGAGTTATCATCAAAACAGTGAGGACTGTGAAAAACGTGCTTTTCTGCCCGTGAAACGCACGAATATCGCATAAACGGGTTTTCCTTCCAAAAACACTACCGTACACTTCCCGTAACCACTCCAAATTCACTGTATAGGGGTAATTCGATGCGCGGAACACGATGCAAACATACGGCAAACGCTAACATTCGACCGTTCTCCAGTTATCAGCGAATTGCTCGATTTTCGAAAAAAGCAATTTTCTGTCAAAACACTACCGTACACTTCCCTTAAACGCTTCAAATTCACTGTATAGGGGTAATTCGATGTGCTGAACACGATGCAACATACGGCAAACGCTAACATTCGACCGTTCTCAGTTATCGCGAATTGCTCGATTTTCGAAAAAAGCAATTTTCTGCCAAAACACTACCGTACACTTCCCTTAAACGCTTCAAATTCACTGTATAGGGGTAATTCGATGTGCTGAACACGATGCAACATACGGCAAACGCTAACATTCGACCGTTCTCGAGTTATCAGCGAATTGCTCGATTTTCGAAAAAAAGCAATTTTCTGCCAAAACACTACCGTACACTCCTTAAACGCTTCAAATTCACTGTATAGGGGTAATTCGATGTGCTGAACACGATGCAACATACGGCAAACGCTAACATTCGACCGTTCTTGAGTTATCATCAAAACAGTGAGGACTGTTAAAACGTGCTTTTCTGCCCGTGAAACGCACGAATATCGCATAAACGGGTTTTCCTTCCAAAACACTACCGTACACTTCCCTTAAACGCT
>BQMI01000006.1:0-262325 GCA_026005395.1 Asobara japonica | reverse complement strand
GGTGGTGAGTCCTGGTTCGGGTGGTTGAACCATGGTTGCGGGTGGTTGAGACCTGGTTCGGGTGGTTGAACCATGGTTTCAAGTGGTTGAGACCTGGTTCGAGGGGTTGAGATCTGGTTCGGGTGGTTGAACCATGGTTGCGGGTGGTTGAGTCCTGGCTCGGGTGGTTGAACCATGGTTTCAAGTGGTTGAGACCTGGTTCGGGTGTTTGAACCATGGTCTCAAGTGGTTGAGTCCTGGTTCGCGTGGTTGAACCATGGTTTCACGTGGTTGAGACCTGGTTCGGGTGGTTGAACCATCGTTTCACGTGGTTGAGACCTGGTTCGGGTGGTTGAACCATGGTTTCAAGTGGTTTAGCCCTGGTTCGGGTGGTTGAACCATGGTTTCATGTGGTTGAAACCTGGTTCGAGTGGTTGAGACCTGGTTCGGGTGGTTGCACCATGGTTTCAACTGATTGAGTCCTGGTTCGGGTGGTTGAACCATGGTTTCGGGTGGTTGAACCATGGTTGCGGGTGGTTGAGTCCTGGTTCGGGTGGTTGAACCATGATTTCAAGTGGTTGAGACCTGGTTCGGGTGGTTGAACCATGGTTTCAAGTGGTTGAGACCTGGTTCGGGTGGTTGAACCATGGTTGCGGGTGGTTGAACCATGGTTTCAAGTGGTTGAGACCTGGTTCGGGCGGTTGAACCATGGTTGCGGGTGGTTGAGTCCTGGTTCGGGTGGTTGAACCATGGTTTCGGGTGGTTGAACCATGGTTGCGGGTGGTTGAGACCTGGCTCGGGTGGTTGAACCATGGTTGCGGGTAGTTGAGTCCTGGTTCGGGTGGTTGAACCATGGTTGCGGGTGGTTGAGACCTGGTTCGGGTGGTTGAACCATGGTTGCGGGTGGTTGACCCATGGTTGCGGGTAGTTGAGTCCTGGTCCGGGTGGTTGAACCATGGTTGCGGGTGGTTGAGACCTGGTTCGGGTGGTTGAACCATGGTTTCAAGTGGTTGAGACCTGGTTCGGGTGGTTGAACCATGGTTGCGGGTGGTTGAGTCCTGGTTCGGGTGGTTGAACCATGGTTTCGGGTGGTTGAACCATAATTGCGGGTGGTTGAGACCTGGTTCGGGTGGTTGAACCATGGTTTCAAGTGGTTGAGACCTGGTTCGAGGGGTTGAGATCTGGTTCGGGTGGTTGAACCATGGTTGCGGGTGGTTGAGTCCTGGCTCGGGTGGTTGAACCATGGTTTCAAGTGGTTGAGACCTGGTTCGGGTGTTTGAACCATGGTCTCAAGTGGTTGAGTCCTGGTTCGCGTGGTTGAACCATGGTTTCACGTGGTTGAGACCTGGTTCGGGTGGTTGAACCATCGTTTCACGTGGTTGAGACCTGGTTCGGGTGGTTGAACCATGGTTTCAAGTGGTTTAGCCCTGGTTCGGGTGGTTGAACCATGGTTTCATGTGGTTGAAACCTGGTTCGGGTGGTTGAACCATGGTTTCAAGTGGTTGAGACCTGGTTCGGGTGGTTGCACCATGGTTTCAAGTGGTTGAGTCCTGGTTCGGGTGGTTGAACCATGGTTTCGGGTGGTTGAACCATGGTTGCGGGTGGTTGAGTCCTGGTTCGGGTGGTTGAACCATGATTTCAAGTGGTTGAGACCTGGTTCGGGTGGTTGAACCATGGTTTCAAGTGGTTGAGACCTGGTTCGAGTGGTTGAGACCTGGTTCGGGTGGTTGAACCATGGTTGCGGGTGGTTGAGTCCTGGTTCGCGTGGTTGAACCATGGTTTTACGTGGTTGAGACCTGGTTCGGGTGGTTGAACCATCGTTTCAAGTGGTTGAGACCTGGTTCGGGTGGTTGAACCATGGTTTCAAGTGGTTGAGTCCTGGTTCGGGTGGTTGAACCATGGTTTCAAGTGGTTGAGACCTGGTTCGAGTGGTTGAGACCTGGTTCGGGTGGTTGCACCATGGTTTCAAGTGGTTGAGTCCTGGTTCGGGTGGTTGAACCATGGTTTCGGGTGGTTGAACCATCGTTGCGGGTGGATGAGTCCTGGTTCGGGTGGTTGAACCATGGTTTCGGGTGGTTGAACCATGATTGCGCGTGGTTGAGACCTGGTTCGGGTGGTTGAACCATGGTTGCGGGTGGTTGAACCATGGTTGCGGGTGGTTGAGTCCTGGTTCGGGTGGTTGAACCATGGTTGCGGGTGGTTGAGACCTGGTTCGGGTGGTGGAACCATGGTTTCAAGTGGTTGGGACCTGGTTCGGGTGGTTGAACCATGGTTGCGGGTGGTTGACTCCTGGTTCGGGTGGTTGTACCATGGTTTCAAGTGGTTGAGTCCTGGTTCGGGTGGTTGAACCATGGTTTCGGGTGGTTGAACCATGGTTGCGGGTGGTTGAGTCCTGGTTCGCGTGGTTGAACCATGGTTTCACGTGGTTGAGACCTGGTTCGGGTGGTTGAACCATGGTTTCAAGTGGTTGAGACCTGGTTCGGGTGTTTGAACCATGGTCTCAAGTGGTTGAGTCCTGGTTCGCGTGGTTGAACCATGGTTTCACGTGGTTGAGACCTGGTTCGGGTGGTTGAACCATCGTTTCACGTGGTTGAGTCCTGGTTCGGGTGGTTGAACCATGGTTTCAAGTGGTTGAAACCTGGTTCGGGTGGTTGAACCATGGTTTCAAGTGGTTGAGACCTGGTTCGGGTGGTTGAACCATGGTTGCGGGTGGTTGAACCATGGTTCCGGGTGGTTGAACCATGGTTGCGGGTGGTTGAACCATGGTTTCAAGTGGTTGAGTCCTGGTTCGGGTGGTTGAACCATGGTTTCAAGTGGTTGAGACCTGGTTCGGGTGGTTGAACCATGGTTTCAAGTGGTTGAGACCGGGTTCGGGTGGTTGAACCATGGTTGCGGGTGGGTGAACCATGGTTTCAAGTGGTTGAGTCCTGGTTCGGGTGGTTGAACCGTGGTTTCGGGTGGTTGAACCATGGTTGCGGGTGGTTGAGTACTGGTTCGGGTGGTTGAACCATGGTTTCAGGTGGTTGAACCATGGTTGCGGGTGGTTGAGACCTGGTTCGGGTGGTTGAACCATGGTTGCGGGTGGTTGAACCATGGTCGTGGGTAGTTGAGTCCTGGTTCGGGTGGTTGAACCATGGTTGCGGGTGGTTGAGACGCGGTTCGGGTGGTTGAACCATGGTTTCAAGTGGTTGAGACCGGGTTCGGGTGGTTGAGACCTGGTTCGAGTGGTTGAACCATGGTTGCGGGTGGTTGAGTCCTGGTTCGGGTGGTTGAACCATGATTTCAAGTGGTTGAGACCTGGTTCGGGTGGTTGAACCATGGTTTCAAGTGGTTGAGACCTGGTTCGAGTGGTTGAGACCTGGTTCGGGTGGTTGAACCATGGTTGCGGGTGGTTGAGTCCTGGTTCGGGTGGTTGAACCATGGTTTCGGGTGGTTGAACCATGGTTGCGGGTGGTTGAGACATGGTTCGGGTGGTTGAACCATGGTTTCAAGTGGTTGAGACCTGGTTCGGATGGTTGAACCATGGTTGCGGGTGGTTCAGACCTGGTTCGGGTGGTTGAACCATGATTTCAAGTGGTTGAGACCTGGTTCGAGTGGTTGAGACCTGGTTCGGGTGGTTGAACCATGGTTGCGGGTGGTTGAGACCTGGTTCGGGTGGTTGAACCATGGTTGCGGGTGGTTGAACCATGGTTTCAAGTGGTTGAGACCTGGTTCGGGTGGTTGAACCATGGTTGCGGGTGGTTGAACCATGGTTTCAAGTGGTTGAGACCTGGTTCGGGCGGTTGAACCATGGTTGCGGGTGGTTGAGTCCTGGTTCGGGTGGTTGAACCATGGTTTCGGGTGGTTGAACCATGGTTGCGGGGGGTTGAGACCTGGTTCGGGTGGTTGAACCATGGTTGCGGGTGGTTGAACCATGGTTGCGGGTGGTTGAGTCCTGGTTCGGGTGGTTGAACCATGGTTGCGGGTGGTTGAGACCTGGTTCGGGTGGTTGAACCATGGTTGCGGGTGGTTGACCCATGGTTGCGGGTGGTTGAGTCCTGGTTCGGGTGGTTGAACCATGGTTGCGGGTGGTTGAGACCTGGTTCGGGTGGTTGAACCATGGTTTCAAGTGGTTGAGACCTGGTTCGGGTGGTTGAACCATGGTTGCGGGTGGTTGAGTCCTGGTTCGGGTGGTTGAACCATGGTTTCGGGTGGTTGAACCATAATTGCGGGTGGTTGAGACCTGGTTCGGGTGGTTGAACCATGGTTTCAAGTGGTTGAGACCTGGTTCGAGGGGTTGAGGTCTGGTTCGGGTGGTTGAACCATGGTTGCGGGTGGTTGAGTCCTGGCTCGGGTGGTTGAACCATGGTTTCAAGTGGTTGAGACCTGTTTCGGGTGTTTGAACCATGGTCTCAAGTGGTTAAGTCCTGGTTCGCGTGGTTGAACCATGGTTTCACGTGGTTGAGACCTGGTTCGGGTGGTTGAACCATCGTTTCAAGTGCTTGAGACCTGGTTCGGGTGGTTGAACCATGGTTTCAAGTGGTTGAGCCCTGGTTCGGGTGGTTGAACCATGGTTTCATGTGGTTGAGACCTGGTTCGAGTGGTTGAGACCTGGTTCGGGTGGTTGCACCATGGTTTCAAGTGGTTGAGTCCTGGTTCGGGTGGTTGAGCCATGGTTTCGGGTGGTTGAACCATGGTTGCGGGTGGATGAGTCCTGGTTCGGGTGGTTGAACCATGGTTTCGGGTGGTTGAACCATGGTTGCGGGTGGTTGAGACCTGGTTCGGGTGGCTGAACCATGGTTGCGGGTGGTTGAACCATGGTTGCGGGTGGTTGAGATCTGGTTCGGGTGGTTGAACCATGGTTGCGGGTGGTTGAACCATGGTTGCGGGTAGTTGAGTCCTGGTTCGGGTGGTTGAACCATGGTTGCGGGTGGTTGAGTCCTGGTTCGGGTGGTTGTACCATGGTTTCAAGTGGTTGAGTCCTGGTTCGGGTGGTTGAACCATGGTTTCGGGTGGTTGAACCATTGTTGCGGGTGGTTGAGACCTGGTTCGGGTGGTTGAACCATGGTTGCGGGTGGTTGAACCATGGTTGCGGGTAGTTGAGTCCTGGTTTGGGTGGTTGAACCATGGTTGCGGGTGGTTGAGACCTGGTTCGGGTGGTTGAACCATGGTTGCGAGTGGTTGACCCATGGTTGCGGGTAGTTGAGTCCTGGTTCGGGTGGTTGAACCGTGGTTGCGGGTGGTTGAGACCTGGTTCGGGTGGTTGAACCATGGTTTCAAGTGGTTGAGACCTGGTTCGGGTGGTTGAACCATGGTTGCGGGTGTTTGAGTCCTGGTTCGGGTGGTTGAACCATGGTTTCAAGTGGTTGAGTCCTGGTTCGGGTGGTTGAACCATGGTTTCGGGTGGTTGAACCATGGTTTCGGGTGGTTGAACCATAATTGCGGGTGGTTGAGACCTGGTTCGGGTGGTTGAACCATGGTTTCAAGTGGTTGAGATCTGGTTCGGGTGGTTGAACCATGGTTGCGGGTGGTTGAGTCCTGGCTCGGGTCGTTGAACCATGGTTTCAAGTGGTTGAGACCTGGTTCGGGTGTTTGAACCATGGTCTCAAGTGGTTGAGTCCTGGTTCGCGTGGTTGAACCATGGTTTCACGTGGTTGAGACCTGGTTCGGGTGGTTGAACCATCGTTTCAAGTGGTTGAGACCTGGTTCGGGTGGTCGAACCATGGTTTCAAGTGGTTGAGCCCTGGTTCGTGTGGTTGAACCATGGTTTCATGTGGTTGAGACCTGGTTCGAGTGGTTGAGACCTGGTTCGGGTGGTTGCACCATGGTTTCAAGTGGTTGAGTCCTGGTTCGGGTGGTTGAACCATGGTTTCGGGTGGTTGAACCATGGTTGCGGGTGGATGAGTCCTGGTTCGGGTGGTTGAACCATGGTTTCGGGTGGTTGAACCATGGTTGCGGGTGGTTGAACCATGGTTGCGGGTGGTTGAGTCCTGGTTCGGGTGGTTGAACCATGGTTGCGGGTGGTTGAGACCTGGTTCGGGTGGTGGAACCATGGTTTCAAGTGGTTGGGACCTGGTTCGGGTGGTTGAACCATGGTTGCGGGTGGTTGAGTCCTGGTTCGGGTGGTTGTACCATGGTTTCAAGTGGTTGAATCCTGGTTCGGGTGGTTGAACCATGGTTTCGGGTGGTTGAGTCCTGGTTCGGGTGGTTGAACCATGGTTTCGGGTGATTGAACCATGGTTGCAGGTGGTTGAGACCTGGTCCGGGTGGTTGAACCATGATTGCGGGTGGTTGAACCATGGTTGCGGGTGGTTGAACCATGGTTTCGGGTGGTTGAGTCCTGCTTCGGGTGGTTGAACCATGGTTTCGGGTGGTTGAGACCTGGCTCGGATGGTTGAACCATGGTTGCGGGTGGTTGAGTCCTGGTTCGGGTGGTTGAACCATGGTTGCGGGTGGTTGAGACCTGGTTCGGGTGGTTGAACCAGGGTTTCAAGTGGTTGAGAGCTGGTTCGAGTGGTTGAGACCTGGTTCGGGTGGTTGAACCATGGTTGCGGGTGGTTGAGTCCTGGTTCGGGTGGTTGAACCATGGTTGCGGGTGGTTGAACCATGGTTGCGGGTGGTTGAACCATGGTTGCGGGTGGTTGAGACCTGGTTCGGGTGGTTGAACCATGGTTTCAAGTGGTTGAGACCTGTTTCGGGGGGTAGAATCAGGGGTGCGGGTGGTTGAGACCTGGTTGCGGGTGGTTGAACCATGGTTGCGGGTGGTTGAACCATGGTTTCGGGTGGTTGGACCATGGTTGCGGGTGGTTGAGTCCCGGTTCGGGTGGTTGAACCATGGTTTCAAGTGGTTGAGTCCTGCTTTGGGTGGTTGAACCATGGTTTCAAGTGGTTGAGACCTGTTTCGGGGGGCGAGAATCAGGGGTGCGGGTGGTTGAGACCTGGTTGCGGGTGGTTGAACCATGGTTGCGGGTGGTTGAACCATGGTTTCGGGTGGTTGGACCATGGTTGCGGGTGGTTGAGTCCCGGTGCGGGTGGTTGAACCATGGTTGCGGGTGGTTGAGTCCTGGTTCGGGTGGTTGAACCATGGTTGCGGGTGGTTGAGACCTGGTTCGGGTGGTTGAACCATGGTTTCAAGTGGTTGAGATCTGGTTCGAGTGGTTGAGACCTGGTTCGGGTGGTTGAACCATGGCTGCGGGTGGTTGAGTCCTGGTTCGGGTGGTTGAACCATGGTTTCGGGTGGTTGAGCCATGGTTGCGGGTGGTTGAGACCTGGTTCGGGTGGTTGAACCATGGTTGCGGGTGGTTGAGACCTGGTTCGAGGGGTTGAGATCTGGTTCGGGTGGTTGAACCATGGTTGCGGGTGGTTGAGTCCTGGCTCGGGTGGTTGAACCATGGTTTCAAGTGGTTGAGACCTGGTTCGGGTGTTTGAACCATGGTCTCAAGTGGTTGAGTCCTGGTTCGCGTGGTTGAACCATGGTTTCACGTGGTTGAGACCTGGTTCGGGTGGTTGAACCATCGTTTCACGTGGTTGAGACCTGGTTCGGGTGGTTGAACCATGGTTTCAAGTGGTTTAGCCCTGGTTCGGGTGGTTGAACCATGGTTTCATGTGGTTGAGACCTGGTTCGAGTGGTTGAGACCTGGTTCGGGTGGTTGCACCATGGTTTCAAGTGGTTGAGTCCTGGTTCGGGTGGTTGAACCATGGTTTCGGGTGGTTGAACCATGGTTGCGGGTGGATGAGACCTGGTTCGGGTGGTTGTACCATGGTTTCAAGTGGTTGAGTCCTGGTTCGGGTGGTTGAACCATGGTTTCGGGTGGTTGAACCATGGTTGCGGGTGGTTGAGTCCTGGTTCGGGTGGTTGAACCATGGTTTCGGGTGGTTGAACCATGGTTGCGGGTGGTTGAGACCTGGTCCGGGTGGTTGAACCATGGTTGCGGGTGGTTGAGACCTGGTTCGGGTGGTTGAACCATGGTTGCTGGTGGTTGAACCATGGTTGCGGGTGGTTGAGTCCTGGTTCGGGTGGTTCTACCATGGTTTCAAGTGGTTGAGTCCTGGTTCGGGTGGTTGAACCATGGTTTCGGGTGGTTGAACCATGGTTGCGGGTGGTTGAGTCCTGGTTCGGGTGGTTGAACCATGGTTTCGGGTGGTTGAACCATGGTTGCGGGTGGTTGAGACCTGGTTCGGGTGGTTGAACCATGGTTGCGGGTGGTTGAACCATGGTTGCGGGTGGTTGAACCATGGTTTCGGGTGGTTGAGTCCTGGTTCGGGTGGTTGAACCATGGTTTCGGGTGGTTGAGACCTGGTTCGGGTGGTTGAACCATGGTTGCGGGTGGTTGAGTCCTGGTTCGGGTGGTTGAACCATGGTTGCGGGTGGTTGAGTCCTGGTTCGGGTGGTTGAACCATGGTTTCGGGTGGTTGAACCATGGTTGCGGGTGGTTGAGTCCTGGTTCGGGTGGTTGAACCATGGTTTCGGGTGGTTGAACCATGGTTGCGGGTGGTTGAGACCTGGTCCGGGTGGTTGAACCATGGTTGCGGGTGGTTGAGACCTGGCTCGGGTGGTTGAACCATGGTTGCGGGTGGTTGAGTCATGGTTCGGGTGGTTGAACCATGGTTGCGGGTGGTTGAGTCCTGGTTCGGGTGGTTGAACCATGGTTTCGGGTGGTTGAACCATGGTTGCGGGTGGTTGAGTCCTGGTTCGGGTGGTTGAACCATGGTTTCGGGTGGTTGAACCATGGTTGCGGGTGGTTGAGACCTGGTTCGGGTGGTTGAACCATGGTTGCGGGTGGTTGAGACCTGGTTCGGGTGGTTGAACCATGGTTGCGGGTGGTTGAGTCCTGGTTCGGGTGGTTGAACCATGGTTGCGGGTGGTTGAGTCCTGGTTCGGGTGGTTGAACCATGGTTGCGGGTGGTTGAACCATGGTTGCGGGTGGTTGAGACCTGGTTCGGGTGGTTGAACCATGGTTTCAAGTGGTTGAGACCTGTTTCGGGGGGTAGAATTAGGGGTGCGGGTGGTTGAGACCTGGTTGCGGGTGGTTGAACCATGGTTGCGGGTGGTTGAACCATGGTTTCGGGTGGTTGGACCATGGTTGCGGGTGGTTGAGTCCCGGTTCGGGTGGTTGAACCATGGTTTCAAGTGGTTGAGTCCTGCTTTGGGTGGTTGAACCATGGTTTCAAGTGGTTGAGACCTGTTTCTGGGGGTAGAATCAGGGGTGCGGGTGGTTGAGACCTGGTTGCGGGTGGTTGAACCATGGCTGCGGGTGGTTGAACCATGGTTTCGGGTGGTTGGACCATGGTTGCGGGTGGTTGAGTCCCGGTTCGGGTGGTTGAACCATGGTTGCGGGTGGTTGAGACCTGGTTCGGGCGGTTGAACCATGGTTTCAAGTGGTTGAGACCTGGCTCGGGTGGTTGAAACATGGTTGCGGGTGGTTGAGTCCTGGTTCGGGTGGTTGAGTCCTGGTTCGGGTGGTTGAACCATGGTTGCGGGTGGTTGAGACCTGGTTCGGGTGGTTGAACCATGGTTTCAAGTGGTTGAGATCTGGTTCGAGTGGTTGAGACCTGGTTCGGGTGGTTGAACCATGGCTGCGGGTGGTTGAGTCCTGGTTCGGGTGGTTGAACCATGGTTTCAAGTGGTTGAGTCCTGGTTCGGGTGGTTGAACCATGGTTTCGGGTGGTTGAACCATGGTTGCGGGTGGTTGAGACCTGGTTCGGGTGGTTGAACCATGGTTGCGGGTGGTTGAGACCTGGTTCGGGTGGTTGAACCATGGTTTCAAGTGGTTGAGACCTGGTTCGAGTGGTTAAGACCTGGTTCGGGTGGTTGGGTAATGGGTTCGGGTAGTAGGACACTGCATTTCACCAGTTCAACCACGTCAACCACCTAAACCACCACAACCACTACATCCAGCGCACTTGACATCACGAAATTTCAAACCGAGGTTATTTAACCGCCAATATCTCGAGAATGTCACTGGCGATTTCAATTAAATTTGGATGGGTTACTGCTGGAGGGTTGGACAATCGATCGCCGTGATCACTTTTTCGATCCACCGGACCCAGGTGGGCATTGTGTACCCCACTGGCTGCTCCCCAATTTTTTTGCCCCGCTCGCTGTTCCACAATTTTTGTGTCCCAATGGTTACCCCCATTTTTATGCCCTAATGGCTGCCCCCAATTTTTGTGCCCCATTGGCTTCCCCCCTAGTTTGTGTATCCGAATGGCTGCCCCCTAATTTGTGAGCCCCACTAGCTGCTCCCCAATTTTCGCGCCCGGTTGGGGGCCCCCCAATCTTCGTGCCCCGCTGGCGGCCCCCGAGTTTTTGTGCCGCACTGGATGTCCGCAATTTTGACGGGCCACTGGCTGCCCCCCAATTTGTATGCCCCACTCACTGCCCCCATGGCTGCTCCCCAATTTTGATACCCCCACTGGCTACCCCCAATTTTTGTGCCCCACTGGCCGCTTCCATTTGTTTGCCCAACTAGCTGCCCCCAATGTTTGTGCCCCACTAGCTGCCCCCAATGTTTGTGCCCCACTGGCTGCCCCCTGATTTGTGAGCCCCAATGGCTGCCCCTTAATTTGTGAGCCCCACTGGCTGCCCTCCAATTTTCGTGCCCGGCTGGGGGCCGTAACCTGGGTCCCGTAACTTAGACTTGTAACCTGGGTCCCGTAACTTAGGTTCGTAACCTGGGTCCCGTAATTTAGGCTTGTCACCTGGGTCCCGTAACTTAGGTTCGTAACCTGGGGCATGTAACTTGGGGCCTGTAACCTGGGTCCCGTAACTTAGGCTTGTATCCTGGGTCCCGTAACTTAGGTTCGTAACCTGGGTCCCGTAACTTAGACTTGCAACCTGGGTCCGTAACTTAGGTTCGTAACCTGGGGCTTGTAACCTGGGTCCCGTAACTCAGGTTCGTGACCTGGGATTCGTAACTTGAGTTCCGTGACTGGGCCCTGTAACCTGGGATTTGTAACTTAGGCTCGTAACCTGGGGCTTGTAACCTGGGTCCCGTAACTGGGCCTCGTAACCTGGGGGTAGTAATTTGGTGGGTCTAACATGGCGGTCGTAATTTAAGAGGGATAACTAGGGTGTCGTAACATTTGAATCATAACTTGCGTCGTCGTAACGCAGGCCCATTCGAGAATATGGAGATACGACCTTCGCTATCTCGGGAACGCCACTGGGGATTTCGCTCAAATTTTGATATGCTCTCCCTGAAGTAGTGTAGATGGAATGTGGATCATGAAATAATAAGGATTCTGGTCTCGCGTGACGTTATGTTGTCGTCGTAACGCAGACCCCTTCGAGAATATGGACATACGACCTTCGCTATCTCGAGAACGCCGCTGGGGATTTCGCTCAAATTTTGATATGCTATACTTGAAAGGGTCCCCATGGAAGGTGTCGCAAGAACCTGGAGGTTCGTGAACACACATTGTGTCAACATAGCTAAGTACACGGCTAAGTGCATACCTAAGTCCACAGCCAATGCCACGCCCAAGTCACCACATAAGTGGACACCTGATTGGACAGCTAAGTGGGCAGCTGATTGGACAGCCGATTGGACAGCTGATTGGACAGCTAAGTGAACAGCTAATTGGACAGCTGATTGGACAGCCAATTGGATGGCTAAGCCCACAGCTGATTGGACAGCCAATTGGATGGCTAAGTCCACAGTCAATTGGGCAGCTATTGGACGGCCAATTGGATGGCCAAGTCCACAGTCAATTGGACAGCCAATTGGATGGCTAAGTCCACAGTCAATTGGGCAGCTGATTGGACACCCAATTGGACAGCCAACTGGATGGCTAAGTCCATAGTCAATTGGGCATCTATTGGACAGCCGATTGGATGGCCAAGTCCACAGTCAATTGGACAGTCAATTGGATGGCTAAGTCCACAGCCCATTGGACAGCTAAGTGCACAGCCAATTACACAGTCAATTGCACAGCTAAGTACACGGCTAAGTGCAGAGCCAATTGCACAGCTAAGTGCAGAGCCAATTGCACAGCCAATTGAACAGCTGAGTGCATGACCAATTGCACGACTGGAGTTATACCAAATTGGTGGTTAATCAGTAAGAGGTTATGTCCAACTGGTGGTCAGACAATGAAGGGTTATGGTAACATGGGGGTTAAATAGTAAGGGGTTATGGTGACGTGGTGGTCAGACAACAAACGGTTATGGCGAATTGGCCGTTAGGCAGTTAGGGGTGGCTTTCACGGCGAGGTAGCCATTAAGCGTTCAGGGGCAGCTCCCCAGCGAATTAGGCATTACGCAATCAGGGGTGCCTGCACGGGGAAAAGGCCGTCAGGCATTCAGGGCGCTTCACGGCGAATTAGCGATCAGGCATTCAGGGGCGGCTCGACAGTAAATTCGCAGGTAGACAATCAGGGGTGGCACCCAATTGTACACCCAATTCTACGGCCTCTTCAACAGCCTGTCCCATTAGTCCCGATCTCTAGTTTATCACGGCAAAGTCCTCAACACTACTGATCGACGGCGAAGTCCCCAAAAGTACTTTTTTATGGCCAACTTCACAAGACGAATTATTGATTCCGAATTATTTACGTTTCAAAGGGGGGCCGGGCACAAAGGGTCGAAATTTGTAGGTGCCAGTCAAGTCAGGATTTCATCTGTAGTCAATTTAGTGCTACCTGTCGGGACCGCTTGTTGAAAAGCCCATCCACCATCTTGGAAGTTTTTAGTAGGGGGCCGAAAACGAGTCAAGATTCGAGTAAACAATTCGACTCGGATCTCGATTTTGAATCCATTCCGCCTTACCTGTCAGGATCGTGCCACACTGGCAACCCCCTAAATTTTGTGACCCACTAACTCCCCCCCATTCATGAACCCCACTCACTCCCCCCCCATTCATGACCCCACTCACTCCAGCCCAATGAATGTGCCCCAGTGGATGCCCCGCAATTTTTGTGCCCCACTCTCTGCCCCCCCAATTGGATGCCCCACGGGCTGCTCCTAATTTTTGTGCCCCACTGGCTACCCCCCAATTTTTGTGCCCCGCTCGCTGCTCCCCAATTCCTGCCCCCCAATTTCGATGCCCCACTGGATGCCTCTTAATTTATGTGCCGCAATGACTGCCCCCAATTTTGATACCCCACTTGCTGCCCCCAATTTTTGTACCCCACTGGCTGCTCCCCAATTTTTTTGCCCCGCTCGCTGCTCCACAATTTTTGCGTCCCAACGGCTGCCCCCCAATTTTGATACCCCACTGGCTGCCCCCAATTTTTGTGCCCCATTGGCTTCCCCCCTAGTTTGTGTGCCCCAATGGCTGCCCCCTAATTTGTGAGCCCCACTAGCTGCTCCCCAATTTTCGCGCCCGGTTGGGGGCCCCCCAATCTTCGTGCCCCGCTGGCGGCCCCCGAGTTTTTGTGCCGCACTGGATGCCCGCAATTTTGGTGGGCCACTGGCTGCCCCCAATTTGTGTGCCTCACTCACTGCCCCCATGGCTGCTCCCCAATTTTGATACCTCCACTGGCTACCCCCAATTTTTGTGCCCCACTGGCCGCCCCCATTGTTGTGCCCCAATGGCTGCCCCCAATTTTGATACTCCACTGGCTGTTCTCCATTTCTTTGCCCCACTAGCTACCCCCACCACGGCTGATCAACCCGACGGTATCACGGGGGCGCTAGTCGTTTCCCCTAGCCCCTCGGTCACTAGTCTACCTCGTCATGGCCTGTGGATCCGCTAGGTTGGGATGCCTGTGCGTCAGCCTTTAACTCTCCGCCAACAGAGCGGAATCCCCATATGGCGATCATCTAATACCGTCCTCCAGACGATGGGGCGCTGTCTCACCCAGACCCGCTTACCCACGTCCTTCTTTAGTCCTAGCATCTTCCCATAGCCTTATTTCAGCTGTTCCCAGATGGCACTTCATTCGTACTTTACAGTTTTGAATGTCATATTTGCGGGAGTTTCAACCTTAACGAGAAAATATCGTTACAAACCATTCAATGAATCTACCTTGTGAAACCACTTAATGTGAAACCACTCAATGAAACTACCTTTGAAACCACCCAATGTGAAACCACTCAGTGAAACCACCTCGGTTGAAGCCATCCGAAACGAAACAAAATTGGATTTGCCAATTGGACCAATTGCTCGAGAACGCAACCCGCGATTCGGCTGAAATTTTGATATGTTATTCGTAAAAGGCGGAATGTGTGACAAAAACCCGGAATGTCTCCAGTACATATGACTTGAACTATGTGCTACCCTCGCTACCCCCAATTTTTGTGCCTCCCCCCCACCCGGCTGCCGCCAAACTTTGTGCCCCACTCGCCGCCCCTCAATTTTTGTGCTCCACTCCCTGCCCGCTAATTTCCGTAGCCCCCTCGCTGCTTCCATTTTTTGTGCCTCCCTGGCAGCCCGTCAATTTTTGTGCCCCCCTGGCTGCCGCTCAATTCTTGTGCCGCACCGGCTATCCCCAATGTTTGTGCCCCACTAGCTGCGCCCGATTTCTGTGCCCCAGTGGCTGCCCCCAATTGGTGTGCCCCTCAGGCCGCCCCCCTTTTTGTGCTCCAATGGCTGCCCTCTAATTTTGATATCCCACCGGCTCCCCCCAATTTTTGTGCCCCACTAGCTGCCCCCAATTTTTGTGCCCCACTGGCTGCCCCCAATTTTTGTGCCCCACTGGTGGCCCCCAATTTTTGTGCCCCACTCGCTGCCCCCATTTTTGTACCCCAATAGCTGCCCCCCAATTTTGATACCCCACGGGCTGTCCTCAATTTTTGTGCGCCGCTGGCAGTCCCCTGATTTGTGTGTCCCGTTAGCTGCTCGCCAATGTTTGTGCCCCACTGGCTACCCCGAATTTTTGTGCACCACTGGCGGCTACCCAATTTTTTAAGTTTGCCTCCCCATAAGGTCCCAATGTTAAATTGGGCGAAAATCGATAAAAATTAATTTGACTTTTTCGACCCGAATTCGACGGCAGTGTCTTCTAGGGGTCCCAATTGCATAGTATAAACGCCCACGGGGCCAAAAATCCGATTTAAAAAAAATTAAGTTTGCCTCCCCATAAAGTCCCAATGTTAAATTGGGCGAAAATCGACAAAAATTAATTTGACTTTTATGACCCGATTCCGACGGCAGTGTCTTCTAGGGGTCCCAATTGGATAGTATGAACGGCCACGGGGCCAAAAATCCGATTTAAAAAAATTTAAGTTCGCCTCCCCATAAGGTCCCAATGTTAAATTGGGCGAAAATGGAAAAAAAATTAATTTGACTTTTGCGACCCCGATTCGGCGGGAGTGTCTTCTAGGGGTCCCAATTGGATAGTATAAACGCCCACAGGGCCGAAAATCCGATTTTAAAAAATTTAAGTTTGCCTCCCCATAAGGTCCCAATGTTAAATTGGGCGAAAATGGATAAAAATTAATTTGACTTTTTCGACCCAAATTCGACGGAAATATCTTCTAGGGGTTCCTATAGGATGGTATAAACGCCCACGGGGCCAAAAATCCCATTTAAAAAATATTAAGTTTGCCTCCCCATAAGGTCCCAATGTTAAATTGGGCGAAAATCGACAAAAATTAATTTGACTTTTTCGACCCGTATTCGACGGGAGTGTCTTCTAGGGGTCCCAATTGTATAGTATAAACGCACACGAGGCCAAAAATCCGATTTAAAAAAAATTAAGTCTGCCTCCCCATAAGGTCCCAATGTTAAATTGGGCGAAAATCGACAAATAGTATATTACGACCTAAGGCCAGAAAGGTTGATTTCCTGGCGTGCGAGATATGAAGGCCGAGGCCTCATATCACGTACGGCAAGAAATCAAACTTTCTGGCCGTGTGTCGTATGCTATTTTTCTTTCTCCCCACCCGAAAGTACGTTCAACAATAAATGTATCAATTTTGAAATGTTGACGATCAATCCAACGATGAATACTTTTGTGGCCTGCCCGCGCACGCCTCTCGTCGGTCACCTTGCGAACTACATGCCCGCCCGACGTTTGCAAAACCGAGGTTTTTACTGGTCGGGGCGGGTTAAAAGTAAAAATGCATGAAAAAACATAAAAACGTCGAAAAAAAAAATTAGAACGCCGAAATCACTTTTTAGAAGCATATTTTCCTTCCAACTTTGACCTCTTTGTCGAAATTTCTAAACATCGCGATGAAGAATCGCTCATTTTTCAGGTTAGGTCAGTCTCTTCATTCGCCGGCGGGGACAGTTTTAATTTACTCTACTTTTTCAAAATCAACTCGTTTTATCCAATATTATTTTATCCACTAAAGCAATTAATGCATAATTTAAGAAAATTTTGTTCCACAGGAGCACTGGGGCGACATGAACCTTTTATGCGTATATATTATACAGAGAAAAAGTGGCTTCGGAATTTGACACGTTCGGTCGCGATTTGGGCACTGAAATATATCATGCGCATGCGTAAGCAAGAGTCGGGGAGCTTCGGGTGGAGATCCGAAGTTTACTCTTTCGTTAGCAACTCTCGCCTGCAAACGCGAGCCACAAAGGTTTTGTGGCCAATCACAACGATTCTCCGTCGAGAAACTCCAGAAAAGCCGTTGTTTCTGGCGTTTCAGACCATGGTGGAGAGCGTACTTTCGGGTCGGGGAGGGCGGGGAAGAAATAGTAGATTACATACCTAGGCCAGTAAAGTAAGGAATGCCTTAGATCACATTTAGTTGTCGGCCGAGGCGAAGCCGAGGTCGACAATAATGTGATCTGAGGCTTTCTTACTTGCTGGCCGAGGTGTGTATACTATTTTTCTGCTCGATGAAGCCGGAAAGCGGTAACTTCGTTTAGCGCAGCGGCCCGAAAGTTACCGCTTTCTGGCCGGAGGGAAGAAAAATTAATTTGACTTTTTCGACCCAAATTCGACGGAAATATCTTCTAGGGGTTCCTATTGGATAGTATCAACGCACACGGGGCCAAAATTCCAATTTAAAAAAAATTAAGTTTGCCTCTCCATAAGGTCCGAATGTTAAATTGGGCCACAATCGAAAAAAATTAAATTGGCTTTTTCGACCCGATTTCGACGGCAGTGTCTTCTAGGGGTCCCAATTGGAAGGTATAAACGCCCACGGGGCCAAAAATCCAATTTTAAAAAAATTAAGTATGCCTCCCCATAAGGTCCCAATGTTAAATTTGGCCAAAATCTAAAAAAATTAAATTGACTTGTTTGACCCAAATTCGACGGAAATATCTTCTAGGGGTTCCTATTGGATAGTATCAACGCACACCGGGCCAAAATTCCAATTGTAAAAAAATTAACTTTGCTTCCCCATAAGGTCCCAATGTTAAATTGGACGAAAATCGACAAAAATTAATTTGACTTTTTCGACCCGATTTCGACGGCAGTGTTTTCTAGGGGTGCCAATTGGATAGTGTAAACGGCCACGGGGCCAAAAATACCATTAAAAAAAAATTAAGTCTGCCTCCCCATAAGGTCCCAATGTTAAATTGGGCGAACATCGACAACAATTAATTTGACTTTTTCGACCCAAATTCGACGGAAATATCTTCTAGGGGTTCCTGTTGGATAGTATCAACGCACATGGGGCCAAAATTCCAATTTTAAAAAAATTAAGTTTGCCTCCCCATAAGGTCCCAATGTTAAATTGGGCGAAAATCGACAAAAATGAATTTGACTTTTTCGACGCAAATATCCTCTAGGGGTTCCTATTGCATAGTATCAACGCACACGGGGCCAAAAATCCAATTAAAAAAAAAT
Organism: Asobara japonica; assembly: GCA_026005395.1. Lineage (NCBI taxonomy): Eukaryota > Metazoa > Arthropoda > Insecta > Hymenoptera > Braconidae > Asobara > Asobara japonica. Next base: position 244,667 of record BQMI01000006.1, on the reverse strand, counting down.
TAAGTTTGCCTCCCCATAAGGTCCCAATGTTAAATTGGGCGAAAATCGACAAAAATTAATTTGACTTTTTCGACCCGATTTCGACGGCAGTGTCTTGTAGGGGCCCCACTTGGATAGTATAAACGCCCACGGGGCCAAAAGTCCGATTTTAAAACAATTAAGTTTGCCTCCCCATAAGGTCCCAATGTTAAATGGGCGAAAATCGAAAAAAAGATGATTTCAGTTTTTCGGCCCAAAATTGACGGAAATGTCTTCCTGGGGTGCCAATCTACTAGTATCGACCCACTTGGGGCCCAAAATTTAATTTTGAGGAACTCATTAAGTTCCAGTTAGAACCGACTCGGTTTTTAGTTCTTTGGTGATCAACAAATACCCAGTCCATTTAAAGTAGAATTGAGCAGAAAGTCCGTATGTGTGTCTCACATGGATTACACTGATTCAGCACGCTACTTATGATATAAGTTGACAGTTTAATGGGTGTGAGAAAATGAGTAATGTAACCATTCAGCCAATTTTTGTACCTCGGCGTTTAACTATAATGTGAATGTCAGGAATTCAGGACAAATTAACGATGTCAAGTTTGACGCGACAATCAAACTTTCAAACCGAGTATCTCTAGATACATGTAGGTCGTTGGCGCGTCACAATGATTCTACATGAGAGAAAGACGACGAATTTATGCCGGGAGGTTGCAGGGGTTGGGCATCGAGGTCGTCATGACGACCAGAGCCACCCCTGAAACCATCTATCGTTCGAGTTTCGTTGAAAGGGTGGCCTAGGGCGGCGTCGGACTCAGTCAGGTTGACGACCCCCCACCGTCTCCCACTTCCCTTACACTCCTATTTATTCTCTTACTTCCTCCCATTTTACCTCATGCGAATGTCAAACGATGAGGACAAGGACAGGACTTCCTAAATTAGCTCCTTCCCTCGGACAGGGGCCAAGATGGCCGCCTGAATACTACCATGTCAATAGCATCAACATCCACCCTCTTTCTCCATTAGCTTATTTGTTTGTCTTCACCTGCTTAGTCAACTCATTCGTATATGCGGCGCAGGTAGATGTGTGAGATACTATCAACCGTGAATAGCCTATTAGTAACTTATCAAACAGAAAAGACTGCATTCTCAACAATTTCCTTTCCCATGTATTTTCGTCAGCGTATAATTAACGTTGTCTCATGCTTGGAGCGCACAGTGCTCCCGTCTCGCTTTTTCATCCTATTCAACCGCTTCATCCATCATCCTAATAGAGTTCAAGAAGGTATTATACTCAAATCCTCATAGTACCAAATCATGTGTAGATTTGTTACCAATCAGTTTCTATGAGTTTATATATATTCATAATTTAAATAAACCCATTTTCAGTTCCTCCATCGAAAACAGTAAGTTGGTACCCGAAAATGCCACACTGAATTGCGCACTCTGTACAGCGGCGGCAAGTATTTGGATATTGCCTGAAAAATCCAAATTTCAAGTCTCATCCTCAAGTCTAATTCTAACTCTCTCTTTGAAGTCCACCTCTAACCCTCACCTGAAATTTTACGTTGAAAATAGACCGATATTGCCTGAAAAATTCAGTTCTTAACTCTCACCCGCTAAAGGGTCAAGGGATAGTTGGTTATTGCCAGACACTCACAACTGCCTCTCGATAATTAAGCTGTCACTCTGGCCTGAAAATTCATCTCTAACTGTCATCTGATACAGCGTTGGGCAATCGTTGGTTATTGTCCAAAAAATCGATTCCCACCTTTTATCTCTGAAAGACTCAAAAATATGCTGCTTGAAATTTTCACTCTGAACGCTACCCCCGTAAAGAGTAGAGAAATATTTTCTCCCTTGATAATGCGATTTTTAACATTCAGTTTAAGGGTAACTCTCCATCCGTAACCCGATCAGTAACTCTCAAACGGTAACCCGTCAATCCAACTCCCACCCCGTAGTGAGTTGGGAAGTATTTGGTTATTGCTCTAAATCGAATTTTCAATAATGAAGTAAGCCGCGCGAAAAGCTATAGTCCTGCCTCTACTAATTTGAGCTTCTATTTATTGTGAATTTTGTTCTTGCATTAAGTGAATATTTATGGCTTTTCCCGCTGTGCTTTCGACTTCTTCTTGGTCCCGAATTCGCCTTTGGTCTATAATGAACTGGACGAAGCAAAAATCACCATTATTATTGAAGTGAAACTTGCATAGGCGCCTTGAGTGTGAATCGAAAATACACTTGAGCGCGTGCGTGACGAAAAAATCAACACCATCGATAGTCCATGCGCGATATACTTCCGGCATATGAGTGATGCCTAGACGCGGGGTGGGAACTCTGGTGTAATGTAGACAGCATATATACGGAAGATATGTTAAAACATTTTTGATTTCCACATGCACTCATTACTGGTATTTTGTAGAGCAACCGTATTAGGAATCAATATGAGTTGGGAACCATTATCAAAAAATGCACGTTTAATTAATTATGGATTCTACCATTGTTATTTAATTATATGATTTATGTACTTAGTTCCCTATTTCAAGTTGTACAGTTCAACATACAGCTTGAGAATGTCGGTAATGATGTGTCCGGTGAAACATCCCGAAAGATCAGCTACTTCCCAGTCCGGCAATTTTCGCAAACGCGCCAAATGTGCTGTTATGCTGATATGCATAAACAAGGGAGGTTGACTAGACCATTATTTGTAACACAAACATTTCATTATAATTATGAGTGATCGTGAGATTATGTGGAGCGCAGTGTAAATGTAGCGGGCGACAATATTTAAAGTTGAACCTAACCAAGGAAACTATGTTGTTTATCAGGTTTCTCCTCTCGAGATCGTAGTTGTAAGCTGCTCAGATAAGGAGTTTCGGTGGCAAAACAATAACGTCCCCGGAACAGGAGCATATTTAGTGCTCGGAACGTTTTCAATTTTTGGTAACTAGAACTTTGCGTCTTGGCGGAAAGAAGAGAGATTAATCAATCATTGGAAAGTTAATAATTTCATCAGAGATGTCACATGAAATATGCGTGGACAAAAATGGAGAGGTTGCCGGCAGAGCTATTAACAAGCCTAAAAACATTTGGCAAGTGGCAATTGAGTAACATTTCAAGTGTTCCGTGCACTTCAGTGGGAGTTTGTTGGTGACAAGGCAATGTGGAGAAGAGAATGAATACAATTTGTGTCGCAGGATGTGGAAGAGAATGGTTATTTGGACATGGTGTACCATACGATAAAATCTGGGTACGAGAGGGCTCGGGCGATGGAATCGCTAACAATACGATTACGAGGAAGGGTGTAGGGTGAGTTTTTTTCTCATAACTGTAGGGTGGAAAGGAGCCAATCGCAGTGGAGACTTTGAGGGTATGGGTTGCTTGGCAACGAAACACACCCAATATCCGAGGGAAGTAAACCTTCAAGGGGATTCTCATTCTAGTACATATAGGTGCGTTCAAAACTCATCATATCTCTTCAATAAACTTGATTTCCCAGATTCACTATCCTTGAATTGCATTTCCCTTCATCGAATTTTATTTTTTTGAAGTGTTTTAAGAATATTTATCGATTGACGCTAAAGAAAAGTGATAAAAAACTGGAAAAATTATTGCATTGAGGTTATGAAATAAAAAAAATATTGAGCAATAAGCAAGATGTGGGTATGGCGCAATAACCAATAACTTCTCGGTATGAATGGGATCGTGATCTATGCATCTGTGTCCCATCGAGAATTTGACGCTTCGAATTGCCAGGATTCCTTTAAAAAAATGGTTATCTCGTTCATGAGGTGGCCGTACCCACAAATGATACGAAATATTTTCTGTAGAGATTTGGATTTACAAGAAAATATCGCCAATGCTATTTTCCTCTAAGCCACCCGTTTTCGAAGGACAAAAAACTGAGAGAATCGCCGTTCTTTTCAAAGGACTACACAAACCATCAAACGAAACTTGTACGAAACAATGTCGTACTGTATTTTAAGTAATAAACTTAGGTCGTGATGACAAAGTTTTATGTCATCTTCGTCGAAACTGACTTCTTCACGAGATAAATCAAATAGCTCTAATACTTTCAACCTATGATGTCTTCTTAATAATGTGTGCCGGCCATTAAAATTATACAATATGGAATGTGTACTTCCATAAGCGGACCAAAATTTGCTCGATATTCTAGTTCCTGTCCTTAAAGCCTTTTCAGCATTATGAATTTATAGCTGAAGACATACATTTACATAACCTGAGTCGTTCGTTTTCGAGTCGATATTTTGACAATCTATGGAAAAATATGTATACATGGTGTCGGTCACTCATACCACCTTGGGCAACCAGGAGGTTCCAACAAAGTTATGTTAGGGTTCTCTAAAATTGCATTTCATTCGAAAACTAAATGGTTCACGCTATAGATTATGAGTTCTATCCATGCTACTGATCGTTTCTGTGGAAGGCTGCACAATGATATTCCGAGTTTGGGTAGGAATTTTAGAGAACTAAAAAATCACCAGAAACGGAATTTTGGTTTTTGAAGAATTGTACTTCTGACTCTTCCATGTCTCTTATTGTTTTTGCATTCCAAGAATGCTATCCGAAGCACGTCGAAAAAGACAAATGTTTCCAAGTTACGCGAGAATTTGGAAAAGTTAACGATTCGTTTAACACGATTTTATGCATTTGACATTCTGAGAATGCTGTTTGAATTGCGTAAAAGAATACCAATGCTTGCATATCGTGGAAGGAATTTAATTTTTTTATTTGAGTGATGATTACAATTCGCACCCTTCTAATCCTATCCATATCTTTCTAAAAACTTTGGATAGTACTCCTGGAATGCAACAAGGATGGTGTTGAAGAGGTGAGACATGCCATTTTTCCAAATGCAAAAAAAAAATCGTCAGAATTGATTTGTCAGCTTTTCACAATTCCCGCACAACCTTTCAATGTTGGTTGAAACGATCATATCTCCAAAGAAGTGCACACTGAGGGTGCCTAACGTATGGTGACTTCATTCCGATCACAATCTTTACCGAAGATGACATCTTGTATTTCTCAAACAAGAACCAGTTCACATTATATCAATTGCAATAAGTTGCATCGAAACAGAATACAGTCTTGCGACCATCGATTGGATTGCAATTGGAATGTAATAATGGAATCCACGAGTCCCTGGAATATTTTTTACCCTCGCAAATCATTTATCCAGCTTAGTCTTCACCCCCATCATGTTTTTGGTTAATACACGAATTGTGGTGACATTACGTAAATTAATTCTAGCCCAATTATAAAGTTTGGCTACATCCGTAATTTGATCTGCAGTCGGCGGTTTAAGACTGGCTCCTGCGGCTGCAGGTTAAAAAAAGCCTCTCACCCAACAAAGCCCCTTTTCATGATGCGACGTGTGAAAGTACCATTTGGCATTGACACGATAATCGTGTTCATGTATGCATGTATTCAAAACATTTTCGGCATTTTTGTCCTAACTCCTACCGCTGTAAGTAAAATACACCATTGTTTTGAATTGCGTAGCTTTGGCTTTCTCAAAATCGGGTTGGAAGGAATTTTTTTGAGCGTGTTTCTTAATCGTCGATTTTATATCTTTCCATTTTTTGGCTCACGGCGGAAGCCCCCTTGTTATAACTACATCGATTGATAGCTTAGAAAACTACCCAAAGCGAAGGCTGCAAATGAGAATAGGACAAAGACCCTGAAAATTTTCGATTACGACATTGCTATCGTATGAAGAATCGAAAATGATGATTGAAGCTGGGGAGTATAAATAACATACGACGTAGTAATCGTAATAACAATATCCATAAAAATAGTTACCCCCATAGATACATTCTAGAAAGTCCATTTGTATGGAACCCTGATCAATTGCAGACGCGCATTAGTAAACTTGGGGGGAAAAAATTCAGAATTTAGAATAATTGTAGGCTAACTTGGGAGCATTCGGAGTGATGGAGCGGCGAGGGGGAGGAATTGAGGGATGTGAGTATACAAACGGTTTTCTGCAGAAGGAGAGAGGTGCCCTGAGGTTTTGGCAGCATTTGTGATTACGTGAGGGAGAGGGTAGGTTGAGACCTGTTATGGGTACTTGAAGTTATAGGGGATGCTAGGGGGTATTCGGGGAACTTGCAGGGTATCTGAAATCATGGGGCAGATATTTGAGAGATTTTGGGGGGGTATTGAAGAGTATTTAGGATTGAAGGGATTCACCAGGTATCTAACGTTATGAGGTGGTACATGGTGAGATTCATTGTATGATTGGTACCGAGAGGAACTCGGAATATTTTGACGGGTTTTGCAAGTATTTCAGGAGCATTTATGGTTTTTGAGGGATTATATATCACTTCAACTATTGGTAATTATGAGGGGGTGGAAGGGGGGAGGTGGCTCTTTACGCTATTTGGTGTGTTCCGAACAATGATAAACGGGATGTGCGTGTAACCTTTGAAAGGCTACACCATTAACTTCTCCGATGTACGAGTGTATGGTTGTTTTCTATGTGTGTGTTTATTTGCTGTGTATATTTTTCTTAATAAGAAAAAAGAGAGAAAGGAAGCGGTTCGTGTTTCTCCATACGCTTTACACAAGGAATGTAGAGTAGGATAACCTCCTTTGTGGTAGAATCATCAAGGCCTTCGATATCCATGCCTTCTTGAGCGGCGCTATTGAGTACCTTTGCCTCTCCTCCAAGAACTTTGGTTACCGCATTCTCCAAACCCCCGCGTCCTACATCCTTGCCTAGCGTCGTGGATTAATAGCATGCCTGTGGCTGTCCGCGTATCTTATGGATACATGCGTGGCAGCAGATGTTGTCTCCTCATTTTTGATGTGGCCCGAGATCTCTGAATAGTTATTCTTACCCGCTGGAAGAAGGACGAGTGCGTTGAGTCTTATCACATTTCGTCTATATTGTGTGTCTGTGTGTATTCTCCTTCTCCCTCAGTCCCTTTTGTAACCGCCATGGAGGCCACCCTTTAGGATTTCTTCGAAAGGGAGTACTGGATGTCTATCTATGCGGCTGGATCCGACTTATGCCATTTAGGCCATCGAATTTCCAAAGATAGCACTGTCTATATACACCGACAGCGCTACTACGACGTTTTGCCACGCAGCACCTCAGGGTTATCAGGTTGCGAGGGCTATCAGAACCTTTTAAATTTGGATATTTTCAAAGACTTGTAATTCATTATTGGACGGAAAATAGATTATGCGAGCCATGTACTTATTCAACAAATAAACAGCACCGTGTGAGTTTCCTATTTCATATAATATTGATTAAGAAACGTCAGTTAGCAAATGCTCTTCTTCGCCTTGTTAGCCGTGGCAAGCACGCTGGCCCTGGTTCTCCCGTCACTGTATCGCATGTTTAACTGTTGAGAGTCTCTGCATTACGGTTTCTCAACTTCGATGTTTTCATACGGTTTTCATCATACCACTACTTCGTGGTCCAATGATTCGAAATATGTTACGCAATATTTTCTATTACATACGATGGAATCCAGTTGTTCAAGTTTATGAAAGGTGCCTTACAATGGGTGCGGGAAACCGGAAACTGGCTACTACATACCGTCTCTCTAGACTAAATCATCTTTTCGATCATTCATGTTTCCTTACAAAAGAGCGACGGAATAGTTCAGCCATGTAATTTTGCCGATAAATTAATGACTATGCATTTGAATCGATTATTTCCAAAACAGTACCTTGTCTATATCCTTATTTTTCCCCCAACGGTTTTATTTAATGGCACATATTTCATCGTTCGTATTGTCCTGGTTTATTAAAAGAATTTACGTGTGTATTCTCAAAGCATTATATTTTCATTGAAGAGTTTGAAAGATTATGGCCCCTGTCGGAAGGCTAATAATTGAGTCTGCACGACATACACACATCTGATATACCATATAAAAAGGGGAGGGGTCCCTTTACAATCGTTCGGTATTAAATACAAATCGTTATGGTGAATAATAGAAAGAGAATAACTAGTACGTCGCCTTGCTCTTATTTTCGACACATAATAGATCTGAAAGTGGGATGCGGCATCTTCAAAGCGAGCCGCTCATGCTAAAGTAGTACCGACAAACGTATATAATGAATGTAAAAGAGATAGTGACAGTCGAGAAGAAATTAAAAATTCTGTTTTGAAGTGACAAGTAAAACCAGTAATAAGAAAAATTCAATTTAATTTTTGATAAAAAAAAAACTGCTTTGGGAATCTCTATTTGATCTAGACCACATGAAAAATTACGGAAATAATTTCTCACATTTTTTGAATGACCAGTTAATGAACGAATGATTCACTTCATAGATCATTACCGAAATTTCTCTTCCCGCCAAGGTTTGCAATAACAATTGCAAGTCCTTACGACTTTGTAAGTTTATACCTGGTATGATCAAACGAATAAATCAATCGTCTGTATACATGGAAATATTTCCAATTAGGAATTGAAATCCAAGTCCGGTTTCATATTCATATACATGATGAACTGAAGAAATAAAATAGCTCAAGAGTGGAGTCATGTGAGACAATGAACTGAACAAAAGCCGTCAATCTCTTCATGCTTTGGCTTTATCAACAGCGCCACCTTAACTTCTTTGATTCGCAGCTCTGATTAACAGTTCTATATGGTCTATTATTTATTTCCGTTCTAATTATCGTTTACATAAAAATAAAGGGAAACATATCCATCCCAGGATTTGAAACCATTTGCAAAGTTGCGGAATTCGGTCAGCCCTGAACACTTAAAAGTGTGTTTCTGAGACTGTGCCTCTCTTGCATGTCAATGCGAATGGGATCCTAGAAACAATTGAGTTGGTGTATTTTTTTTTTGTTAGTCTGACGCAAAACGATTGGTTTTTCAAAAATTTCACATGCATCACAGTTCTTCTTTAACGTGACAAAAATGTTTTTTTTTTAACTTCTTCAGTTATCCTCAATTGTTATACACATTACTTCCACTGGTAATTCAAATTGTTGATGAAGGCCCATCGCCACAACGATTAGAGATAGCTAAAACTTTGTGTGAGACAAGTTACTCCTCGTGTAAAAATACATATTTTATGTTTTAGGACTTTCTTCCATAGTTTGTATAATTAAGTAGATAGAGCAATTTTGAGAATTCATTGAGGGTAACGTAAAACGGGTAGTTTTTATTTCACATATCGCCAAAGTATGCAAGTTGAAGTCGAAAGTTAGTTTCACATTTTTACGCCAGGCAAGTCCGTCAATTGTTATTGACAATTTCAGAAGTCTAAAACGCTGTAACATCATGGTGCTTAGAGATAGAACACAAAGTGCCGAATGCATGTCGTTTCCGTATTAGGTATAGAGGCATCTACGCTCCTCCACTAGAACTTCAATAGGTAGTATGCCTCCAATAGGTAGATACCCCGCGTCGTTAGATACTGTCCGGTATGAAACATCAATCGTTAGGTCCGAACCGTCTGCATCAGTAGTTCGTGGGTGGCAGCACAGTGGGCGAGATTCACTTGTAACACTCGCACTATGGCTGCGTACGGACCTCCTCAAGCACATCCCTAGTAAACTAGCCACTTGCTGGCCAGCTACATGGGCATGATCCTTCCTAGATTCTGATTCTACGCATAGAACGTTTTTAGGGGAAGCTTTGCACTCAGAGCTTTCGAGCCTTTCTTCACCACACTTATAGCATAGTGTGCATATTGTTGGGATCGATCAATTGGGCTCTTGTAATTAATGGCAAGATGCTCATAGTGCGAGCACTTGATGCACTTCAGGGGCCAGCCTGATCAATATTTACTCCATATGATGACACTCAATGAGATATCACTAGGCGCTTAGGACTTTAACTTGATCGGTCTTTTTTGAAGGTCGCTTGCGTGAGATACACGTGTTTATTCAACGCTATTCATCTTGCCTTCGTAGACTGCTGTAGGGAACCCACTCTTGGCATCCTTGGTTTATGGAGTTGAGATCCTCTCAGTGTGTGTGTGTGTGTGTGCGTGCAATAGACGCTCGGGGGTCCTCGCCGGTTCCCGAGACAAACGTGCGGCTCCCAGCTATCTCCAAACAATTACATTACCTAAATTATAAAATTTATAAAAAAAAGTCATACAACCTCATATGTGTATTTTTGTACAAGCAATAATATTGATGTCACACTTTTTGTCCTATCTCTAATAGTTCTGGCGATAGAGCTTTCCAAATAATTAAAATTGTTAGGAGCAATTGAAAGGAGTTTGACATTCCATTCCGGCCTGGAGAATAGGCAACCGCAATTTTTGAAAGAAAGTGAATTCGGTCGATCTCTTTACAAGAAGCTGTAAGCCAAAAAATCACTCACACACAAGCAAACGCGCATGCACACACATATATAAATCCTCCAGTGGAAATTTGTCAGAAGCATGTGAAGCATTGAAAAAAGAGAAAATTAGATGATTCTGACTCTGAAATTTCATTTTTCAGAGTGGCAACTTCATAGATCGAGACGTTAAAAACTAAAAATGGCTTTCACCATTGAGGGTGCTCTGGGTTGCAAATGAGTAAATAACAATTAGATGATATTGAAAAAATAATGAACGTATGTACCTGAAATTTACAGAATGAGGTACGCCTAGTACGAATTATGCGTTGAAATTTCATAGTATTTTGAAACAATTCACTTGTTTAATCATTCATTTGTATCATTTTTATTTGCACCGATTTGTTTACGAGGTCAAGCCCATGATGGTAACAACACATTTAAGCTGTGATATCTCCTTAATGATAGGTTTTGGTGCCGGCAGCCATATTACCTAGAGTGTATTTATGAATCGAGAACAATATTCTGCAGAAATATTTGTGAATGAGTTTCATGGGTTTCAATTTCAATTTCGGGGGCTTTTGAATAACTTCTTCTGCCTGAGCAATGGAATGGTAATACACTACTTACCTCATAGGTTGGAAAATGAAACCTTCAAATATTGGAAAATTATGAGAAACATTGACACACGATAACGGCACTCATGTACCAGTCTCGCATTTGATTTCATTGCCAGATTTCAAAAGACTATTGATGTAACTATATCAACTGCAGTAATAATTAGCGAATTGTATGCAACAGAGAACTAAATATAAAACAAATACCGAGGTGAGGATAATAATTGAAAAAAAGTTCATTGATTTTGATTACCATTTATATATCATCCATTATTGATTGATAGTGGAAATGCTGCCGCAATAAAAGAGGGTATCACAAATCATGTGACATTTACAAGAAACGTGAATAAAATACGACTGGAACATATCATATCATAGTTTAGCTACCACGACCACTTAGAAATATTGCAGATAGAAATATGCCACCCCAACAACAATTACTTAAATGCGTAACAAGGTATCAAAGTTAAAATGGGTTTAATATAAATAAGCTAGTATTCAACATGTCTAGGAGAAATGCTGGTCTTCAGTCAACAATTGTTCCCCTCACTACTCTTTGATGATTTCAACAGTTCTGAAGCTTCACATCTGTTGCCCGTAAGGTACTACACGCCCTTTTTTTTGTGTGTAATTACAATTGGCCATATTCACTGAGTCGAATACCGCCCAAAGTATAAAATCCAGCATTTAAATCAAAATAATATTAATAAGAGCCACGCTTTGACAGCCAATGCTCAGCCTCCAGGTGGACAGATTTTGCCGGCGAAGCGACGGCTAGACATTGCCGGCCATCGCATGATCAAAATTAGTCTGACAACACACGCCATACCATTCCTCGGTCAGTATCGGCAATTCCTCTGAGGAAGGTAGATATTCACCCACTACACCAAAAGTCCGACTATTTTGGGTCAACGATTTTTAGAGATACTTAGATTTTTTTGGACATATAAATATAGGTGTTAGTTTCTGTCATTATCCGCTTAAGTTGTATGTGTCATTACACATGTGTACACATACAATTTACACGATTCCCAAAGGAACAAGGGCAGAAAAAAATGTTTAGAGAATTGCATTGGCCAGGCAATTTTTCCAATTTGAGTAGCAAATCCTATTTTATGCCATTCGGTTCGAAAATTTCATATGCAATTGAGTGAAGCGAGGTCACCGTACCCGACTGACAAAAAATATTCTATATTTAGAGCCTTTTCTTCTGGGAGTTCCGATCAGGTATAAGAGAAGGAAAGACGTCAATTCAGGAAGAATAGACGTCAATTATCCAATATTTTTTGGCGCATCGGGAATACAGTAGCAACTGTATCGGTATCCGTAATACTTTGGCAGGATGGTAATTCGGCACTGACTGTGGCACACAAATTTCAATATGTTAGAAATTAGTAAAAGATAGTACGGGAGATTCATAGAAATGAATAGACAAGTTTTTTCACAATCGGATATTGGAATAATAAAAAGAATGTTCTCTTAATTTTGGTCAGAATTGGTCAACTTTCATCATTGTTGAAATGAAAATTGCATAATTTCATAGATTATTATTATAATTTCACATATTGACAAAACATCACTCGACTGAGTGTCTGTGGAAACAGACGAACAGACCCTGACTTTTTTCCACTTTGTTGTTTTTTTTCAATAATTGACTTACATAATCAAACTAATGCGGCAGATATTTCGAATAACACATATCAATTTCGGATAGAACAATTAAAAATTGAACATAATAGGACCAAATCTGACATTTTTTTCCGCATTTTTTCGACCAATTATGTGAAACTTTGGGTGCATCATTGCAAATTCTGCAATAATTGAACAAATCTGTCGAAAGTTTCGATGAGAATATGATCATTTTGAAGTAAAGTATGTCAGAAACAGACAAGATTTTATTGATTTCAAGAGTCAACGTGATTTCTACGAGGGAACTTAAAATGAAGTTTTTCGCCTCCCTTCTCTTAGTACTTTTGGGTTTCAGTCAAGAATTATCGTTTCTGTAGAAAAAAATTATTTTCAGTATGAGTTTTCCCCAAAACCTGAAAAAACTCTTCACAAAAGAAGGATAGTCCGGGAAATTATAGTTCGAGGAGTTGATTGTGTGGCCCCAGTTGGGTTACATTTGATGAAAAAAAGTCGATGGATTTACGCCAAAAGTACGCCAAGTTCACAATTGCAAAAAACTCGGAAAATGCGCAGTTAAATTCTTCTTTGTGTCTGTAGACAACCAAAACAGTGACAGATATAGTTTCGATAAGAGCAGCCATCAGAAAATCTTCCCCTCTCATTACTCAGGCTCATGGTCGTCTCCTCTGCTCCTCCCTCTTTGCAACTCGACTCTTTTCGCCATCCACGTTTCTACCAGTGTCGTAAGGTACACTGGCAGTCACTCACCGGGGGCGTCTAATAACGTCGCCAACAAGGCGTTCCGACGTAGCATAGTACCATCCCCCTTTTTCACCCCTCTCATACCCATATATTCGCGTTCAACATTGCTCTCGTCTCCACCACCTCCAGGGTGAAACCGGATCCTCTTCTTCTGATTCTCTCCATCTCTCCATACCTTTTAACATAAGCATACTGACAAAATGAGCCTCGCTACGCCTGCCACCCTCCTTTGCAATCACAACTCTACCCTCGAGGCTCCTGGTCTCTCTGGCTTGTTCTCCCCTTTGTTCCCTATAGGATAACGTAGCGAGAGAATCAGTCGAAAGTAAAATGGAATTCAATGCGATGGCTGTACACTGCGACATTGTCTGCTATCCGGCAAGCTGTACAAAGCACCCTGTGTGCCAGGTAGGCAATACCATAAATCCGTCGTATCAATTGCTTTGACTGAACATCATGATAGTATAAAGAACAAGTGGATTGTGAGTGTGGCTCGTGGAGATCACACAAAAACCTGCCGATTTCTCATTTCCCCTATGAACATTTTTTCTTCAGCACTTGTTAAAAAAATCAAATTATTTAATGAGGGATTTTAGGAAATGGAGGTTGGAGAGTAAGAAACTAGATGGGACTTATCCAGGCGCCAAAAATATTTCTTGGTGAGGAGTATATCTTCCCGTAGTTAAGTATAGTTTAATACCACTCGGTATAAGACTACCCAAAATAATAATTGAAAGAGATGTTTAGATTGCGAGTGACTTGTGATGAGCTGCAACGCGTACGGAGAAGTCTCCGCCACGCTTTTTGAAGCACAAATAAGGACTAATAATGGAAATTTTAAAAACTTTGCAGAAAATTGCAAAATATGTAAGGAGAACGTCTCAAATACACGTAAAAATTTGAGAGCCCAGATAGATTATAGTGAATGTTCAATTGATACAACTTTCATGATAGATTAGGAACTGATCGACAAGCAAAGCATACGGACGCCCTTACATAACAACACATATATACGTACGGACGCATATGTGTATATTTTAACAATATTATAAAACGTCGAGCACGACCGAAAATTTATAAAAACTCCACTTTTGAGTCTCGATGCAATTCCAATAAATTTTCTCATCAAGACGCGAGCTGTTGATGTAACCCCCTGCGATTCCAACAAATAAAATGTTGATTTTGCGCCTTATCATTCGTCAATGAACAATAGTAATCATTCGAAAACATCAGTATGGATTGTCCCTTAGATAACTTGTCAATTATAACAGTTAGCGGAAAAGTTATATCACATCAAATATGTATTGCAACATGAGCCATGATATTTATTGGCATTTTTTATGTGTATCTGACGGTTATCGTGACAGAGCTCTGTCAACATTTTAAATTGGTAGTAGGGACATTCCATGCTAACTCAGCCACCCCCCTTTCTCTTCGGTCTTAAACAAAAAATGGCATACCCCCATTTTGAAGTACATAATAATCCTAGAATCTGTTTTCGTTACTATCTATACTTTTCGAGATAATCGATATTGAGCAAAAAACTTTAATTTGAAAAACAAAAAATACGGGTCTATCGTTTTCATAGCTACGTTTCAGAAAACAATACTAAACTATCCTAGGTTCGATATCTACTGAGTTTTTTTTTTAATGAAAAATTGGCAAAATGTGAAAACAAATCGATTTTTCCTGGCGAACACCTTTTTTCTTCCATCCCAACATATTTTTTTTCTGATGTACATGGACATGTCCTCTCTCGCGCACCTCCTGCATTTCACTTTATGTAGGCGTATAAATGGTTATGTTGACTTCGAAAAGCCATTTGAACCATCGGTCGTAATTATTCTGTCAGAATCCCTTCAACCGGCAACGTCAGCACATCGCGTTGTGTGTTGTCGGTCAAATTAAAACAATTAGTAAATAAATTGGGGTGCCAAAAGAAAAAGCGAAAAAGATTACAATCCATTACAAATTTTGATACGGTAAGTGCATTGATTATGGAAGTTGTCCTGATGGACCGGTCGATTGCTATTCGAGTCTCGGCCGATTGTGGAATATCTGCAGTCTAAGAATGTAATTATCGAGAAGGGTGTAAGATCATAAAATCAACTTGCATTTGTAAATTTTCGTGCACATTCCGAAAATTTTTCTAATGGCCCATAGAAATTGTCCCTTCTGATGAGCGATCACTTTCTACAATACCAAGGCGCCCTTTTTACTATGGTTCATATTAATTTTTCTTTTCACCTTCATTATATTTTGATGTCGTCGACTGGATTTTTCCATTCTCTATGTCGTAATTTTCCATGTTTTCATTAAAATTAATATCTTACGTAGTAAATTTTCAGATTCGGTGAGTATAGTTCGATCGTTTATCCATTATATTATATTTCAAATTACTATGTTCCCATAGCAGAAATGACTGTAATATTCTTTTCCTGCTCCTGCTACTGTACCAACTGAACGAAAACTCTTGTTTCTATCTCCAACAAAAGATCTTGAACGAAGGATGCTCATTTTGGTAAAGGGTGCTCGAACAATGGCTGCGGATTTCTTGATATCTATATATATAGCAGTTAGATGTGAGATTGACTTGATGTGAGGGTTATTAATTCTGTCACAAGATGGCGCAGAGTGCCTATCTCCCGATAGAATGAGAGTTAATGTGAATCAACTGTATAGATATCTACGCGACCAGTGAAAATGGCGCCTATGACTTTTCCTCGTGCCAATTTTTTTCTATTGTTTTCTATGGACACTTTTCGTATAGTTGACAAAAGTGTAGTGAAACGCAGGAGGAAAATGTCTTTCATATACATAATTACATACTTGATGAAAAAATTAGTTCGATTTAACACATAATAATCAATAGGCAAAAATTGAAAATGAAAGAAAAATAATGGAATGGAGGAAATTAAAACATTAAAAACATTGTTTAGGAGATGGGCATGGTTGAAGCAGCACGCATAGCGCACGGCTTCTTCGTGAGGGGTGAAAATTTCGGAACGTCTCTTGAAGAGATAAAAATGATGCTGCGGAGCTTGAAGGATGGAAAAAAGATGGGAGTTGGAATTTGCATAGGTATTTCGGTCATTACATTGGATTACCTCGTCGAAAGCTTAATAAACTCCATAATGTTGTAATAACATTGAAATGTCGAAAACATTATTAATAATTGTGCGGTACAGCTAATATATTATATGTGTACAGTACACCATATTGATCGGTGGGAGGTGTAGACGTATCAACGACGGCCATAACGCGACGGCTTCAAAGCAAATGGTTGGGTAGGAAGGGGGGCATTTGATGCCCCCCATCTTCCCCCTCCGTTCCTATACTCGAGTAGAGAAGCTACCCCTATTTCAACTCATGAAGAGGCTAAGAATCGAGTAGGAAGGGTGAAAAGATGGAGTAGCAATGAGGGATTTGGGTGGCGTTCGAGCCGACACTAGTGGGTGCTACCGTTACCATGACTACCCACTACTCTCGATATGAACAAGCCCTCTACATTATATTGCCATACGTGTTTTTAGTACCATGAAGTTAAATAATCTAACGGGTGATTCAATCCTCTCATTCCAACAAATATGTTGTAGTGTATTTGATCTCCACCCTATAACAGTTAATGCATTCTTTTCTTCCTTGTGTATTTCCTGATTTTTCGTGCAATTCTCGTAGTGCACCCGAAATGACAAATCGCCATTTCCCAATACAACTGGTCTGTTAAGTGTACCAAAATGGTACCCAACAAATTCTCAGTCGATGTCTGTGTGTGGATGTACGCAAAAACTTTGTTCTTGGGAAGCAGTTTCTTTCCGTCACGATCGGATTAGACGTTGGGTAAAGTTGGTCTAGTATGCAGATTGTTATAAACAATTTCAATTATTTATAAAGTTTCATTGTCTGAACGGTTAGAGATTGCTGGAAAATTGTACGAAAAAAATTGTCTCCCGTCTACAAATACACAATTCATATTTTTTAACGTTTTTCCATAATTTGTATAATTATGGAGATCCGGGCGCTTTAAAAATGAGCTATGTTATAGATGAATAACTCGGAGTGGAATGAAAAATAGCCTGTGAAAGGATGCAATATGCACGCACATGTGTTAATGTACATGTGTTTGTATATGTAACTGATTCGCATCATTAAGGAGGTATCGGGGTTTGAATCACAATGAATGAATGAGTCAGCCATAATTAGAAGTGTAAAGTGCTAGGATCTTATGTGCCTCCAAAACAAGGCTCCTCACAAAACTGTCGCATTCAAATACCACTTTTCTCCAAAGTCCGTTCGGTAGTCGATAAGGTAGAGAACTCCATGAGGCCACTGTAAGGTGAAAAACAACATGAAAAATCGATTTCGGGGTCATTATAATAACTTCCCGAAAAATCGGGAAGTTAAATAGTGTTTGAAGTGGTGTTAAAAGTGTGTACGACTATAAATAGAAATAAACCTGCATCCCATTGACGAGTATCACCGTGATTGCTTATATTCTATTGCATTTTATCATTATTAACTTGCCGACCTAGGGGAAGTTATTGTAATCACCCCGAAAATCAAAAATGACATTTTCACGAAGTTTTCACGTTTCTCGATGTTTGACACCAGGTTGACACATTTTCTGAAACATGTTCGTATGTGTGTGTGTGTGTGTGTGACCGTTTAGGATTCTGAAGACTTTGTCGCATGTGTCCTGAAGAACCAATGGACTAATTTGAGATTTTTTTTTATCGATGCGTCTTTATGGTGATCCGGCCGGAAAGGAGTATCAAAAATGCGTTGTATAAATGTTATTCCTTATGCAAAAATACATATTTTGTGTTTTTTTAATTTTTTTCGTATGTTTAACCGCTTGCATGTTGACACGTTATAAACAATGGAAATTGTTAATAAGCATTAAGACGGTCTGGGGCAGATATGAAAAAGCAATTTTGGGCATCCCATCACCTGTTTTATCGGTACATTAGGTGGAGTGCAAAGTAACACCCTTGACCGCCAGAATGCGCTGCTATCGGAAAACAGGCTAGGGTCCCTTTATATTTAGCCAGACATGAAAAATTTAGGCGCGTAGAGCTCTTAGTTTTGGTTGTTGTCAGCTGACTTTTTTGGCATCATCGTTCGTATGGATAGAAATAATTTTCATTGTCCCCTGAAAAATCAGTTAAAGAGGCAAAACGCTGAAGAAAACCAAAGAAACGTTGGATCACTATTATCGGGCTATTACTCCTGTAAATTACACTGCGAAACATTGATGGTACCATAGTGGACGAAAGTCCAGTAGCGAAGAAAAACCGTAGTGCCATAAAAACGTACGGTGATATTGATAGCAGTAATTCCATATCCTCATAATCCAGATAAGTTTTCACTTCTACGAAGCGAAAAACTCATTTCCTCACCAGTCACTAGCCTTTTGAAGCGGATTATCTTCATACTGTTTGACTACAGTAGCATCGTACTCCACCAGAAACGCGACTGGCGCACAGAGCAATTTGCCCTTGTCTGGCCTTAAGCGACCTAAGTCTATGATGACTTCATTATGATCTCATAATACAGACGGATGTTTTTGAGGATTTGGAGAACACATTACGACACAATATTCCCACCAATCTACAGACCAGTTCTGTCAAGGCACACGCCAGATACTGCAGTTTCAAGACTACATTGCAGTTTCAGACGATTTAGATTGTCCGAGCTTACTGAACGAGCTTTTGGAGATTACAGCACGATCCGAAGATCAGTTTAATTTGTTTGTGTCGTTGAAAAGGTGTAAAGTTTGGGAGCTTGGGATATGGAAAATGATGATATTGGCTGGCATCGATCGCCGGATATATTTGTACTTCAAACCATCTGAAAGGGATGGATAGTAGGCACATTTCCAGACTTCCCAAAAAGTTTCTGTTGATGCTTTCCCCTGACAGTATTGACGACGTGTGGGGAAAATTCTCTGAAAGGTTGACAGATGAGGAGAATATCCCGAGTTATCGTAGATGTTACCTGTATCATACTTCGAATTCAACTGTACGAATAATAATGGACTGCATTTCATGTAAATTTTCCAAGGACCCAATGACATATGGTACACCTGGTGGAAATTTGATACATTTTTGTATGCCAGAACACAAGGAGGCGAATTTGCCGAAAACTGGGCTCGCAATGCTAAATTCCCAAATTATAAAAAAGAAACTAGTTGACTCCGTTTTAGATTACATAAGTTTTTTCGCTAACTTGCACAATTCAGGAGCGATCACATATAGATAGAATGGGGATCGGTCATCGATTTGGTATTTGACTTATGAAACAGTACAAGTTAAAGCAAATGAATCCAATAATCAACTCTTCAGCCTGAACTGAAGTTTTCAGTTTTCAGTTTTTCTACACTCAGTTAAGGTAAATGCGTATTGACTTGCCTGCCTCTGATAAAACTTTGTGATTATGCCATTGATCTCAAATTTTATACATTTTTCAGATGTTTAGAAATATTTTAATTTCTTAGACTTGTTTTGCAAATTTCACGAATTTTAGAACTTGCGGAAAATTGTGAAAAAGAAACATTGGCATATGAGCAGTGCACAGTGGGATGTATTTTACAATGGGTCACTGGCATTTAGTCCATTAGTTAATTTTTTCCAAGTTACGTTTTTCGAAGGAGTTTTCGACAGAAAATCAGTGGTGTAGCCTAACATTTACAGAGTTACGCACCAAGAAACATATTTGATTTTAGGGGAAAAGCGCAAGCTCTTAGACAGACAGAGCTATTTATCACATTCAAGAATCTGTAGAAATTCAATCTTATGCACTACTGCCACGACGATAATATCTCGGTTAGATCGGAAATAAAAGTAGTTGTTATGGGTGATCCGAATAATTTACAACTGCTGAGAGTCGGCATGTATTATATTTTCTTTTACTCCAAATGTATTGTTGTGCCACTCCTCTTCTTCTCTCATCGCATTCCCTCTCATGCCTCTCAGTTACTGAGGTTTTCACCCCACATGGTTGTATAACGCGAGTGTTTACGGAATAGATGCTTTGTCGATCGAAGCATGAGCCTTATTGTCTGTCTGCTGGAGGGCATTTCAGCCTTAGATATGCCGTATATTCATCGCTCTCCAATGGTTTCGTACGTGCCTATACGTTTGCTGTAAAGAATAAATCGTGGGATTTCTTCGAGTACGGGACATGCATTCTTCTACCTGTATAAGGGAAAAGAGCGCAGCAAGGCCAGTACTGTTTACCTTTTTGTATATATTTATATACAAAAAAAATGAAACACTAGTAACCTGTATGAGGGTGTTGTAATGAACACCGTACCTTTGGTATGTAATTGGTCCTCGAAATAAACTAAAATTACCTCCGATAAATTTTACGTCATTGTGTGCATGTGTGGGGTTGTGTATGTATATAAGCAACGGTAAACCTACGCCACCGTTGACTCATCCCTTCAATTCCTATTAGCAACTGTGATTGTTTCAAAAATACACATATAATATTTTACGACTGTTTTTCATCACCCTCATAATTTAAGACAGATAACTCGGTGAAGTTACGCGCGTTTTTGTCCGTGAGAGGGGGTGTATATCCGAGGGTCTTTTGCACGCACACATACACACATTGAGAAATTAATGATGCTCGTCGTCGCGGGTTGCGATGCGACACACAGATCTCGTTTATTCTTTTTCTATTCGCTCTTACTATTCACTGTTCGTGGCATGGATCTCATCGTCTCTGATATGATTTCCTAATCAAGGCCATCGGATATGTAAGCGTAGCCCTGTTTTGTACATCGTTCATTCACTCAGGTTTTTCATTTTCTGTTTAATTTTTGTGCTATTTCATTCATTTTGTATATGGTCTTGGAAGTTCATATTTTCATAAGGACGTTGAGCGTGTAAACGGATATTAAACACTTTCGAGTTATTGCAAGTTTGAATTTTTCGGTTGTAATACCCCGAGACCTTAAAATTTATCGGATAATTCCCGATAGCTTCGTTGCTACACAGGGAAGCTTGAGGGAATTGTCCTATAAATTTTAAAAGTCGAGGGGTATTCGGCGGATTATTTTTTACCCTCTGATTTTGACTAATCAGAGCACAACGATCGAGGTTACATGGCACTTTACACGAAATGTAGTCTCCACATCGCGTTTTTTGTCTTCGTGGTGTTGGCTAGTATATTTTTTTTAATCTTGAGATCAATTCCAGGCAGTGACTCTTTGCCGAATCGACTCATTTTACACAGGTTTTGAAAATGGACAGAACCTCTAATAGAAGTTTTAATCACAACGAAATGTCAAAATCCGGAAAAACAAATGAGAATCTACCGGGGTTTTTTCAGTTTGATAAAATCCCTGTGGCCCGGTGATTTACCAAAATAAAACCAACGTGAAGGTGTCATGTGACCGCGAATACTGCGCTCTGATTGGTCGAAATCGGGGGGTAAAAAATAATCTAATGAAAAAAGTTTTGATAAGAATAATTTTTTCTGTAAACCGATGTATTTGCCAGTGTAACTAGATAAAATGACATGTTCAACCAAGAATATTTTTTCAGTGACGGAGCTTGACTAGAAAAGTGACACGACTGATGAAGAAAATTGAAGATAAGAAACTCGGGAAGATATACTTTAAATTTGAAACATTGATAGCTCGTTGGTGTCTGGTAAACCCCAAATGTGGCCACTGACCCTGTGTCTGAACAGCCTGCGTTGTCACCCCTGGGCCTACAGTCGCGTCACCACCCCTACAAGCATAGCCCAAAAGGTACACCTGATCCCCCTAAACTGTTCCACGCTTGGGCCATTTATCAAGGCTTTGTAATTCCTACCTCGGAATGAGCGGTAGTTCACCTTTTAGTCTCAAGCTTTAGCCCTTATCGTGAACCGTTTTATGTCAGCATCGATTCAGTTTAGATGCCAAGCCATATGCAAAAATTGGTTAGACATTGCCTTTTGGTTATTTCCCCCCGGGGTAGCAGTTGTTGGTACAAACTGTAACCTCAACGAATGCTCAAAGCTTAGAACACCTTTGTATTCGCCGTTGCTTGTACGGTTGCTGTGACGTCACTGTAAACCCAAGACCCACCGTAAATTATTAATTATTCAGAGGTATTCCCAAAGCTTGTGATTGGTCCTGGGAATACATAGGCCGCGGAACCTATCGGGGACCTGGGATCTCAACCTTGAGCTTAGACTGGCATGACAACTGATGGTATAAGTGAGGGCCAAGCTACGTGTACCAAGGCTTTGTAAACCGAGATTGAAGTTTAGACGATCTGTTGAAGCTTGGTAGTTCCTGGTTGGGGGAGTGGTCAATATTCGAGAGCTCGCCCGGAAATACACTATTCGAGCCTTGATACTCCTTGGTACTCCTCCTCGGGGAATTGTCGGGGGTAAAAAATCAACACAACCAGTCTCTGTTTTTAAATTAATGTATAATTTTTAGTCACGTAAGTTTTCCATGGATTCCTGGCGGGAAATGGGAAGAGTAAGCAGGGTTAGGGATACTTCCTATCGTTCCATGAAAGTGTACAAGGTATAATACAAGCCGTTTGAATTATGCTTGAGAGAAATGATACGACTGGTTTCTAACCTCCCTTATGGCTTGTCCTTGTTTTTTTTACATTATCTTGGTTTTGCTCTTTACCTCCAGTGGAACTCAATCGATTTAAAATCATTATTGAATAGGCTTATGGAAGAAAAAAGACGTTCAGCAATATCAAGGATGTATACAGAAATATCATCTTTGTTATTCTATAACTTCCGATATCATGATTATTAAAAGAAGCCACAGCATCGCTTGAGTTCCAGTTTGCAGTTAGATAAAGGATTTCAATCTTCGTTTGTACAATTTCACATTCGCTGTTCTTTCTGAAAATGGAAAAAAAAACTATACTCCAGCATCCATCAACACTTGTGTTTCACTGAGCTCACTAACCGTTTTGATATACAAAAATTGAATTGTGAAAAAAATGAGTTACCGTAGTTGGTTCATTTTAGGCCTTAAAACAATGCAGTTAATGAAAAAAAGTAATGGAAATGTATTTTGAAAATGTAAGGTGGTAGATCTTAATTAATCTGTTATTTACTCTTGTTACAAGTCTCATCATTGGTGTAATCTTAATTTTATAATCCCTTATTACAATATCACCAATTATTGTACAGCTTGACTAGTTTCATGACATCTCTTGCATTCCAGTTGCTGTAAAAATTGTCTTAGCATCATCTGCCCGTCTTAGTCGACTTGTAAAGTTAATAACCAATTGGGGATTTCGTAACGATGCAGCGGCTTCCTCAGCTTCTAGATAATTTCTCTAATGTTTGAACAGTAACGTGTATGACAATTTTGACCTTGCTAAGATTCCCCCTTATCTGAGTTGTTAAATAGTAACGCTCGAATGATGAGCTAGAAATGCTGAGATTTATGCATCCTGACAAAGGTAAAATAATGAGCGTTAGAAGTACGCAAATTTTTAAAGTAAAGAATAACACAGGAACTGAAGAATATAAGGACATAAGGGTTGGTCCGGAAGATGACGAGGGAGGAAGAAGGACTTGAAACATAACAGAGATACTTTTACTATTCGAATTTATGAATCTGAAACTTTTCACTCGCTTTACAACTCTCACATAAACATTCCTCTCTCCCAGTTATAATTATTCGTGTGCGAAAAGAAAGCCGAAGAGATGGGGTGATCTCAATTAATAGAAGTAAACGGCAAATGGATCGACAAAACACGTCGAAAATAATACATCATAATTTGATTGATTTATTTTGCCGCCAGCATGTGTTGTGAGGCATTTATACGAATTTTGTATTTTTGCTGAATCTTCTTAATTATTTTCATAATTGCTGTGAAGAGATCTTTTATGTAGAGCTCCTCATGGAGTTAGCAATGAGAACTTCAATGAGGTATCCTAGAATTCAGAAAGCATGGTATCAAGGGGCGTCAAGATATTGAAAAAATATAAGGTAGAGCATCATTTAACTCTTTCGTGTGAAAATATACAGAGTTATCGAAAGTTTTGGTTTCGCGACAAATATTCTAACCCCCTCAACTCTATAATTATCAATTTGACGATTTTTATTAAATAAACGAGGATTCTGAGAGTTTCGTGTTTGAAGAAAGCGGCTGTATCTAGGAAATTGTATATCTTCCAGAAAACAATTGTTGGGAAGGATCACGAATAGCTGTGATGAGACCATTTCAGATGCATTTCGCCGTCAATATCCATCGTTTTCTTACTTATTAGAGTACTCACCAAGTTTTCATTGCCGTCCACCCCCCCCCCCCCCCCTCCCTCTATGCGTCCCTCCCTTTCGACAAAGTTCAGGGTACGTGGAAGAAAATGAGAAAAATATCCCAATGTACTGGAACGAAACGACAAACATTTGATGTGGGATAAAAGCAAATGCTACTGACACATAGTTTAATGATGAAATTATCTTTATCCCGAACGCTCGAAGTTTTATTGTAAAGAGAACGCAATAACTAATAAACTTTCATTGATAGAAACAACAACTTCTGATTTGTTAATTATGAATGGGGCTCTCTCCCTGCGAATTTCAAATAATATTCGTAAGAAGATACATGCGCAGTCGATGATGAAAGGTTCATTCATACCAAAATGTGTCAGCAACATTTATCTATGAATTCGAAGAAAACCTGTTATATAGGTGGGCTATTCCGCCAAACATTGTACTCAAATGGGCCTTTAAGAAATTCCAGACACTTTTCTCCGTTCTGTCAAGTACTGTTGAATTCAAAAACTATCCCATGAGCATAAAATGGTCCCCCGGTAAACTGAATACCAGTTTTCGCTCATGTTAGCCATTCGAGTCCATGCCATGTTAGTGGAAATGGAATTGTAATTTATGTCTAGGATGAAATGGTTATTTCGAAAAATACAAATTATTACCTCATTTATAACATTTTTATGAAGACCGTACTATGTAGATGTCCACGTGAAAAGGGACCGGAGGCTGATTAAAGGCATGAGTTACTGTTAACGAATGAATTCGATTGCCGAATGAAAGTAATTGAGGCGTCTCAAATGTTCATTCGTTCATCGTTAACAAATAAATTTGTCTCAAGTATGGAATTGTAATTATTAACGAATCACTTGGACAATAACAACTAAATCCCTTTATCAGTATGGGTGAATCTAGTTTCAGAGGCATTCACGTTTTTCTTTTCGCAACTGGCATTTAAACCAATGTTCAATTATTTCATTAATCTTTTCTAGCGATGTTCTGGCTGGTTTTTGCTTAAGATCTGTGTGATCGGAGATTAAAATAGTATAGGTAACTCGCTACTACCCAAATGGTTCTTTTTCAAGTGGACGTCTACATATTTCGCATCGGTGGCAAAATAGGTTCTCTACTGAAATATATTAATATTCGCTAATATGGGGGCGTCGATCACGAATATATTAATGTTCTCTTTCTCTGAATCGTCTTTCTTATTTTTATGAATAATCGGATTTTGTAAATGGCGATGCATTAATGATGATGATTACCACAGATAATTTGGTGATGTCAGTTGTTATCTTCGTCAAAGCGAATAGAATCTTGTTCTATTTTATCCGATAATTTCACTTCTAACAAATTTATGATTGAATGAGATTGTGAGGAGGACTGCTATGCGTATTTATTTTTGGGGTGAATAGAGCTCCAATAAATACCCAACCTTTGTTTTTTCATTTTATGCATTATCGAACGGACTTCATTGATCCCTGAAGGGATACGTGTTTCATGTATGTAGTATGAAGTGGAGGGCAAAAGTTTCCAAAACTTTTGGCTTTTGGACAAGGATAACTTTCAGAGTTACATCTGACATTAGACCAGGTCTTGTTCTGACGAATCAAAATCAGTCAATTTTCTTGTTTCACAAAATCACAGGGGGCTACTTTAGTAGGAGCTTCATCTAAACACGTTATTTACAACACGATGAAAAACTGAAGTAATAAGTGTTGAAGATGAATGAATTGAAAGTAGAGACTAGTTTTCGTAGAATAGTAAAATAGTACTATAACACTAGTACATATATCGTGCCGAAGATGATAAGGAATAACCACATCGCTACCCCCACGTGGTCGGACTCATGAAGCGACCTGTTCGTTCAATCATTCCTTTTAATCCTTCGCGAAGATTTATTGGTACAGAGAAACAACTATTGTCATTCGTCGTGACTAGGCCAACATCTTTTATTTCAATAAATTTTCTATGGTGTTCATAGTTTGAGTTTTATTACAATTCAATTATCAATAAAAATAATAGCGGGAAAGGTAACTCGGAGGAAAGAAAACTGATATCATCGTGATGTGCGCCCCCAAATCAGTAAATATTGATACATTTTAAAACCACAGTCGGCATATGGTCCGCAATATCAGAGTCATGTACAAAAAACTCCAGGTTTGCTGAATTGACCATCGAAGTAGTGGATTAATAGTTCTGCATATCATTACATTGGGTTGTATCAAAATTTGATGAGCCAATTCAACAAGTTTCAAAATGCGCTTGATCAAAAATTTTATGCGTTTTCCTACATATCCTTTCTCTCCCACCCTTGCATCATAGTGAAAATGAAAAAAAATTGGCCTTTAAGCGACATCTTGAGCGTGTGGAAAATGCAAATTGAATACCAGGAAAGTTATGAAACATGCCAATGAATGTCTTTCTTTTTTTGTTTACATTGAAATTTTCACAATTTTTTTGAGAACACTTTACGAGCGAAAATGATGAAGAGCCTGAAATTCACAACTGAACCATCAATTTCGGATTTTCGCCATCATGCATGGATGGCAGAGGAAATTAACGTTTTTTCCTTCGGAAAATTCGAAAATTTCACTACCATAAATCATGTTTTTATTATTTGTAGATATGTTCAGACTCATTAAATTCTATTACGAACTTGTAACAGTAAATCCTTCGATTACATAGATCTATCTTCTTAGTGAAAAGTTGAAGGAACGAAAAAAAATGTTTCATTCTCGGTGGCCGGCTGTTGATAACATATTTAGCGGGATTATCAATGTGTTAGAAAATTATTGAACTATAAACTATTCAATTATTGTTTGAATAGTGAGGTAGATAATTGTGTAATTATTTAGCTCATAATATCATCAAATATCATAACACTATATAAACTGCTTACCATTGCCACAGTCATAGCATTGAAAAATTTTTAAAAATCAATTCCGAACAATTCCCAAAATTAGAGAGACGTCGATTGAGTTCTCAACCGTTCTATGTGTTCATAATGAAGTCATTGGAACAAGCAAGTTACAATACTTTATCAATTTCATACATTCGAGAATAAAACACATCAACTTGCAAATGTCGTGAAATCCCTCATCATGGCAGTGAGCATGAATTTTATTTTGAACTGAGCAATTGACTACCATGTAACCTCAAAATTTAAATAGAAAGCCAGCTAGTGCAAACGATGTTGCTGCCATTAACTTTCTATTTTATTATTTTCCTTTCTTATGCAATTAAACCCTTCATTGTCAAAATTTCATCTGATTGCATCTGATGATACCTAAATATTGGCATAACAAAATGGCAAGCTGGTGTTTGATGACAAATTCAACGGTTTTTCCATACCCAAAACACACCCATTTCATTGTATACATATCAATTTGAACTGCTCGTGTCGCCATTTTATGGATTTCCACGAAAATAAGCAAGAAAATGAAATGATAATGTATCGTATTATATATGCTTTTAGATATATTGATGATATTATGAAAAACAAAAATAAAAGAGAAACAACTAATTTCATCCTGTACACCTAGTTTTTCCACAGCTCATATTTTCCGAAAATTCCGAGAATATCCCACTGAAAACGTATCGAAATATTTTTCACTTGTGAACCGCATAGCCAATGAATTAAAGTAGTATGGTCTTCGTACTATCCCTTTTGAGTCTATTCAGGTCCAAATCTCACTCGAATTTTCAATATTTCATAGCATATTGCGCATTTTCTTTTATAA
Organism: Asobara japonica; assembly: GCA_026005395.1. NCBI lineage: Eukaryota > Metazoa > Arthropoda > Insecta > Hymenoptera > Braconidae > Asobara > Asobara japonica. Next base: position 216,404 of record BQMI01000006.1, on the reverse strand, counting down.
ATAAATAAATAAATAATAACAATTGTTCCCGACGACGATAGATCATTTTGTGTCGGGTAACAAAAGACCCATTATTCTTCCCCATTTTGTCGTAGCTTCGTCGAATTTTAATCTTGGATATCATATTTAACCTTCTCGGAATTGTGATTTACACATAAAACTTGGATGTATTTTGTAGAACCCCATTTGTATTGACTATTCTGAACGATTGATTGACCAGAGATTGCGCCACGTTGTTCATCTCTTAATGTTGGAAATCTATTTGTCACCATACTACTTTAAGAATGATCAAAAATGACCTTGACTGCGATGTGCTGTGACTTTTTTGAGCTTTCCAGTTTGTGTTAGCAAAAGTAATTGGAGGAATGGAGAAAAGATCAGTCCAATTTTGTTAGGCCGAATTCTTCCCGAATAATGGGGTATGATGTTTGGTGGAATGCGCCACAGATTTATATGGCACAATCCATCAATGGTCGAACAAAGATCTAAAGCCCAAGTTTCTATTGGTTTGAAATTTTCAGGAACATACAGAGTAGACTCGTCCAAAATTTCTATCCTTCTATCTCGGCCAGGTGCTGAGAGACTCATGTTCTTGATCTTGCTCAATAACAAATCATTCATTTATCACGAGTACCCAGTAGGTTTCAGATGAACAATACTATAGACCTTTTCCCAAGGAACATATCTACAGAGTCAAAAAATAATTACGCACATCTTTTAACAACGCGAATAACGTTGTATTTCGTGAAAAATCCGTGGTTTCTGGACTATGCACCCTACAAATTCTTGCATTTTATTCCAGAAATATAAACTTCAGATTCGAAAATTTTGTGTTTTATTTTGATTTCGAGAAGGGCTAAAAATTTCGAATGAGGCTTCCCAATGCCTAGTAAAATTTGCAGACGAGTAAAAAATTATTTGCTCAATCACAGGTCGATCTTTGCCCTCAGTGTGTCATATATTTACACACGTTTTGTCAACATTTGAGGGAATGGAAATTGCATTGAATTAAAACAGTGCTCGCAGGGTGATTTTAACATTTTTTACATTTCCTTTCTCCACACTTTACTCTTACATATTGCAATGATGGATCATTAATTGTGTAACGTTGTTCTTACATTTTGTTTTCTCCTTATTTTTGTTGACAAAAAGAGCAAAAAAATACTCTAGGTATTTTGTACCGTCATGGTATGGTTCGTGTGTTGAAGAACAATAAGACAAATAGGGAGGGATGGTGGAATTTTGAGAGGGGTCTCCACTGTCGATGTTCAGTTGAAACAAAACGAAACATTCAGCAGAGGCGGAGAATGGAAAAAATCCATGCTATTGTACAGAAATATAATTATCGAGCCCCATTAGTCACAATTTCGGGCACTTGATTAAAACTATGTACACTCGTCCCACGCGAACTCGAAGAATTTTACCACCTAAAATGTTTTTTTTTCCGTATCGAAATCAACATTTTTTAAAGATCGAGTTTATCCTAACCACCTCCTGTCGTCAAATTGCACTTTTATAATAGTTTTTTTTATCATCAATCTTGAAATACTGAAGATGGTAGTGCCGTTGCATATTGGAACATCAGCTACGATGGCTCACAGGTCGAGTCTGGCTCGAGGTCAATCTCGTCAATGGAGTCATCAGAACTCGTAACATTGAGATCCTCATCTTCAGAGTCGACATTGGTACTACTCACGGGTTCAGTCTCTTGTCACGGGCTCCCACCTCCGCCATCCACATCGTGTCGATGTCCTGGGGTTAAGCTTGGACTTCTTCTTCTTTTCATACTACGTCGTTCTTGAAGCCCATTCACCATATTCTCAATAGATTTGAGTTCTCCAGCTGGGATGCCAGTCTTAGAAGCTATGGACGCTCCGCTACCTGGAGTCGGGGAACCTGTTGGGGGTCTTGGAGGCGGTGATCTAGGACTGAGATTTCGACTACCAGGTGTGACCGTCTCGAACGCGGATCCATGAGATGATGCTGGCAGTGTATAAGGGGTAAAACGATGTCCCTTGAGTTGATGGAGAGGACTTGAGAGGGGATGAGGGTAATGGCCGAATAACGCCGGGTGTTGAGAGGCCGCCAAAGCTAATTGAGCGTTGAGCAACATACTTGGCGTTACTCCACTATGTAGCCCAAGTGGGTTAGGAGGTATTAGTGGGCCTGGTCCGGGATACAACCCGGGAACAGGGGGATAAAAATATGGCAGCAACGGGGGATGAAGAACCGGTGGACCCACCGATACGTCCGGTCTCGGACCCTCTGACACTGGTCCACCAGGTACTCCTCCACTCTCTGACCCTGACGAGTCGCTACCTTCACGCTCACTTATCCTATCATCTCTTTCTCTCGAATGGTCACGATGGTGTGCAGGATGTGGCGTATCTGGCCCCACAACGTCCAGTAGCTTATCTTCGTCTTCCAGGATGTCATTCATCGAGTTCACCGATCTGCGTTTATCTGGGGATCCTGGCGCACCTGATGTTAACCGTGAACCACCTCCTGATACTGTCAACAGCGCCTGTCTTCTGCAACAACGACTCAGAGTTAGCAATGATGAAACAAGTGCAATTATATTAAATGTTTAAGTATGCGACAAAAATGCATATAATAGTAAGAATTTCGTTGTCGATGAATGTCAAGTTTAAACACCTCGCGTTCCGCTTGTTCGGTGGACCTGACATTTATCAACGACGGAATGATTCACTTTGTACTATCATCTATTATTATATTGCTAATAATTGTTTCGAAAGCACATTGTGTGTCTGTTTCCTATGCAATAAGTAGTTCATGATTACGTTGTTTCTCTTTGCAATGGAAATATGTTTAAATCTGAATGATCTGATATATTTTTCCGGTGCTAAGTGATCATCAACCGAAGAACGATAGAATCAGCCCTTAGTTTTATTTTGACAGCTCATTTATGATGGCATTCGTTGACGTTATGTTGATTATGGAAAAACACGATTTTTAATTCTCTCATAAAACATTCTTGAGAGGTAAAACGGTGAAGGAAACGCAAGAAAAATTGAGTAAATACCCAGGAGCTAAAACTCTTCCAGATTAAATGGTGCAATATTGCTTTCGACAGACTCATGATGGCCGAAGCTTCATTACCGATCAAGCCCGGCTGTTATTTCACACCTTCTATTACGAATTGCAATTTCGTCGGCGTGACAGAGGTGTACACATCCAATTTTCGCGTTGTCGGAACAAGCAACTCACACGCATGCCTCATCGTTAGTGCGTGTCTCGTCTTCTACAATTTATTTGTTTCTATTTTTTTGTGTTTCAACTATTGTCGTGTCACTTTTTACCGCTTCTTTCAATTTCATTTGACCCCGCTTAGCCCCGCGGACGCGTCGATCGGGTGACAGACTTGTTCGTGTTCATAGAGTATATCATAGAGTATACTGCGTGACGCCTTCCTTGACAAATAGATTACACTGGTTCAACGGCGTGCGCGATCGCAGGACTGTATTATTCATTCATTTTTTCATCTTCTTTTGCATTCTCCACTATCCTACTCTCCCCTGATACGATTCTTTGATATATAATATGAAGAATGATGATCGTAAGGGCCGATGGGAAAATTATATTTTCTCGCAGATGAATTATATGCACCCAAGATGAAAAATGTGAATTGAAATTGCAAAGATACGTTTTCATCAAATACAACTCTCCGATAGGGAGTATTATTACTTTCGTCAACGTTTGGCATCCTCCTGAGATGTTTACAATTAGCCATTTGTGTATGTCGGAATTCGTAACCATTTTTTTTTGTCGCACGATTCCCCATAAACCGCTGCACTGCTTGATTGCTTTTTTTAATTGCGTCTCACCATTGCAAAGTGCAGAAAGAGAAAGTGCGTAGCAGGAATTCACACACAAAAATGCAAGTATTGCAAGTGTTTATTTTTCTGATTCTGCTGTTGCATGATGGAATTCATCTAGAAAGGTAGCGGAATAAGAAGTTATGGAAGAAGCCAAGTGAAAATAAAATCTGCGGTTTTACATTTTAAGAATTATAAGATTGGACATATTTGGTAATTTTGAAAAGTTTTAAAAGTTCATCATTTGAGACATCAACCGAAATTTTGTATATGACATATGTGGGGAACGATGGGGAAGTTATTGATTCGACCCGTACAGGGTCAGACCCACATCCTGTTTATTATTATTTTGTATTAATTCATGAAAGTAATCACCACGCAATCTTATTAATCTCTCGATAATTACATTATTTTGTGCTTCCAAACTTGAGTTCTGTTTTATATGCGTAAAATTGGCTACGGTAAGTACAAAAATTACCCGTGTCTGTTTTGCAACGAACAGGATTACTACTGTTCTTTTCCCTAATACCATATAATACGATCAGCGTGAAGCTCATGCATGAATCCGTTGTGTCTTAGTTGCATCGCGTCTGGGGATTGGGTAAGGCGATCGTTCATGTGCACATATGTATAATACATTGGCTGGCGAACAAATCGATAACGTTTCTCTTCTGTACAGGGGGATTCACTTGGGTGAATGGGTCTAAGCCATTGTAGAGCTAGTAACGTATCATGGTACACCGACACTTCAATTATCAAGTTCTACCGTTCCCTTGTTTTTTTACCTGGTTCTTAAGCTGAAATCTAATCAATAACATAATATTATTTCTTCATCAAACACATATGCCTTTATGAAAAGTAACATATGCGCTGCATGATCAGAGAGCTTAGAAATGCTGCTTGAGGCTCGAAGGAGAACAAGTCTTTAGCGGAATATTAAGAGTATTCCAATTTTCGAGCAATGTAAGCCATTATTGTATCCACTCAAAGTTTTTTCAGTAGAAAAATAGGCTGTAAATTAAGAAAGTTTGCATATTACTTTGTGTTCGAATACATCAACGACTTGTACACCACAAATTGAGAATAAAAAATGAATATTCCTGTTTTCGAGATGTTGGAATTCAAGAAATTTCTGGATCTTGAATTCTCTCCAGCCTTGGCTGTTCTGCTCTTCTGCAGATAAAAATCGCCAGACTTGGCGATAGGAAGAGGTTGGCTGGAACATTCGCTGGCTGAAGATGGGGTTAAATCAGCCTACGATAGGCCAGGCTCGTCCGCGGAGTGAAATCAACCTGTAGATGTTGAAATTTGGCGGGGAAATTGTCACTCAGGCGTGATTCAGATTTAGTCCATTAAAAGCCAACTGTGAGATCTTAGGCACACCGTGAACTTCAAAGATGGAAAAGTTGATAATTAGGAATCAATTATGAAATATAAGACACAGAAAAATTCCCGTTACACGGCGATAATAACCTATAGTTGCGGTAATATAAAATTCGCAAATTGAATCGTGGTACCCTCAATGTTAACGATAACACCACCCTAATGCATCAGTATGCTAATCCTATGATTGGCTATGTTCCAACCTCATCCCAACGTTCTATTGCCCTCTGTCGTTTTACCAACCAGTTGGCAGTTTTTTTCGCTCCCCCTAGTTTTCCATGCGTCTATAATTTGGGATTAACTTGCTTATAGTTCAGTTCATCGGATGCAATTCCATGATATTCAAGAAGAGCGTGCTTCCTCTACACTACCCGAAACGAATGTATATGCCGAAGAAATAAATGAAATATTGAAAATTTCAAATCATTATATCCATAATACTGCGCTTATTTTTCACGTTTCTGATTTCTTAGTCCTAACCTGGGGTCTATCTAAATTAGGCTACATTTGAAAGGCTAACCGATACCTTATAGATATCTATGAAGGAAGTAACTATGCCGTTTACTAAATACATGAACATTGTATCTTCTTCTATTGATTACTTTGTATAAATTGTGTCTCACCCTGCAATTCTCGTGGAGCCTATCGAGGAAATCTCGTGAGGCTACTCTAAGCGCAACCATAATTGTAGGAAAGGTCGACAATCGCAGACCACAAAATGAACACAGAACATATTGTACACTGTGGGTAAGCGAAGATGTCAGCCATATCTCATGGATATTTTGAAAGAAACTCCATAGAAGCCATAGAGCTCTATCACAACCTGAATAACATGAATAGAGTGAGCCATGATAATGGATACGAGATGAATCCTGTTGAAAACCCTTTTTCTGGTTTCATACTGTGATTTATTCCTAAGAAAGAGCTCTTACCCGCTCGCGCCTCAATTAATTTGTTACATTCTGGCTTCTCATTAGTTCCCACCCGCAACTCCATAAGGTATATACAAAATAGCAGTGCAATGTTGGTACACCATGAGTGATTTATCCCTAATATTATTTCTAACTTATGCCCATTACGTCAATGACGATCACAGGCAACGTAATCTGTAAGCTGAAAACTGGTTTAGGTCGTAGCATTTAACAGGCCACATGGTGTGGATTGGGCGGCCTATTTCAGACCGTAGATCACGTGACACAATCCACTCTTCCCCTAGTCGCCATAAATTTATGGCAACCCGTGAAAAGGGAACACAGGAGTGAGGAGTTAGTGAAATAATTGTATACAGCAAACACATCATGCTCAACCGTGATCAAGAATTTCAGACTCATCTGATGATGCCCTCATACTTGTTATCTAACGAGACCCCCGACCATCTTGTTATAAGAAGTTGATTATCAGGGACCGATTCCAACTAGACGGAATTTCTATTTGCTATTCTATTTCAAGTTTTAGAGAAAGGTGCAGACTTTGGAAATGCACTGATCCTGCTTGATAGAGGTATCACAAAGGTAATTTGGTGGAATATTATGTCATAGATAACACCCGGGTGGTCATTGGAAGCTAACAATAGTCCCAAGGGGTAAGTCAATATAATCCCATAAACTCGCAATGTTGAATATAAATGGGTGCAGCACCCTTTGCAGGGGAGTGCAAATGAGATCCGAGACATAGAGAGTTTATATGTAAAAAAATTTGGTAACAAGTAGTTGATATACATGACAGCGCGATCAAATTCCAAGACTTACGGAAAATTTATTTATGGATTATCAAAATATAGCCGCTACCGGAGACTTGTTGTTTCAAAATTTTTAGAAGGGCTAAATTTTGTTGCAGGCTTACATTGTTGCCATTGTTAGGCATATTTGAAACATTCCGAGGAAGAAAGGCAAAGGTTGCTAAATTTCTCTGATGTTCCGAGTTTCTTTTATTTTCAACAGCTGGAAATGTTCGGCTATATTTTTTTTCGGAGAAAAAACCGGTATCCAAGATATATCTGTGATATCTTCATACAGATATAACTAGCAGCAACTGTAAGTATCTATCTGGCATATATGGACGATACGTATTCGACATTATTTCGGCCAAAAAGATGTATCCAAGTTCTTCCGTACGGGAGCTGCTTTTGAGCATTGGTTCGGAAGGCAGTACTGGACACCCACTCATGCGGCCGAGTTTGACTTACACCATTTAAGCGATAGTCTTTCTAAACACAGGGGCCTCCCAAAACCTCTCTGCTACGATGGCGGACACTTACGATAGAACCCACCCCTCCCTCGTGTGTCGGGTTAGTTTCATTTTACAAGTGCCGTCGATAGCAAAGACGGAATGGTCCTGTTATCGGTTGGAATCTATAAGCAACTATTTCATTATGCGAAACATTCTCCAGAAGCCGGCCGCAAACCTAGGACCTTTAACACAGTAGGCAGATTCTGAGTCCGCTTCTCCATTAAATCCTGCGCACAATTCTTCCCTGCCAGTACAGCCAGACTTCATGATTTTGACGAGTATTTCAATCTCAAGTATCACATGTACGAGTACTAATCCTTGACATACGCTAAAATATAGGTTTTGTATTACTACGGTAGATGTTGACAATAACTCCTTTGTTGTTGTTTTTAACAGAGCCCATCAGCATAATTTGAAAATATTTTCGGACTTTATAAAATTACTTCCTCAAGAACGTCATTCTTGCTGTCAGACTACAGTACTCTCTACGAATAACTTTGATGTCTTCATTAATTCCCATTTCCCTCTGTTTTCCGAATAGGAAACGAAATTTGGAATTGAAGGTGTCTTTGCAATGGTGATGTTTTCGAGCAAGTACTTTAAGAACACGAACGCAAAACATACACACACACAAACTCGAGACGCGGGGGTGCGTCGGACAACAAAATCGCAACAGAACTTACTACTCAAAATTTCATCCCCCACCACCCTCGAGAGGAAAGTCCGTAGTTTAGGGTCACCCTACATAGAATCTCCAACAATGGATTTTTATACAGAAGATGATTTTTAAAGAGGACTGATCAGAAGTTGATTATTTTAATTATGTCCGATGGGCATAATTTATGGAAAGGTCAATCGCACTAATCTACCTAATTTTTTAAATTAACCAGATAAAAATTTTGAAAGCGATACTCACTTTTTCTCTCTTTTTCCCGCACCTGTGTCCCGAAATCCTTTGGCGAATGGGTTGTTGTCAATTTTCAGTTGCGTTATCTGTAAAACAAAGTTTTTCTTTACAATGCAAGGAGCAGTTTATGTCTTCATTATAATCATCAAAGTATGTTTACAAAAATTTTATTTTCGTCACTGATGCCTGATAAGTGGCGCTCTGGGGGCTCTTTTTCGGTTGATAAATCGTAGTTATCGCATATGGTCACCGAACCCGCGCAGAAGTGAGGCCTAGTCCTTTTTTCAACATTTATTGGGCCATGGTCTCACAGAACCATGGAAGAACTGCAACGACTCACGTAACGCTATACGGCATAGTATATAATACGGCCACCGTACAGCGCTACTGATCTCTCAGGCACGCTACGGCAGCCATCTAACATCTCGTCATAGTTGGGGACTTGTTCAGTGTGAATAGCTCGATGATGCAATTTAATGATTTAATGATATTAAGCGTTTCGTGCAGAGTGCAGACTCCAGATGATGATTTTTATTTTTATTTTGATGTCTTGTTCTTTTCAGGTGAGGGGGGGGCGTTCGCCCCCCCTCCCCCCCCCCCCCCCATCACGCGCCCACCCCGCCCCCTAGTCAGGCATACGTGACAAAAAGTAGCCTGTGTTATTCGGCCGATAACGTTGGTTTGCGAGTCGTGTGAGTTTCCAAATCGCCGTTTATCGGCCATATAACACAAATAGCTATTCTACGCTAGGAATAAAATAAATTGAATTTAATCTGGTGCCTCATAGCAGTATCACATATGATTACAGTAGGTAAGGGAATTTCAAATAGATTCTTTAAGAACCACTCTACTGGAGTTTTACCGCTAAGGAATAAAAAAGTGTATTTATGTTTAATCATGCATTGAGCTTATGTCTTTCTTCAAGTCCGAGGAACATTCAACAGAGAGCGCTGATGGAAGAGAGGATGGAGTATTCCCATGATACAATCATTATTTTTTATTGATGTACCAGGTAAATGCAATTAGGCGCGTCAAGGTGTAAAGTACATTGATAGCAAAAAAACCTCTGCGTCGAGTCACTCTTCCTTGTGATAAAAAAATCGTTTCTTGATCATGTTCAAGCATAACCCACTGGGTATCTAAAAATAACTTTAACATTGGTTACTAGTGAGAAATAGTATGAATACCTTATCTATAATCATTTGTATTTGTTTGTACAAATTTGTACCCTCGGTTCACGCGGATATTCAACTGGTGAAAAGTTTTCAATGTGGTGGCTTAGTATGCGCAGGAAAAACGGTATCGGGACATTCATAAATGCTTCATTATATACTTCAGTCTTATATATAAGTAATTTTCAAGAAAAACGCATAATTTTCTACCTCATCAACCTAGCGTATGAAAAAGAATTATCCTTTCCTTCTAGAGGGGAAAGATCTAGTTGATACCATTCAACTAAACACACTATTCCTATATCGATTAATTCACAACCCTGCGAATAAAAACTTTTCATATATGACGGCCATTGATCATGAAAATTGATTCTGTTTTCAAATTTGTCATCTCCAGTCTACTTATTATATGGAAAAAATGCGCAAGAGGTGTGAAGGTGTTTCCAGATAACTACCATCGTGAGTATACGAGTGAAAAAAATGAACATAAAAGTTATAGCTTGATAACAGAACGTTTTAGAATAGAGAGAGGTCTCTCCTCAAGTAGGACAGTGCATTTCGATTTTGGGCAAAAGAAGAAGCACAAACAAAAAAAAGCAACAACGAAAAAGCCTTGTGAACAAGAATAAGGACAAAAACTTACAACTGGAGGTTTTAGTGAGACTGGTAGGATGTAGTTTATGGGTTATTTGATTAAACTAACTGATTGCCGAATGCAGTCGAATGTGATATGAATAAACTCCCTTAAAACAGCCGAATGCAAATTTTCAAAAGAGGGGGAAAAACGTTATTGGCCTTTCTTTAAAACTTCACAAGAGGGTAATTTGACTGGAACGAACCCCTTGGTGTAACTCCAAAGGTGTCTACACAAAACTTTACCCTCACGTTAAGATCCTTCGAACGCCAATGTCTTCTTCTCACTCCTCCACTTTGCACTCCCCGAATTCCTTCATACTGTTTGACTTTCCCCGACGGGTCAATATTGAATTCTACTTCCACCATTAAGGAACAGAAGAAAAAACGAAAGGAAAAGGGGGAACATGAGAAAAAGACAAGGGAATCTACAAAATTCAAGGGCTGCTCACTTTTTCGTTTTGGTAGGCTGTTACGGCTATGAATTCTGTCTCCTTGAATACGTAACTTCTGAATGTTGAGTACGGCAGCTTGAGTACGTCATTTGCACGAACGAGGTGAAACCGGGGCTGGTACTTGTGCATCGAATTCAATATCGTCTGAAAAATGAAAAAAAGACCATTTATGGGACAGACTGCTTCACATTTTCAATCAATCTACGACTATTTCATATTTCATTGATTCTCTCATAGGATGAATATAAAATCGCGGTATTCACGCCTCTATAAAGGGAGTATAGACGTATCAAACATGTCTGTAGATGAATTTCATGTTGGCCTATTGTGAGTAGGTCATAATTCTCTATCTTTTCCATTTTATCCCCGTATGCGTTTCTGTAAACTCTTCTCCCAAGATGATTCAAAATAGGCCTATTTCAAGCTAATATGGGAGTGATGGAAAAGAATTAAAATTTAAATGTGTTGAAGCTAAAGGTGTGCCTGATATACGAGCAACTTTACGGGTCTGTTGAAATTCAAGTTGAAGATAAAAATGGGTAGTTATATGAATGGCAATAAATAAAATGTCTGAGCGCCAGTCGAGCCCAAAACGGTTGGTAGTCGGCAGAGCTCAAAGGATAAATAATTAGTCCCTGAGTGAGATAGTACTAATCTACACGTTCGTCATTAGCCTATCAATGGTTTAAATGCCTCTCTCCACTCGTTTCCTCTCCCTCCCCCCATTGGCCACCTCCTGTTAGGTGGAAATAAAAATATTCATTATGCAGTGCAATCAGTAATTTTATAACATTGAAAAATTGAAGAAACAAATTACTGCTATCGTTGAATCAACACCGGAATTATAATATTTGAAGCCAAACTAACTTTGAATCAGCATATACCGATTTTGGCCCCCGCATTCCAATCATTCTGGTTTTGGATCGTCTGATTCCATCAGATAATTAAAATTGTATGTACCCAATACGATGATTACAGTTAGTTTTGAAAACTTGAACTATGAACTACTGACTATTGTTTATTTATTCACATTATTGTGATCAAGATATCAGGAATCAGTCGTCAAATCACCGACTGGTGTAATCAGCCTCTATTGGTAAACACTGAAATTGGGAAAAAAAGAACACTTAAAAAATAATATCGTGTGACAAAATTAAACACACCAAATTCGAGAGTATAATGGGTATATTCAATGGAGGTCTACTTGTTCGTCGCATTTTCTGATAAAAAATCTTCAACAATAGTTCAAATCATATGCAATGATTTTAGTAGCGCTATGTTCAAGTGGATTTTCAGTTTAGGTCTGTAGCGTGTAGAAATATACGCAATGGAGAGGCGAGAGTCCTCACATCCCATGCACACAGAAGCCGACGCTACTAATGACTGTGTCCAGTGTATCTTGGAGTATTATCTGTCCCAGCTACCTGAAGCCCACCTACCTAGAATCACGAGGGAGAAGTTTAAACAAAACCGGAATAAAATCGATAATTTTTGTGTTGCCACCCATTTTTATAAAGAGCAGCATTCAATTTATTCTGTAAAAAGTAACTATAATTCTGCTCCAAGTGGACTGACGCAGAATTTTTGTTTAATTGCATTCAGAATCTTCAAACCTATCAAATGTATAGGATTTGGATGAACCACATTATGTTCAGAATTTTTTCTATTTGCAATTTACTTGGCCCGTCAAGAATAAAGTTATATTATGTCTAACCGTGAATTAGGTAAAAGAGTTAGGTAATAATTAGGGTAATGCGTGAGTATATAAAATGGCTAATGACCACTAGTTTTACTCGAAAATTTCTATAATTTCAAAAATTCTAAGTTCCCAAAATGTTTATTGAGTTCAACTATGTTTGTGTACAAATCTAAATACAAAATAATACAGAAAATTAGAAATTGCTTTTGAAATTTTGAAAATTTGATGCAATTTCAAAAAGTTTAGCAATCAATTGTTTTTCTATCAATTTTCGAAGTTTTTAAAATGTATGTCGATCGGTTCTCCCATCATTAGATATAAGTGAACCACTATCTCTATTATCGCGTCGAAATGAATTGAAAAAATAACATCCACGAACGAGAATTAAATCCGGTGACGGTATTAGGTAAGGTATACAACACTTGGTGAGATCTGTTACATAATAGGTATAAATAGCAAAAACAGCGCAGTTCTACAGCAGTTGTGCACTGGGAAAAAATCATACTGTTTCACAGAAGTTTTCCGACCAAAAGTGCATTTGGCTCTCAGTGCAGAGACCGATATCTTAGGGTATATTGGTCGTCAAAAAAGGAGTTAGATTTTTCGACATCATGGGGGTGGTTATTGAAAGTAGGGAGAGATGAGCAAGTGAGACGTGAAATGCGAAAGAGACATGTTCCGCATTCGATAGTGAGTAAATCGTTAGAGGTTGAAAGGGAGTAAAGTGAGAGGGTGTATGTGACGGTGTATAAGAGAGAGAGACTCAATCGAGTCCATGACGCACCCAGAAGGGTATTGAACTTTTTTTTCGAAGAAATTGTATCGTTTATATATATCCCATTTTCTGTGGTGAAGCTCATGATATTTTGCCCTTCCCGACAGGCAAAGTTATTGCAATGACGTCGGAAACGAAATGCCTCACAACCGTAAAATTATCACTTTTCTCGATGCTTCATGTGTTCCTGACCGATTTTTAATGAGAATTCTGTGTGCCCATGTGTTTGGTCTTTTCGCCTCCATCCCTATCTCTTGTATTCAGCACAGTATCTGGTCTTGAGCGTGTCCTCGGAACGTATTACTGGACGGCCAATCACAAACTTCCAAAAACCTCTGTGCTGCAATGTTGGGAGCCAGTGATGAGAATATTTCTCTCCCACATTGGGTTGGGTTCCCGTCCGGTCTATCGCTCGCGTTTGATTGAACTCACTTCTTTTTTATTCTATAAGTGCGTATCCCCAACGGGTGTATACTAAGTAGTCGGGGAAATTTCGAATGATATTTGTTATTTGAAATTGCATGATCATTACCTTGCGAATCTAACCAAAAATATGCTAATGGAGGCGAAAATATTGCTATCTTAGAAAACACCATTGGGCGACAAAATCCAAACAGATGTAAAAGGTAATGATCGAATTTCGATCTTTAAGCAATTCGATCTCCAGCGTGGAATATACGATATATGAAAATAATGCAGATACCGATTCCAATGTTTCTTCTGTTTCGCTTTATCCTTCTTTCCACTTCTTTCGTCTATAACTGGAAAAAGTTATGAGGAAAATAAGACGAATAGAGGCCCTCACAGTTACTGGTGAAAACGGTAAACGAAAATCAGCCCGTTCACATCAAGTCCCACTAAGAGGGAAATCTTTTCTTTCTGTTTTCCTTTTTTCGTGAAAAATGGAAAAAAAATTTTTGAGGTGCTATCACTCGAGTTTACAATACTCCTGGGAAACGGAAATATAACGACCAGAGCGAATTTGAATTAAAAGACCTCATGAACGCAGAACAAAAAATACTACTGATGAGTGGGAAATTGCACATAAAATAGTATTTACATGTCGCTATAATTTATTCTTGATCATACATAATGATAATATAATCGTGGTTACTATTAACGTAACACTTGATCCAGATTGCCGTACATGCTTGGACGATCCATATAGAGCAGTAAGTCACTCATATTCAATTTCCAGTGTATATTTATGTTTCCCTTGACGTGGGTTGCGCTGTATTGGAATTGCTTTACTTCCACCGTAAGAGTGCCAGATCACATATTCTTGCTGGTCCCCGTACTCGATTTTCTTCTCCCCAAAGCCGACCTGATCGGTGTTGCTGTTCACTGTATTCTACCGCCCCTCTGATTCAACTTGAAAGGGCTGGATAAAGTGTATTTTATGCTCTACACCATTACCGGATGGAATAGTTTGACTATTTACGATAACGGACGCTCTCAGTGTTCACCTTGAAAGGATGAGTATTATCCTTTTCGATAATGCTATATGGTTTACGATAGATATAGCTTTTATGAATCAGATAAATCATTCCATATGGTAACATTAGGTCTTCTTCCCTTGGTTGTAGTGGATGCAGACCTGGTATGGCTGCCATCTTCTGATAAGTCAATACGAATCATTAATCTCATATAAATCTACGTGTATCCGTGGTGATCAAATCCGATGCTTCGCTTTGTAAACATTTCATATTTGCAAAATTACCCAAACGAACACACATAGACAAATATTTTGGAAGTAAGCAAACCGTAAATTTGCACCTCACTATGCCGCGCGCTCAGTGCCGCACGGGAATGTTTCTAAGACTCACCGGCCAACAGCGTTTGCAATTCAATAATACATAAATCAGTGGTACCAACTCATAACTGGATTTTATCAAAGATTCCGGCCTCGAATTCTCCTATATTATTATTACTTGGTCCTGATGTGAGAAACAGCATATCCAATCGTTGTTCTATCTATTAATAAAATAGATATAAATAATAAAATCGAATGAGTAGCTTAATGGCTTGGTTCAGCAGTATGAAGTCACTGTAAAAATCCATGCTAGCTTGTTCCGAAAATGACTTCAGAGGTCCAGTATGAGGAAGGTTGGGTGCTTAATTTTCCGAATTCCATTTTATTCTGCCGCTTCGATTTTTTTGCTTTTGATTTTCTCAATATCCTCAGTTTTTCTTTTAGGTGTTTCTTGCTCTATTGCTGGATCACGAATGAGTGTATTAATGCGTTCATATTTCCTTCATAGGGAGAGTACTGCACAATAGCTGGCGATTGGCTCTGAACTACAGAGTGGGGGCTTCAGTAAGACGTAACGCAGATGGGTTGAAATTTAGGTGGTGAGGGTAATGATACATTTTAATTCTGATTCGTGCAATCTGAAAGAGTGGAGATTTTAAGAATATAAGCTCTAATTGGCTGAGACTGACGAGAGTCTTATTGCGTTCAGCAATTAGTCGTGAAGATAGGCAATAGAAAATTTGAAAAAAGTCGTTAGTTTTAGTTTTCACGGGTTTTATTGCAAGAAAACTTATGATTGTTTTACAGTTCTCAAAGTTTAAAGTGATAATTACTTCAGTAAGATATCATTAGAGTCATTGAAATAAAAAATAAACAAATATAAAGATAAAAAACTGAAGGAAATAGGTAAAGATTTGCTTTAGAGTGTACACAGATTTTTACGAGACGATAATGACAAATTTTGTGCAATGAATAGGGAGATATCCAGAGCGATTGTTATTATTATAGATGTGCCTGGTCTTTCCAGGAGACATAGCTTGCCGGCTTTATACCAGCATCCGAGGGGAATATTTCTATCGTGCTTTTGCGCGACATATGCATTTCGTTTGTGTTAGTGATCTAGAATCTGGTCTATTCTAGTTAATGCGAGATTGTTGGTTAAGTGATCCAATCTATGGAAGATAGGTTCCATTTGGATCGTTTCGTATAGTATGGCATTAGAAGATACGTGAAAAGGATTCTCGGCGTGATGAATTTGAATCAGAAATTAATTAATGATATCTTTGTATTGAATCGATTTTCGTAGGATTGTAATTGCGTTTATCTTCTGATAACTGATAGAAATATTTACAGACGTCACAATACCTTCCTGGGGGGGACAATCGTTTCGAAAAATCAGTTTTCACCAGCTCAGTTACTTCAAAAATTTCTTCAATATATAGCACCACTTGAATTTTTACAATGCAGATGAAAAATATATTAGTAAACTTATACCCTTATCAACAACGTAAAAATATTATGTAGTTTTAAAAATCTATGTTCAGTTCCAATCTCATATTGTAGTAGGTGATAAGCACCTGTTGGAAATACACCATTATCGAATAAAAAGAGAAACAGAGCGCCAGTATAATGAATGATTTGAATGCGGCGAAGTGGATATAAAATGAAAAATGAATTACTTCGGGGCAATGAGGAATAACAAAACTCAGTGAAACGATATGTTATAAATTATTGGTCCGCGAAGCTAAAAGCACATTGAATTAAAAAATGCGTACATAAAATAAATAGGAAATTGGAGGATGATCTCATAAATAATTAATTTTTTTACCAGAGTCCTAGAATGCTCTTATTTCAACCGGAATCATCGCTTTTGCTGACAATGCTAACGTTGATTGGACACTACCAACTTCCTTTTTTAGGTTTTATCTGTAGTCTGTTCTCTATTCTCGAAAGTCTGAGAGTATTGAAACGCTCTGGATGACACCCGGGGGTCTTACTTCCGCTTCGGTCGTCGCAACTCGGTAATTTGTCGGCCGCGGGTCAAATGTAAAAAAAAAGAAGAAACGTGGCCTCAAATCGTAAAAGCCACGGGCCGAACTACCCTTCACGTTTTTTTCTTTAGAAGGAGGGGTTAAAAGGTAGCTTCAGGCAATAATGGCCACTGTGGTAGAACTCTATTGAATACAAATTAACCAAGGCTTATTCCCAAGAATTTCAATTTGAGAAACATATTGATGATTTTTTTAGAAATTAAATTGAAAAAAAATGATGAGTATTCAAAGCCGGAGCAGCTCCATCGCTTAATCTTGAATCATGCCAAACTGATTAACGTCTCATCAAAATAATGAAAAACGAAGGACGCCTCAGATTGGTGTCAGATTTGACCAAGCCAAGCGTGATCAGAATCATTGTCCTATTTCTTAAGATGGGAAGTTCATCGGAACCTAATCGAAATCGTAATATGTAGATGGACATCTCTGTAAAGTTAGATCCACCTACTCCAAACACAATTCTAATTATCACAAATGATAATTGGATGAAAATAATGGCCGACAGAAAAGAGTCTCCCTCTTCCGAATTTGATCTGAATAATTTGAATGAGACGAACTATATCAAAATCTCATTTGGTTCTCATCAGACTCATTCGGTCAATCGAATCTTACTGCCATCAATAGAGAGGAAAACTTTACTACAAACATTATTGGTACCCAATACACACTAATTTTGTATTCTCTATTGAATTACTTCTGAAGGTATTTGAACCAATCATTCGATGAAAGCACCTTGAGCATGGTGTCCTTGCCCTATCTGCACAGTGAATATGGTGATTAAAAATCGCCATAATAATGAGTTTAAATCTCGGTGGAATTGCATTTCCTCATGACACTCGATGTACGTATGAAGAGGGGGTAAATCTAAAGAATTTTCCCATGACATTCGGTGTATGAATAAAGAGGGGGCAACTGGGTCTCCGCATGACGTTTAGACGGCTTCCTAAGGTTCGTAGAAATGTGGCGGGGGCGGTAAACAAAAAAGAATTTTTGAGAGAAGGGGTACATGAGTAAATGGTGGGAGGTAAAATTGGTTAGCCGTTATTTGGTTCGGGACGAGTAAAGTATCGTCTGTTTGATCCAATGACATCAGAGGTGCCGCCGCGCAAACTCCACTAATGGACATGAGCAAACCAGCGAACAGCATACAAATTAAAAGATAAAGATAATTCTTTCGGTCAGTAAAGCATGTATAGGAGTAAGAAAGCACACGCGGAAAGGATTCACACACTTCTCCTTAATGTTTACCGTTTCAATGTTTTAGTACCTCTGTTCAACCAACTCACTTAATTGCCCCTGTGAAAGTGCAGATCAGTGGCGGTTTTGTTTACACATATTCGGGGAATTCCATGTTATTCTGCCTTCTAGGCCGCTACAAATGTATATATGGGGCATTTTGTGTCAATTTTTCCGCGCTAATGTCTGACCTTTTTCTTTAACCCGTTTTATTAGTTCTTTCTCGAAGGAACTTATTTTTTTCCTCTTGTCGTCCATTCCTACTCACTCTACACTGTTCGACATATTTTCTACGACCACTACACCGTGTTTTGGAGAGAACAACGTATATGTAAATATCATATTTGGTCCCGTCCATTATTCTTAGGGGACTAAAGTCGAGCACACTGAGTTTTGTTCCTAAAGCACTGTACGTAAAACCAGCAATTATTATCAACTTTGAAATTGCCGATAGGGACGCTTATAATTGTCTAAAACGTGTGAAATGAACGTTATCCCCGAGAAATATAATGCATCGCGAAACACACACACCCAATAACCCAAAAAGATGTGCCAAGTTCCAGAATTTATGCCAATGTATGCATCCTTCGATATAACCATGGTTCGGTCTTCTAGTATTCAGTTCATTAACATATAAGCCTGTTCTTTTTCGGTTCAATTTGATTATCGTTATAAAAGTGACAGGGATGACGACGATGAACATTAGACATGTACTGATCTGAAAATACATCATGGTAATGGTCATGGTTTTACATTAATTGAACCTTTTTTCTTAGTTAATCCGATATTCGAAGTATTGTAATTATTTAAAGTCCGATCGATTAAATCTAGCCGCCTTACTTGATTTATGAACATTCTGTCCAGTTTATCTACTTAACAGGGGCGCCAGTATGCATAGTGCATACAGGAAAAAAATCAAAGTTAGTGCGTTCTTCGCAAAAAGCCGCAAAGAAAGAATACACAAAAAAATAAATAAATCAGGAACTGGCTGAAAAGAGACAAACGTTATGCCTTCTGCGCGTTAAATAAGATGGACAAGGATGTACAGAGATGGGACGGAGGATGTGGTGCTACGGCGAGATCGCGACAAAGAGTGGGCTCATTATGTTTCGGTAATTAGCCAAATCCAGCGGGTGTTTTCAATTTACTCAAAGGCGCCGCTTATGTGCGTCGAGTTGGTTTTTATTTGTTAGCTTCTTGGGGCGCCTCTCCTTCTTAAAGAGTTGTAGAATCCGTCAGAAGAAAAGACGCTAGCGTCTTTCTCTGAACCCCAGAGAACTGCAATTTGCAAATTGCAAACAAATAATTATAAAGAAAATCTAAGGATCTGGTACTTTTACCATTTAACGAACAGTAAAATTCATTGACAATATTCAAGAATCCAATTAACTTGGGGGCGTTGTAACTTGACAATGCAATACTATATCATGAATGGAAGATGGCTCTCATATGCGGTATGATTGGCAGAATGGATCGAATGAGTAAAATTGAATGGTACCGTCAGGCCGTTGATTTGAAAACCGACTCTACACATACGAACGGACGTGCTGTGAGTAGTACTACGCTAAGTAGGAAGTTGTCCCGCCGTCGCAAAAACTGATTTGGCATCCCTCCGTATTTCATTTCAATATATTCAAACTTGGACGGAAAATGCTTCGACGCTTTTTATGATGGAACGTAACAATCTATTCAAATTGGTAATAAACAAACAACCACTCTGTCGATTCTCTCTAAACTCGTTTCTCCACTCTACTTTGGAAAGAAATAATTAGAGAACAACTCTAAATTGATTGAATAGTTTTCACGTACCCAGTGGGTTGCACAAAAATGCTTCAATAAATCGTACCAATTGATTATTTTCAATGGTTTATACGTTTTCAATGTAAATAATCCTAAACATCCACATTGTGTAGATCTTTCAGGTTCAAACTTCCCAACTGCGTATGCGCGAATGGATTAGGTGTGTCAAACAATCTATGGTGCCTTCACACACGGAAAAATTTCATGTCGTTTCCAAACCGTCTTGAAGGACGCTGAACGGCGGACTTGGTTCGCCGATGCCGACACGTATGTCCGATATACATGCGAATATCGTTCATCAAAAGGTCCATTTCACCATGCTCGCCCAACGTTCGCTTGGGTACGACGGCTTTTAGGTTGCTGCACCTTATCGTTGGTAAAACAGATTGCAACTAAATGCGAGCCTGTTCCATTCGTATTTCGCACATACCTGAATGTCTATTGTTACGAAGGGCAATGTATTATTCTACGGAATCAAGCAAATACTCGAACGAAATATTCCTACTGAAAGTAGTGAGCTTTGAAATATCAATTCTTTGTATGTCGATTGATATTTTTCAGATTGATACTTAACTGATCGATCCAATATATTACGAAGTTTCCATCCTTTTGAGGTATAGCCACAAACACACTTGCATTTGCAATTGGCAATCTGTACAAGAGCAAGTGCCGGCTAGTATTTTTCGTAAATTGCGCTTGGGACACTGGAGTAGGCCATTTTGTTTAGAATGATTTTGTATACGAATCGCCATTCCTTAAATGGGAAAAGGTGTGAATGAATTTTACTAGTATTATTTGGTATCAGAGATCCAATACTGATGACAAAGCCAAGATGAAATATGAAATATGTCGGAGAATAATAATGATAAGACTCATTTCAAATTATTTTGTCGTATCAGCAAAACATGGTGAAGAGACAAATCAACTGAGAGTTATGGGAAATTGTAATAGAGGATTATTGCATACATGACCAACTAAGCTAGTACATGCGACTGTCATACGTCGACCCACAGCCTCGTCATTCATCTCTTTTCATACTTGCAACCATGCGCGAATTAAGTTGAGGAGACTTTTAAATGCCCTTAGACATATTCTATTCATGCGGATCTGTACATGATTAAATTATGAAACAAAGCCAATGAATTAACGAATGAATGATCGAGTATAAGAACAAGCATATCCTCTTCATTGTGAAATCAACACTGAAACCCTTAAAATCAGAAAATGAGGCAAAAATTCACCTCGCACACGAAGAATAGGCGTGGCTCGATGATAAAACAGCGATAACTGTGGGAGAAGTCCACGAGGTGGTCCCCATACCTAAGTATCCTATGCACGCGACCATCGACTCAGTCACCATAAAATGCTTCAGCAACGGAAACCTCGATGGAAAATAAAAGTGGATGCAAAAACAAAGCAATAAAAAAGCAAAAATCCACAAACTTCTCTTATTTCTTCATCTTCTCGCGAACGCAGGCAATGGTCGCTCGTAAAGCGTTTGCCTTCTAGCCACAGAGAACAGAACAGTGTTTCATTTCTATCTCGCTCTGATGATACGAGAAACAAAGTGAATGAGTGGAGGCACAACGAGGATAGATAATCGACGTAGCGAACAAAAAAAATTAAAAAGGAGGATGAGAATTGGCTTGGTAGGCCAGATATAATGTAGCCAGCTGTAGACAGCGGTAATCACATGTTTGTTTAACCTCCGAAACCCCTCATCCAAGTTGGATATCCCTCACTCCCCCTCACCCTTTATTTTCTCTCTCACTCGCCCACCCCAGAGGGCCGCCGGCCATGGCCCACCCCGAGCCATGGTCAACGAAGATATAACTCAGTATTTTCCTTCTTTCTTCAATTCTTTTCTTCCACTTACGGGTTCAAGAGTTATGATGGATGAGCGGCCGAGTTATGATTGCATCTCTTTCTTTATGGTAAGCATTAATGGTTCCGGATTTCACGCGCTTTAAACGAACATAAAACATCGTGTATTTACATTGTACCAATCTGATGGATGTTTTATTCATGACAATGAAGTTAACACAGATATCGAGCCATTTGGCTGTTTCTAACTCAAATATTACAAGCTATAAAATTTTTATTGATTTATGAAAAAACAATGGTCTCAGACAGTACAACGAAATTCTAACGTCCTAACGCCTAACACCGAATTTGTCTCTTGTGGAGACATTAAATAGTAAAGTTATGGTAATGGTGACATGTCAGTAGAGGAACCATCGATCTTACATGAAGAAAATATCTATATCTCATTTATATAGTCAAACCTTCAAGGGTTATCTTTCGTTTTCCAGTAGTGTCCATGTATTCGATGGACTATCACTAATCCCAATAACATCAAGTGAAACATACATTTTGACTTGACCATCTCATCTAGTTATATATTTACAGAAGATTGAATCTGGTCTCTCCACTTTTCCCATTTGACCCAGGCGGAGGAGCTTCTTGGCGCCATATCGCGGGGGGTCTTAACCACGATAACAGGGCGTCTAGCAAACCAAAGGAGAAAGGTTGAGATGAGTACCACGTCGGTTATAAGACAGAGCAAAAGAGGGCGAAGATTTTAAAAGCATTATGTATACTGAACACGGGCTCCTTCCTTTGGCCTTCCACTGTGGCACGCACACTTCTTCCAATTAAAACCCAAGAAGTGAAACGTACACAAAAACCTGCATGGTGTTTCAGGTCACCATGAGTCAATACATCAATTAAAGAACCTGATATGGTGTTGTATATCCTCATTTTTCTATACTTATCTAGGATGGAATTCAAAGGTATTATAATAACCCCGAAAATCGACGGTGGGAGACATGGATAATTTCATTGTTCTCCACCATCCCCATCCGTCTCTGATAAGATATGTATAAGTGTATGTATATCTGCGTGCGCGTCTACGTTCGTGCAAAAGACGCTCGAGGAGACGTCACCAGCGCAACTTTAACCAGTTACATATGTTTCAAATTATGATAGTTATGTAAAAAGCCATAGAATATTATGTATATATTGTTGCGCAAGGACTGATATCCATTTCTTGTACTTATATATCGTATTTTTGCATCAGACAAAAAACTGAACAAGTTTTTATTTCAAAAATTAGGTTCTGGTATACAGGATATTTGAAAATAGGTCTGACGTGTTTGACGATGGCAACTCATCAAGCTGGTTGATGATGAGTTTGACGCCAACATACCCACGAAACAAAAATATATGCCGACATTTCACTTAGGCCACTGCCACATCTGACACTTCTGTTCCTCTTCACGCGCCATAACCTATCAACGTCGTTGACCTCTTTCATTGTTAATTTATTTGAAAATAGACTACGTGTATTTTTTTCGCCTTATATCAATTTCTTTTATAGAATTTAGTTTGGACCACTTTGTATAAGCCGTTTGCGACTCACTTATCAGAATATAAACGCTCCGAATAGGCTGAGGTCAATGAAAACGTGAATCGATCTGTTTTTAATAATATCTTAACACTGGGGCAGATTAAATGCTGACAAGAATGTGCGAAACTGCTACGCCCTCTCAGCATCAGATCCAACCTCCCCTCCGCACCCTTGAGGAGATTCGTCTGCCCACACATTCTCGTCAATAACTGGCTGAATTCTGATACAAACTGTCTGTTGAGAAGACCCGAGCTTATATCTGATCCTAAGGGTCTGATTCGAGGAGCCGGTCCAGTATCGAATTCCTTTCAAATTGGCCAACCTGATAAAAATATCCATTCGGGTAACTCTGAATCATTATGAAACGCTTCACCAGGTGCCAATCTTATAAATAATCCGGGAAATATCTTCTGCCAAGTACTCGCACAATTAACTAGTTGTAATCAACATTTTAGACACGAGCATATGGAGAATATTGTGTAAACACATTGACCTCACTTTTAACCAACTCCTTCAAATATGGTCGCGAAACCTGCCCGTCAGGATTCATTAATTAACTAGAGTCAAGAGAGAACTTGCATGAAGCCCAGTTTTAATAAACTTCTCCATAAATGTGTTATCTATAGTTTACACTGGATTATAAAACGAAACTGCGATATCGAAATGTAGTTTGAATAATTTTGAATCAATCATTAAAAATACACCATATTTCAATGTCATTTCTTCGTATCGTGACGTCACGCCAACCGCCATTGGTTCTCCCAGCGGCGACGGTGAGCGCTACTGTGTGAACGGCAGCCTCCCAGCGTGTGGAACATTCCATCATAATAAAAGGAAGAAGTTATGATTAGACTTCGGTTATAGGTAAATGAAATAAAAATAGTGAAAATATAGAATCCGCACTGGACGCTGGTTTTAGCAAAAGCTTCTCGCAAACTCCACCTACCGAAATTGGAGGTTACAATTTTAATAGTTTTTTGAATGAAACGAATGCTGTCACGTCACAAAGCACCAGTCATTGATAAAATACAATTTTGATTTGCGAATTACAAATTATTGCGCATTTTTTGACGTCTTTGTTTACGAGGCACATTATGGGCGCAATTGTTCGAATAACAAAGGTAAGACAATTCAATAAAAATTGGAAATAATATTTCAGAAGTTGGTGATTAGGTGACAATGTGGTGTACTGAAGGAAAATTTTTTATTTATTTATTTCATATAAAAATCTTGTTTTTTAAACTGATTGTTCGATATTTAATCACTCACCTCGTGAAATGAGTTTTACCCACCAAATTGCCCAGAGGAGCATGGGGAGAAGATTATTACAGCTGGGCCTCAATGCAGATGAGATCTTTTAGATATAGTCTAAGTCGTCTCTCTACCAAAAACGAAATATTGGAAGTCGTGTCGTGGTAAAGTGATTGAGCCTTTGTTTCAGACGACTATAGAGTCCTCTCCCTCTTTTTCGACTCAACTTCTACGGTCCTCATCCAGGTAACAAGGACTTGTCCTTCGAAATTCTTTCGCTCGAATTGATTCGTCCTGCCAACGAAGCATGAGCTTTTTATCTTTTTGGAATCTCATTTTGGAATCTACGAAGCGAGGCGAATCGTTAAACAGTTTTTTCTACCTCTTTTTAGGGGGCTTTGACATTACTAAGGAGGACAAGCCCAATGTGTTGCATAGACGAATATCGACAGGCCGAATTTCAGCCTCCTTGAATTCTTGTGATTTTTAAAAAATACTAGTAAAATTTCACTGCGATGCACTTAATGTAAAAAGAGGGAAGAGGAACGTATGAGGTGTGCAGAGTATTCAATTTAATCACTATCTGGTGATAATACTCGCAGTAAACATAAACAAGATCAATCTTAAATATAATACATGGGAATTCTCCATAATGTGAATAACAGTTGCAGATAAGAGTCGCTTTTATGTTCGCCGATCGAGAGTAGATGAAGTGTTTTCTGCAATTGTATGGCGATGGTATGTCGATTACGGTCGATAGAATTAATTGCTAGAAACTCTCTTTTTTAAAAATAAATTCTATTACGCAAATAAATGATTAGGCCCGTGCCGCATGCACCCATTGCGTAGCTCGAGTTTATGTATTTTATTCTTTTTGATTTTTCGTTTTTTGCATCTAGGTCATGACACATGATAAGTCGGGCAGTGGACGCTTGAGCTAGGTTTCGTTTGGAATTGTGCAACTTGAAAGAGATTCAATTTTTAAAGTGAGTTCAATGAGAAATTCCTATGTTTAACCAGGAAAGATCTTTTTTTCCCCAAAATAAAATCGCTCAATTGTCGAGAGTGGTCGAGTTTAATTACATTCAAATATGATTTCATCACGCCTCTGAAATATTGGACGACTGTGGGTTGACAGTTGATTATAAAGTGACCATCTTTTAACCCTAAATTGAAGAATACATGGCATGCCACAGTGCACATCTTAACACTTTCAGACCATTTTGAAGCAAATATTGGTGCGTGTGTGTGTATGTGGGTGTAGCCCAAACCTTTCCTCAACACTTTCTCAGGCTCCAGTTATGCAATTGAGTTCAATGGTAACGCAATTGAAATGCTTTAACGTCTATTCCTGGAATGAGTTTCAAAGCTTGTCAATCTATTCTGACTGCAGTATAAAAGGCGAACAAATTTTGTAGAAATCAAATGTGGCTGCTTCTTCACTCAACAAATACATTTCACACGTAAACGCACGTGCTCGTTGCTAGTTCAATTCTAAAGAATAAAAAAATCTCGACGCTTATCTTTTCCTTGCCTCCGTTTTTGATCTTCGCGGAATACATCCACATTGAATTACATGTATGAAAACATGAAGCAAATAAAAAAAAGTGAACAGAAACGCAGGGTGATTGAGACGTCTTCTCGCACCTTTGGTAATACGCGTGAAGGTATGCCGAACGGCTTCTGTTGTACTGGTCTGATCTTCTTTTCGCGACGGTGCAGCGTTGGTAATTTGGGTGTTTTGCGATCTAAACATTGGAAGGGTTTGAGTATAGTATTCGGATCACTCTCTTTTTTTTATTTCCAACTTTTTTGCCTGACATTACTTTGCTGAAATTCCTAGAGGTCACTGATATCTTCAACAGCAGTAGGCGGAGAACTTGTAATGTATACTCTTTACCATCTACCTCCCTTCATAGGACATATGCAAAGTGGAATAGAAATTAAAGAACCAGTGGTCATAAAGATCTTTCGAATATTTAAGTCATGACTCTCTTATCACCATCATCATATATAATTGGTGCACGATTGGCATACCGAGTGCCCGCCCTGGTACACTTAAGAAACCGAGGGATTGCAAAAGTTGAATAATTGCTAATAGTCAGAGTTAGGTGTTGAGAGAAATGGAACAGACGATTGACCGCTTATTGATTTTGATTGATTTGGCGTTAAGTGAATGAATTGTAGGTTGCTGTAAAGAATTTGAGCCGTACAAACTGTGCAATTATTTCTTCAGTGTATTAATGAATGTGTAATAGTACAGTAGTGTAGCTGAGCATCATCTAATAATTATACCAAAAAACAAAAAAAAATGGCCATTTAAAAGAGTAGAGTTTCCGAGTGAATATATTTTTATCAGTTCAATCGCCTATCAGTTTCCCGATGACCGCACGAGCCATATGTCTGATGGCTGCATAACACTCAGTGAGCCACTTCATTCGTCTCACCTCTCCCTCCTCAGCCTACTCACCATCACCCTGAATTACGGTTTTGCCATGCAGTGAACAACCTGAAATTACATCGATCCATGAGGCGATGAAACTTGGATTATTTTCATCACGCAAGCAGATTGACGAGGAAACGTTTCTGTATGGATGTATAATATATATGTACCATCCATGTGAAATAGTTCGATTAGCGTTTAATGTGGGTGTAAGTTTTGGGTATGTTTGCACAAGTGTATTTCAAACGAGAAGCCAGAGTGAGGGAAGCACTTATTCACACGGCAACACGCTCTCAAGGAGGTGCGAAAGTTAAATTATAGCTTGTGAGGCCTCTTGAGAATGGGAGGACATGGGACTCTGGGAATATCGTTTAAAAAGATTCGAATTACGGATTCAAAAAAAAATGAGATTGGGAAGGCTTTAATAAGGCAGAGGAGGCGGAGAAGAAAAAAATTAGAAGGCCTGAGGTTAAGCTGAGTTCCCATGTCAAAATATGTAAATAGAGAGCTCCAAATTTTCGCGGATAATGGATTGTTTAATGGTTTTGACATCCAGAATCCTATAGTACGCAATTAATTAGTCTCCTATATTTTAGCGGTTTCCTATTATCTATGCCATATGAAGCCGCG
Organism: Asobara japonica; assembly: GCA_026005395.1. Lineage (NCBI taxonomy): Eukaryota > Metazoa > Arthropoda > Insecta > Hymenoptera > Braconidae > Asobara > Asobara japonica. Next base: position 188,742 of record BQMI01000006.1, on the reverse strand, counting down.
ATTTCCCTTCTTTAGATCATATATTTTAGGTGAGATCATTATCAGTGACTCTACACATAATGCGAGATACTAGGAAAACAAACTATTTTTAGGGGTAGAATAATGCAATGAAGTATTTCTATTACACTTTGGGAAATGACGTTGGAGTTAAAAAATAGAATGGTCTTTTTTAATTCAATACGATGGTCTTGTTAGTCCAACGTGTAACATCATCCTTCTACAATTTTAGCGTCTCCATTATTGAAAACAATAGCGGGAAAAAAAATATCTTTTTACTTATTGGAACCGCAGAAAAATCGTAATGTTAGTCATGTGAAAATATGTTCACCTAAAATCCCGCAGAACATATGTTCTTTATGCATTTGATATATTTTTGCGTATATATACACTGAGGGAAAAATATGCTTCGGCCCAACAATTTCATTTTTCAGAGTAATAGGCATTTCTAATAAATGAAATTTCGTCGTTGCATTTAATCTCTGACAATTACAATTAAATGTAATCATGTGAATCGCTTAACTCCAAACAATTATATGACTACTGACCTGGGTTGAACAGTATTTTTATTAATTTGAAAATAAAAAATTAATTAATTCGGGATTCTTAATTATTACTGTACAAATTCACCTGAGATCCTCTGTCTCATAAGTATCACGTAGAGTTATATGATTAACATCATTGGTAGTTAATTAATGTCACTTGGGTTTCACTAAAACAATAAAATTCATTTTTTTATAAATATCTATTTCTCTGAAACATGGTAATATTGGGCCGAAGTATATTTTTCCCTCAGTGTATTGAACATGCCCACATTATTTTACTTGAGTATTTTTCGATGTTAATAGAGACGAGAGAATGGCAATCAAAGGTCATTTATATTTGTCTAAAGTCCTTAAACATGAAAAAACTTAAGTTTACGACAAATCAGTGAAATACATCAGTGAGGACAGTAGTAACGGTAAATACTCTTTTATACGTTCTGCGAGAATTGCAGATACTGCGGATGATAATTACTATTGGTTATACGAGCAATGATTATCGAATGCGTTAATGAAGCTTCATGATCTTTAAACACGTGATACTTCACACATTAATTGTTTTTTTTCCTTTCGATTACAAAAAAAAGGAACTGTATTTTTTGGCGTCTATCACGAGTGATTTTGGCAGCTAATTCCAGCACATCACACGTATCCCTCTTCTATCTTCATACGATTTAATTATTCGACCGATAGTTACTGTACTCACGGAAAGGCGTGATTGAGCTACGCTAAATGTGTTTATTCGCGTTAACGCCATTTTGAGCAGCGTGGCCCACTGGAAATGTTTTTTCCTCGTTTGCAACTGGCGATGTAGTCGAAAACATTATATGATACTGTGAATGTCAGAGAGACTGATGGTAGTTTGTTGACATGACCAACAGCGATACCGCATTGCTCTAGTGATGCAAATCTCGCGAAATTCAACGAGTGTGAGGGAGAAAAAGGGAGAAAGAGGGGGAATAGGCTGATTAATATTTGCTGACCGACAACATAACACCGACTGTAAAACATGGGTGTCTACTTCCTATCCTCATCAACTCTACCCTTCCTCTTTTTCACAATGAACTTTGCTTCACTTTTAAATGAACTTTCTAGAGATGGAATTTCGATGTTCAAAATAATCATGTCCTATGCGTTTTACGCACTCCAAGTTTAAGTTATGTGTAAAACAATGGCGCTGAAAAATTAGTTTCTTTCTTTTAGCAGTGCGGAATTCTCGAAAATATTTAAATTTCGATAGGAATACTTTATTGTACTCACCACGACGAACATAAAAGGTATCGGATTGATCATATTCATTTTCCTTGACGTTATATGACGACTGATAGGATCTTATATTAACTATTTCGCACGAACGAGATACGTCTTAATAAACCCATGGGTTCAGTACTTCCTGATCCATTTCCGCATGGTAGTCTCTTCAGGTATTGACAAAAAAAAAGTGATCTTGGATTTATATCGAGAATGAATCAATAAAATATAATATATAATCTTTCCGTAAGTCTTTTCATGAAATATCGTACACCAGTGGTTGATGAAATAAACAAGTTTTCCAGAGAATATCACGAATCAAATTTTTCATTAACTATTGGGGCGTTAGTGATGCTAGGCTTAAAGTGTGCTTACATCCCGTTTATTCATCACTGTGTGCAGATAAAATGAAGTTATGCGCATATTTCGTTGTCCGAAAAGTGCTCTGGAATTTCATTTACCATTTATTCACACGTTCGGATAAAAAATATAGTTTACAATTATGTGGAAATAAATCATCTTATCATCTAGTTACTGAATGGTCAGGAAAAAATTGCCAAAAGCACTGTACAAGTTCATATAGATGGAATTCCCCCTCCCTAAGTTAATATAGAGAACAGATTGCTGTCGATCGTTGCGCGACTACATATTGCCTTATGCGCATTTTATGTGGCACCTAGCAGTGGCGGGGGGCGCACCACGACCGCCTCCGAGAAACGCCCTATGCTCCCCCCCCCCCCCCCCACCCCAAGCTAGCCGCTGTTGTATAAACGTGAAGAAACGAGAGAGAGAGACTGAGACAGAGCGATAGAGGTCGAGGGAGGGAGTAATGGAACGAGAGAAAGAGAGAATAAATTTTGATTTCAATTTCCCTCAGAGAAACACAAATCGTGGCAAATAAAATACCGATCAATACAAGGAAATTGTGGAGTGCGGTTGTCATCCTCAATTTTTCCAACCAATTTGAGAGGTCAGTTAACCACGGCACCACAGTTGTCAAAAATAACTATCCCCACAGAATCCAATTTCAAAACAACGATCTCCGTGGCCAGATCCCGTGGGCTATCGGGGCATGAATAGTACTCTCACTAGAAAAAATGGAATATAAAAATACGACGATGAACTTCAAGAAGGTGATAATTCATTATTAAGCTGATAATGAAAAGGTAGCGTACTTTGACAATCTGAAATTGAATTGGACAAAAATGAATAAAAGTAATTAATAAATACAATATCACCGTGTTAAGGGTGGCTCTGTAAAGAAATTTCGAATTTTTTTGCTACTACACATTTGTTGGACCACCAACTGAGAACAATGTAATAAGAACTATCAATAAAACTGAAAAATTGATTGGGTGTTGGTTTATGCGCTAAAATGAAAATAAGTAAACACTTTTTTCCCATTGATTCCGGCATACGTAATGATTGTGAGTCATTCTTTAACGCCTAGTGATGTTATTCACATATTTTCTGTAAACAAGCCCTTGGAATTCAGCCAGATACATGCTAAAGCGTAATAGAGGACTTTGAGGTTAGGGGTGAGGGTGGTTAGACGCGGGTTTACTGATGTGAAGGGATGTGTAGGGATCAGAAGACATCAGAATGCCTATGCTATCAATTGGAGCGTTCAGGAGTAAAAGATAGATCGTTGGAGATCGCCTTACAGCAATTGTTCGGTCCTATTAGACCGAAACCCTCCACGGTAAAACCAAAACCTGGACTGCGCGAAACAACATACTCCCGTTCCCCCACGGGGGATTTAAGCCCTAAGCTCACTCATTCTTGCTTGTCATTTTCCAAAATCCTCTGCCGTATCTACCGCATTTCATTATGTATCAAACAGAAAATGCAATTAATTTCTATTCCGATCATTCCCGAATTTGCTCGAGGAATGATCTGAAAATGAGATAGGAGTCACTTTTAGTATTCACTACCGTTAATGAAATGATTCTACCCTATGGATTTTCATGAATCCCACACCAGGCCAAACCTATGCTAATTGCCCCTACAATATAGATACAAAAAATGGCCCAAACTAAACATTGTGTCACGACAACTGGAAAAATTTCGATACTTTTTTTTAAATAAAAGTGGAAATGTTAGGAATTGAGATGTAACGAATCTGAATGATTCTAAGAATTTTCGAAATTTGTAAAAGGATGAAGAAAAAAAATTGAGTTTTATGCGAAATTTGATTTTTTATTAGAATTTCACATGGTCAAGAATGTTGAAAACTTTCTCCCAATTCCAGCTGTGTTCCCTTCATGTGTTATCCAATTCGGAAATACAAATTGTAAGTCTTCAAATAAAGTAAATTTTCATATTCGGATATCCATGAATTTGTTAAGAGTAATGTGAATTTCTATCGAGCGTCTGTAACCGCTCCAATGCCGATACTTCATTCGGGCAGACTATAATGGAATGTATGACTCCAGTAAAATCGAAAGTTATTTCTCCTGATCTGTTGAAATAACAAAGCTGCCATTGAGGTATTGAAAACGAAATGAGAAAAATTGTAGGTCAACTCAAATGCGATTGCTTTTCAATATTCATAACCTTGAAATAAAATGAAATGTATACACATTTTAACGAGACATATTTATTACACCGCCATCGAATTTCGGCCTCCTTTGATCATTCAATTAGAACGAGAGGACGATACACCCAGTGGATTAATTAGTCGATAAAATATATATGAACCCTCAAAGCTACGTTTTATATCCGTTCAACATTTACATCGTGGGGCGACGGCGTAATCTCGGTTTGGATCAAAAGCCTCAACCAAAAATTTTCATTATACCTGTTCGCTCTGAACTCACCTAACTTCACACATTTTCCATTGCTTTGATATTCCTTAATTTTTTTTCTTTCATTTCATGCTGTTTTCTACAAGCAAAACGAAAGCATTTTTGAATGATTAACGAGAATCGTAGCGGCAGTTGCTGAGCGAGGCGTTAAAGAAGATAACGGTTTGACAGGCCGTTGGGTCACCATGTCCGGAACTCGTTTCAACTAATCACCGCTCCTACTATCTCCCTGCTCTGGCTTCCTCCCCTTTATTGCTCTTTTTTCTTTTTCTCTCATTTTCAATTCGCGCGACGCAAGCGTCTTTATGTTCATTATCATTGATCGTGTGCGATAATCATAATCTTAAGCCGTTTACAGTTGATGATTCATTCACAATTCTTTCCATATTCCAATATTCGCCCCCAGCATGTACCAATGAAACAGTTTTATACAAAATAATTCTTCATTAGAGCAATCCAAAAATTAAAACCCCGTGAAAGAAGCTCACAGAAATTCAAAATTTCCATTACATATTTTTAATTAATTCAACACTAATTTCTGATCATACACTGATACGAGAGGCTTTATAGAATGCATACTAGAGACAAGCAAAGTCGCTTGGGACACATCCGATATCCATACGGTCAATTTCTGCATAATAATCCAAAATTTGCGGGTGTACCATTGAGGTTCATTTGTAATTCAATCAATCATATAGGTTAAATGCTAAGTTCGATATCGCCCTGTTTTTAATGTTTTCAAGCCATCGAGAATAGGTTGCCTTGTCGCAGATTAACCTGTGGCGGAAATTTACTTTTATTTACCTGAATTTACTTTTTTTTCAATCTGATAAATTTTTTTCGATTATGGTAAAGTCAATGCTTACCGACTTTTTACCCACCACCGGTAAATTAATTGATAACTCGGCCGATAACGTGAGAGTTTTGGGCATAGAAAGGGCGAATTCAAGTATATCATGGATTGAAAAGCTTACAGACTTACGTACAAAGTCATTCGCTAGTTTTGCACGTGCTTCAATTTGTTAAACGTGACTTTGTGTTAAGTCGGCAACGAGCGTGCTCTAATATTGAAAGTAATGCGATACAAATATATCTGGGCAATAGGTTTAACAAATCATTCTAACTCAAAAACGATCTAAACTCAACTATGCACTGTATGTGCAGAGCGGGTAAATGCTGTTGAAAGATTGATTCGCATGAGCTCCTGGCTAGGCAAGCACTCGGAGGAGGATACCGGGACAATATTTTTCTGGTTACGGGCCTCGATAATCGGAATTTATTAGGTTTTATTCGGCTAATATTCCGTTCACCTAACAATGAATAACAAAGATAATGTTGTACTAAATGTATTGAATCATCAAAAACGGTTAATGACACCTATCGAAAGCCATTTTCGCCATCAGTTGTTGATAAATAATAGGTGAACACAAGTGCTGTATGATTTTTTGATTGATCAAAACGTAAGCAGGACAAATGATCACCTGGTAATGCGAATAAATGGCTCGTTGCATATACAGTATTACGCTATCAATAAGCCGTGTATGCCTCCTCTGATAACCAACACGACAGAAGACAATAGCTCTGATGTAGCTCATTATTCAGCCACATCAATTTATAGTTGACATGAATATTGTATTTTTATAATGAATGATAATAGGAGTAACACCAGATTCCGCCACGCTAGTTTCTCGCTATAGGCAAATTACGGCATATGTTCTTTACATGCACAAGATAATCCATTTGTCGTTGTGTCTAACCATGTTCATCACATATCTATTCATTATCTTTGATGTTCACATGCATAGACACCTCGAAATCCAATGCCGGATGTCCAATACAATGAGGTCTTGACAGCAGTCTCATCGTTAATCGTGCTTTTAATCATCCATAGCATATAATCCACTGTCTATACCTCTTTTTTACTACCACTGTCAACCCCCCCTATATATATATATATATATATATATATATATATTTCCAATGGCTATATAGTGGAACCTCACGCGAGTCACCAGAAGAGATAATCGCAACAGTCTTCTGTTGCGCTGTATAACGATTATCTCTATAACCGTTGCCCACCCGGTTTGTTTTCTACTGGTGCCTCCAAGGTGTATATTATATATTACGTCCGGTTTAGGATATCGTTTCAACGAGGAAGCTATTCCCGTACCTCTACTCATTCCGAAAGCTAATGTGATACGACAGAAAAAGGAATTCTATAACCACTACTTTAATACTTAATCACTATACTCTAATACTGCAGATGTTATTAGGAAACGTGAAATTAAATTTTATTGGTGATATTTTATCTAATGGTGATCGTCTAACAAGTTTGTGTTCTTTATTATAACACAAATTAGTGAAATTTGAGAAGCTCGAGAAACAAAAAAAAAGTACACTTATTATAAGCTGGTTCATTTCTTTCATATCCTATATTTAAAAAATTCTAAGGAATATGCATGATATATTTGAACTTCAAAAATTTAATTAATAATATACCTCCTACAGTGACTCAGGTATTTGCAGTGAATTAATTTCTATAATAACAACATGAACCTTTTCCATATTTCTGTCATCCTGAACAGCTCAAGAGCAACATTGTACCAAAATGGCTCCTATGCAAGTGTTTCACTGTCGACGGGGTCCTCTTCTCGTTTCATGGCACGCGATTTCTCGTAATAAAGCAAGTGCCCCTTCACTTATGCCCACGCAAGCCCCATGTATGTCCCTCATATAAGGTTATCGGTATGTAAAATGCCTGGCATCAACAACACTTGATCACGCGGCTCAACATTCATAGTGGCAGGTTTTTGGGCAATGCCAATTTGAAGCGCATGGAAGTCGTTATGGAGAGAAATCATTGTATACGTATATTATACTTGTCTGAATTAATCAATAAATGAGGATACTGCAGTATCCTAGTTTGATGTTGAATCTCATACCTAATACCGGCTATACATAAAGCTCAACGATTACTGACATGTCAAGTAGATGGCTCGACTTGACCTGTGCTACCCCTTACACTCAGACCCAACAACACATTTCCATCCTTCTAGTGACTTTTTAAGGTAGTCAATAGTGAAGAAAAACAACCACCAATATCCGCTCTGAACGGAAATTCAAGCTAAAAGGTTATGGGGACAGTTGAGTCTGGTTTTCCTCGTAAGAATGGGACTTAAAACTGTTGATAAGTGAGGAAAAGAGAGACAGAGAATGCGAGTTCATTCCTCAGGAGGATGTGGGAAGTGGCGCCTGAGTGGGGATGGGTATGTATACCTGCGAGACTTACAAGAAGCCGCCAAGCCGCAGAGAAGGTGAACGTTTTAAACGGAAGCAGCTGTTGTTCCACCTTCGTGTGTCTCATCCTTTATTATGCTCCTGTCGATGCACTCGCTGCGGGATCTAGAGTGTGTTCAACTTCACCTTATGGAAGGCGTCGGCATTTTTTTTTTTCACTGAAACTTCCTCAAAGGGAATGTTTGTCCTCGAAGCAAGCATCGTGACTCGTGTTTGGTGTCTCTCAAGTGCTTCTCTCAAACCATGAAGATTTTGTAATAAAAGGACCGAGGAGCCGAAGAAAGCATAATGAGGAAGTACAAACGAGAGGAATTATTGACTTTGTAGGCTGTATTCTTATGGCTAACACACAAGCAGCCCAATTTGCATCAAGTTCAGCAGAAAGTGATGGAAATAGGAATGAATGGAAATGTGCAGCATATTCTGCATCCAAACTATTGCAATTCAGAAAAATCGAAGATCAAGTGTACATGTGACAGTCTGGCAAAATGACGTAAGGGATTGAAGCTCAAAGTGCTGAGAGCATTCTCCGGCAATTACGTGATAGGTACGAAAAGGATAAGCATCAGTCCGAGATAAATAGAACACGCAAGAGTGCCGGGGTTAACTTGATGCGGATCTTTCGGACAAGGGAGATGAAGCAAGAACAAGCGCCTTGGCAGGAGCCAGGTGAGGAAGATGCGTCTCTATTAGCTGGGACTGTGTATAGTAAAAGGGTTTTCGGCACATTTTCTGGCCTCGTGAACAAACTGGATGTTATGAGGGGGCTGAGTGTCTTGTAAACTCTTTTTAAAGCCAAAGCCTCTCCTCCCTTTTATAATATATATAATACATTTTTTATCACCGTGTTATGTAGGTGAAGCATTTTACCCTGGCCAATTGCCGTTTACTGAGTGAACGACCAAACGAGGCGAAACGAGGGATGAGGAAAAAGGATCGAGAGAAGATATTGAGGTTAGTAAAGAAAGGGAGAGGTGCCCCCCCCCCCCGCTCCACCCTTCTCCTACTTCTCCTTCCCATCTTCCTGCGCGAGATGGGGTTAAAAAAATGCACACACATACATAGAGACATACGCACACACATGTAGAATGAGTATGGCGACAACAACGGAAGGATAAAGGAAAAAAGCAAGACGAGGATGAGGACGATGAGAAAATAAAGAAAAAAAAGAGAGTGAAGTATAAAAAACAAAAAAAGAAGACAAACCAACAGGAGGAACAGAAGAGTGGCCTGACAAAGGTCGGCTGCCACGTACACTGCTCAGCGGCCCCGCCAGGCATTGACATCGAGGTTGGGTAAAAGGAGGACTAGATTTCACGAGCCAGCGATGCAGGATGCTTCAAAGAGCGCCGACGCAGCCGCAAAAGGGGGAATAGCTTGGCTAAGGGAGGATGAAAGGTGGGTGGTGGATATTTCGCCGATGGTTAGTGGGATGGATTCGTACCGGCCAAATTCAACTACGTCTGAGGAGAATGAGGGAAAAGTGAGATGGGAGGCAAAAAAAGGAGAGGGATTTAACTGGGTCCAGTTGAATGACTGAGTCTCATTCGCAAAACCAACAAAAATCTGAAGAATAACTCAATCGGACAGAATCTGAATGCTCAGTAGGCAGTGGTGAACATTCAGAACGAAATCCTTCACATTTGCACTTTCGTCAGCATTATTCAATCCTATTCCCAACATGACATATCATTTTTTCTTTAGGTTTTTTTTAACTAAGTGAGTTATATCAGTTGACATAGATGCTTATGCAATGTTAAAATGTTAAAAGTGAACTTATTATCTAGTAGTAAGTAATTTTTTGGTTGGCGTTACGTACAGTACTTACATAGCCGTGCTTGTCGCTCATGTTGTTGGTAAGTTTGAGCTTGTGAAAGCTGACTACCTTCTGCATCCACTGCTCACCGCTGCTTGGTGAGTCTGGGTGTATGTACATTCTTTTGGGCATTTCAGGATCCGCTTTACCAGCTACCATCCACCTACTATTGCACAAATTAAAATATCATTAACTACACATATCTTCACAAATATAGTCACATTTACTATAAAAGTTTCTTTTAAATTTTCATGTATTTCTTAGAGAGAACCACTGGAACGTGCTACGAGGATGTCTAGTAAACTTCTTACTGTGAAGTATTATATAAGCAATAAATCGATACGCGAGAAACACCGAATAAATACAACGTGTTGAATTTCCAATTATCCTTTAGATAGTATCATGCTTTCCTCTCTCTAAAAAATCATCTCTTCGTAGTTAACCTGCTTATACCTAGGTACTCGCTCATGATGAAGATGGAAATTGCAAAATAAAACATTGACCTACATTAATAATATAGGATAATCAGATGCGCAGATACTATGACAATGATATAAGCAACTAAATAAAATTTATACAATTGCAAGCTGTAGGTCACCATTCATATTATGTAGTTTCAATCTCCATCGACGAGTTAGCCAGACTTATATGCGATCCCCATACCAGTCGAAATAAACCATTATCCTACATACGATGTAGAAGGTTAGTGGTATCATTCAAATTAGATAAATCTATATCATTTAAAATTCCTCATGAGCGTTTGCCAGCATGGATTGATTATGTCATTCTATTTTTATTAATTAATTCATTCAGTTCTTCCCTACTATGATTTATTGAATAAGTTTCTTACTTAATTTTCGACAAGTATGGGGAATTGTTCGCAGCGCACGTTCCGCTATTGACGCAAGAGAGCATTTAGGTTATTGATTTACACAATTATCTTAAATGAAACGAAAATACTCTCTAACTTGAAAATGATTTAATTTATTCAGGATAATCACCTGTTGTGAAACTTATATCGGTACTCATCGGTTGCCGCGATGTCCATCAGGAGTATGTAGCTAGCCTTTTTGTCTAACCCAGACACCCTCACTTTATAAGCGGGAAACATGCGTCTGCGAACAATTTGCAATTGCAGAAAGGGCAAAACATTGCCGATTAGTTGCTTTCTTTCGTCCACCGACTTTTATTTAATCTAAACTAGCATTGTTTTTAATGATCAATTGATTGATTTATAGCCGAACGATGGTGGACGATTCCTGGTCAACTTCAGTCATTGGCAATGTTACGTTCTTTTCTTTTCTTTTATAAGTTTTCATTTCGTCTATCGAATTTTTTATCGCCATTGCTGATCTACCTGTTGTGAAATTTGTATCTGTAGTCATCGGCAGCTACAATGTCCAGGAGAAGTATGTACTTAGCCTTGGCATCTAGGCCGGACACCCGGAACTTCATCTGCGGAAACATCTGCCTAGATCCCCAGATCAACATTTACATATCAATTAGAAACATCTCCTCAATTTTTAGATATCCTAATATTTGCATTTCAAAGGGATAAACGGATTATAAGAAATATTCGTTTGATTGGCCGCTTGTGATAAATAATTATGAAGAATACTATTCAGACAGTATGCAAGGTATCCTGCAACGAATTGTTTCCTCAGAGTGCACTGAAGAGGCTCGCTCTCGCTTTCATTCTTTAATCACATCTTTTTTTAATCCGCCTCTCTATTTACATAGATACTATTCTCCCTTTTCTCGTTCACCCAATCGATGATTTAACCGACACAAAAATTCAGTGATTCGCGAAAAGATAAAAATAAAACTGTGTCCGTGTCGATAACAGAAATAGCAGAAATTGAAAATTCCTTGATGTTTTGAGGAATATAGAAAAAAATTTAGAGGCTCTAGTACATCGTAACAGATCGTCTGACGGAATCTGCAGATATAGACTATTCGATTCCTCCAAAATTTTAGAGTGGTGTTGCCCCTTAAACGACCTTAGAATGGCATACGAGTTACTTTAACGGTTTAATGGAGACACTATACACAGAGGGCTTCGCTTCTATCAGCTTAATGAATTCGGTTAAACTTTTTTTTAGTAGGTTCGCGAAACTGGATAATCGCAGTACATTCATCTGCTAATTGATCTGAACACCATTGGATTATAATAAATTTTCCATGTCGTCCAATAAAAAAATCAAATGACTAAAAACTCAGGTATTTTTATGGCTATCACCGGTTTACGCAAACTGCGGATGGTTTAATATATTTTAGCATTTGGTAATAACGACCGAATCAAATTTATGTTACTGAGGGCCGCGATTCTAACTTCACCGTACTTAGGTAAATCGCGGTTCCGGGACTCGAACAAGTACACAGGGTTGTTCTTCTGCTTGCGAGGTATTTTCCAACTACTGTGATACCGGTTTGCCCTTTCGGCTCGGTCCATAATGCACATTCATGAAAAAATCATAATTGAGTTCAGATAACGCAATCTCTTGTCATAGTTACCATATTCGTCGTGAAAAAATTTATGCTTTACGTATTTCACAAATTTTGCAGTTCTTTTGTATGGCTGGTTGCAGTGAAAAACTTGCGAGTAAACTATGTTACTGACCAATCCGACGGCAGCCATCTTGGTAAACCCCCACCCAACCAAAAGAAATGAAATCACGGTACAGGAACGGCCGAGCCTAGAAATGAAGAGCAATGAAAGGAAGTTGATGGGAAAAATGTGAAACAAGTAACGAGATTATAAAATTGCCCGGGTGAGGACTTCTATTGGCGAGGTGGAGTATCCCTGGTTGACGTTGATTCACCAACGCACAGGGACCACCCTCAACGACTAACAAATCAATGGGACGCATTTCACGAAGGCACAGCAAGACCGCCGGCGAACGTTTTGCTTCTCCTTGGAATTACTCGCTTTACCCCACGGCCCTTTTTCCTCTTGAACTTGGAGATAAGTCTCTGTGGTATTTTAAACAGGAGAAACCAATGTCTTGTTTCAATTCTCTATACCTCACAGGAATCTCAGTGTTGCCAATTGTTATTTCATCGGCACTTTAATCTTAAAAATACATTTCCGTTCATGCTCGAATTTTCAAGGTACTGCTATGATTAATCCATGGAAATAATTGAATGACTTGTTAATGAGTTTTTCCGTTCAAAAGTTTGTTCTCCATTTCAGGACACATACTAAATTGAAAATCAATACCGCGGATCTACAAATTAGAAAATCAAACGACTCATTTTTGGACATGTATCGTTCCATCTTGTCTTGTCTATGGTTTTTTTTACTATGCTCATTATGCAAACAATATAATCAACTGTGCATAATGAGCTGGCACATCCAACTAAATATTGCAGAGATGGTTGAGAAAATTGATTCTGCTAATGCATCAGGAACACATCTTATATCCAAGGAATAAGATCGAAACTATGCCATCCAAGACAATTCACTAAATTAATTATCATTTTTGACTTTCTGAAATTTAACGCTATCAATTCTAATATGTCGTGCTCTAATTTACGTGAAGTTTCAATCCTGAAATTACATAAACATAAGATACCATGAGTCGTCCATGGAAGAAGTGGTTAATCTATTGAGCATTATATAGATTATCCCCTATTTAACATCGGACCCACTAAATATAGTGTCATGCCTCTGACGTTCTACATAACTTATCAGAGAAAATTAAGTAGTTGAATTATCAACTATTTTGTGATTCCAATAGCTTAAAAAACCTCGAGTGTCACCCAGGGCTGTACACTGGCCCTGCTATTACAGAACGGACTCTATTGGAATTTCTTCATGACTGTGCTGGCCCACACGTCCGCTTGAGAAATAAGAATTCCCCTTCCACCCCCCCCCCCCCATACATTCAAAAGGTGGTGTGTTTACAGTGAAAAAAAAGTTCATTTTGGAGGCATTAATGTGTTACGGGTGTTCATGAAAATTGGTTCAATATGCTTTCAAAATTGTGGCACTTGGGCGTTTTAGAGGGTAAGTGCCTGAAGAATAGGCTGTTGATGGGCGTAAACCTCTGCAGGTCGACCCAATAATTTTCCCATCATCTATTCCTGCGGCAAACCAAAACAGATGGAAATTCAACATTCGAATACCGTTATGCACCAAATTTTCAGCATTTTCATGAAGCGATGCAAATACTAAATAGAGGAATAGAATTATATGAAACAATATGATATATGATATTTAACATTTGTTGCCGATAATTAGGATTGTTTGGATTGCAATTTTCAATCACAATGAAACACAGGAGATTGATGACTTTTAGCCAAACGGCATCTCAAAAATATTCGATTGCCCTATCTCCAGATACATTCCATTGAATTTCATTTTAAGGATTCTGAAATGGTGTGATGATTTCTATTACAAGGAATGTTTGACCGTAACATATCTTCGTAATATTAAAAGTTTTGGAAATTACTTATTAAATTATTAAATCTGATGAATTTCGTTGCCGGCAGGAGAAGGGCGGAAGTAATTTTCACACATTATGATGATTAAATATGTAGCTTCGATACGCATCATTACCATTGATTACATTTAATGTTCAATTGGTGCACTCGATTCGAAGAGATAAAGATTAAATGGTAACGTTAATTAAACGGTGGTTGTTCGGGGCAATAATGCTTCTTCCGCTCAACGTATAAAATGCGCGCGGTCCAGAGACTAACATGGGCCAAGGATGGCGGAAATAATCAATCGCTGTGAGCAACCGGCAGGTTTTGGGCTCACCTCCTAAGACTTGATTGTGTGGAGTGGTTCATACTTTCGTTGCGCATACAATCGATCTGTATTCTCATTATCTCTACCTCCGTCTGTTTGATAGGTCACGATCAGCAACTGCATTGAACAAATGAGGTTTACGAATACCGGAGAAATTTTGAGCCTGAACCTGGGCGAGTCGTAACTTCCTAAGCCTATACCCACTAATTTCATTGATATGCTCTGGTATTATATATTTTCTACGATCCGTCAGGAACTACTTCACCTTAGGCATACTTCCGTATGGTATAAAGGAATATGTGCCATTACGGTCTTTTTCATCCACGAGGACAGAATATAAATTTTGATCATATACCTATTTACATGTCGTGAACCGCAAGATAATCGTATGAAAACGATACCTCTCAATGGCCTAAATATTCCATCAATAGGGATTCTTCGAGCATCTGCCCAGTGTTGGTCGAGGTTTAACACTGTGAAAATGTCTGCGGGTGTCTAACAAGAAGGAGGTGAAGCGGGAAAGGGCGAGTCTAGAAAAACTCCATATAAAAAAAGAGCGCAGACGACATCGCATCGTCAGGCAAGTTCTCATTCATGCCCCAGGGAACACTCGAGAGGATTCTGAGCCGGATTATCCGTGGCAAGTAAAAACATACCGCACAGGACTTCTGGCTAATGGAAAAACCACATAAGTTTTCTTGTCACTACACACAGAAAAGCTTAATCATAAATTACCATTTGCAACATGTTAATTATGATTTGGAATAACTAAATGATTATTAATTCACCGTAAATTACGTTTTCCAATATCGTAATTTACGATTATAAGATGTGATATAATACTTTTCAACTAGGGACTTTTTCGCGCGCCCTTCAATTCTCTTCACTTCTTACCTTCGGCTCGTCCTGTAAACTTCGCATTCATTGACTGAAATTTCTCGCCTTGTACTTCACTCTACTATTGCATCGAATAGGATACCGTGGATCTAAATTGGCGTTAAGGAGTTGGGCACTTATCAAGTGCTGATCGACAATGGTACGAATAGAAAAGCAGCAAATTCAAGGAATGCGCATTCGGACAGGCCGTTTATCAAGTCGACTCGATACGCCTCCTGTTGTTCATCTTGATATCAGTATTGGGCTTAAAGGAGTGAAAATTAATGGTGAAATTCCCAACGTTATGCGTAGGAATCATATAATTTTTTATGTACAATGAAACATCAAGGTGCAGGTATTTAATGGAAGCAAGCACTGGTACTACGCTAATTCGCCACGAAAATCTGTAATTATTCCGACAGATTAGTTGAAAGAGAAAGACCCGAATGGAATCTCAGCACAGACTATACCTGTAAATCCTAATATGAATTCCGCCTGATTTTCGTATAATATCGAAAGAAATTCAGATTCGGTTTGCTATAAGGGATTATGTAACTTTTCTGATTATTTTCATTTAATGTGTCTCTCCTTGTTCTGTAATAATGCTAATAAATCTCAAGAAACCGAGATGATGGTAAGGGCAAAGGTATAATTAAACACTCAAGAAAGTATCTACTTAATTTATTGCGTTGGTAATTCTGAAAATTCGAATGATCAAGTTTTTTGAAAAAACTTTCCCTAATTATGATATAATAAATACTTTTGGGGCGACCCTTACTCTGGTTTTCTGATCGTTTGTTTTACGAGGGCCCAGGTATTATAATATGCGTGAGGCGCCAGTGAGACGGTTCAGTGTGATGCTCCAGCTGGGATAACGCTCGTCGGAGAAGCATACCGGGCGTTCCGTTCACACAGATCAGAATCGTCGGTGATCGTTTCGAGACTTTTTTTTTGTCGAGACTGCTTTAATGGACCACCTCAACAACTGAGATTATATCCCATCGATCCCCCAAAAGGAATTTTGGTTTGATCATTTCTAAACATTTCACATTTAGATGAGGCATATTTAATTATGAAATGTTATTTAATAATAAAAGTAGCAATATAAATTTCATTGAAAGTTAAATTTTGCCTTCTACTTTGAAATTGTCCTACAAAGTGGGTGGTTAGAGCCCCTCGAAATGTTTTTCTCCGCAACTTCTGCTTATATTAGAATCTTGACTAACTATAGGTTACAAAATATGAAAACACTCGTTTGTTATAAATTTCTATATTCTATATTGATCTCGAAGATGTTATGTACGAGCTGGGTCATGAAGGATTAAATTTATAACAAACGAGTTTATTGAGTTTATTCAGATTACCGCCGTTTTTTGTGAAGCGAGAAGCTTCTAATATGATTTAAATTATAGAGAACTGAGGAATTGAGGTGCGAGATTCGGTATTGGGCAATTTCGTAACTTCTGGAATTCACTAAGTTCTCCGTGAATTAGGTGATTACGGAGAAACTTTCATACCTCTATGTACATAATAAATTCGCATTTTGAGATTGATACCGCTGCACAAAAAGATGAACGGAAATAGGGGTGTAAATTGCAACATTCAATGCAGTCACTTGACTCTATATTAAATTTCCATTGTGTTTTTGTTAGCAGTAAAGTTTTCTTAGAAAAATTACGTTATTCTTGAAAATCGGTCATCTAATATCATAATCATGATTTAGTTTTCGTGAAGGCACCAATCAAAAGCAGCAAGAATCACTGGAAATTTGAATAAATATTCTTGTGAGTAATACAAGAATATTGCTCACAGATAATTTTGTATTCCATTATAATAAATAAGCGTTTGTAACCAAGTGGCACGGAGATCACAATCACTTTCTGCGTCGTCGTGCAAAAGTACACCAATAAATCGATGCGGGAATTGTTATTTACGACGCGTCATTAGGCCACTGTAGATAAAGCCAGAAAGCTAAACCTATGGAAAACCGTCAGTAAGAGATAGAAGCGTGTCTCACAGACTAAAGAATCCCGACGTGAAACCCGGTAGCATCAAAAAGACTTCATTTATTTTATCTCTGTGCCGCTTTTACCAATGCGCTTTATGGTGGTGTTTTTGTCTATCCCATGTTGATTCTATTTTACTTATATATATTCCGTTAAAATGGATTTGTCATTTCATCTTTTTCCGTTTAATGTCGTTTCTATTTCATTCTTATTCAATGTTTGCTAGCTAACCAAATGTTTCAACACCTTTTACAATGAAATGGAAAAATAAGGAAGAACAGATTCATCAAATAAGGGAGTAAAGAAAAGGGGGATGAAAATAAAAGGTACAATCAACCGAGTCCTCTCAACTGTTGTCGAACAAATCGGTACAAACGATCGTCGTAAAGCAGTTAAGACCGAATTTATATGTGGCTCCTTCTTCTGCGGCAACACACGCGAGTCCCCCAACAGCAGCCCCCTAAAGCAGATGAACAGAAATGATAGGGAAACCAATGATCCCAAAAGTTTTTCTCTTCCTTCTTATCTCTATTCTCTCTAACTTGACCAGAATGGACCCCCGCTGTGTAAACGCGAAATTCTCAAGTCACGTTCACAAGTCATATTCTTCATTTTTCTCTTTTAAGGAGCGTACAATTGTCCTTGAGGCTGAAGTGCCTGGGACGATATAATCTGGAGGCGGTGCAGATGTTGATCGGTGCATGAACAGGCCTGCGGAAAGTCTAGGGTAATATTTAATAAACTAAAGAATACAGGTGTATGTGCACCCATTATCAATTGATGCTAACTATGCAAACACATGGACGAAGGAAGACCACCTACTTTTAAACAGCCTTTCGTCAATTTTTTCAAGGGATTTTTACATCTGCTCCGACTATACCTCGTAGAAAAATTATATATACCCACATCCATTTACAGCATATCTGCATATATCTATAGCAACGCAGAACTGTTCGGGGCATAAGTTGCGTATATTTATATCCCTATTTCCACACTATCTAGCATATGTACACGTTGGTGATTCGAAAATATATTTGTTGCAAGAGATGGAACACTGTACTTTGAAAATTTAATAACATCCAATAAATACCTTGGACACAAACGAAAAAAAGAAATTTTGACGACCTTACACGTCCTTGACTTGAAGCTCAGAGGGTCTGATCCGACCTATAGATATCAGTTAAGTAATGATCTTCCAGGAATTAATCAGATTCCACATACAGGTTTTTTTACCGTAATTTATACACCTCATTGAGATATACTAGGTATTCTTCTAGCTTCCGTTTTTGGCACCTTTTTTTATGTTTTTAGAAGCAGTATTTCAGAGTCACTTCATCAGCTCGGTCATATTTAGTTTTCCATTGTCTAAATAGTTTTCTACGATCCCAAGACTACGCTTGCCGTGTGACACGATGACAGTTTCAAAGACCTCGTCCACAGAATTTTAACTAGTCCCACTTTGTCGAAACAGCCGTCAAAGTATTCATGAACAACGTGTTGGAAAATACATAATTTTGGAACCAAATTTGATATACTGATGGACTGAATAATCTTCACCTCGAGTACAGATCAGGTTTTCATGCCAATAGATTTCAGGGAAAATCATTGAGACCAAGCAGACGACCGATCCATATCTGAATTCTTATACCTTAATCATGTATTGTCTTCCAGAGTCCTACCGTTTGCAGATATAGCATGCTGTCGATTGGCAGCCAGCTCCTCTCCGTTTATGCAATAGTTTAGGAACGATTATATCAGCTGATTGTGCGTATATCAATGATACTGATGGTCTAAAAATGTTTGTTGTCATAATCCTCACTAACCTGGTGAAAAAAGGCTCTTGATCTTTTGGCTTTATCAGAGAAACGTGTCCTTAGTAAAAAACAAATTCGTTCTAAATTCCACTCCTTTTGAGCTGCAATGAATTGTGAGCCAGAGACAGAGTAACAATATAAATTTAAGACCAATAACTCTATCAAGAGGAGTACCAATCTAAGGGGTTCAGGAGGCTCATTTCCAAATTGGGTAGAAGACTTTCGCATGTGAAAGTGGCACAATCGTTAAAATACCTATCTTAGTTCTACAGGCATTTCGCTTATGGCGAAACACCTCCACACGTAAAAATACACCGCTCAACTTGAAAATGGTACAAGTTTTCATTTATCACTATTGACAATTTTCAAATCGATCAACACTGCAGATAACATCAACGATTATCGGTTAATGGAATTTCGTTACTGATATTATTTTCGAATAGGCCTGAAGGCTGACCATACCGTCAGCCCATACTGGCCTTCTCAATTTTTCTTACCAGCGACATATGGTTCTAATTTGATTTTTGCTTTTTGGAGTGATTACAAGACCTTCTGCTATCGGGACGTTGATAATCGGTTTTAATTCATGAGTCCTACAACCGATAACAAAGTAAGGGACAAATCCATTGTTGTATTAAAGAGCTTCTCCAGTTTGCCATATTTTCTAAGGCAATGTTTCTGTATCCGTAACTTGAACAAAAAAAAGACTGAAACTGTTGCCAATTCCTAATGTTATGTATACTTCAGTCTTGATTGAATGGACTATGAGTATTCAAAAAAAGGGTGTGAACCGCGGGAGATAAGGCAACAGTAGAAATTCAACTGGCGCCACTCGTTATTTATCCCTGGAAACTGAGACAGTGGATGAAAACCAAGGAAGAAGAAGGGTGAGCAGGTCGAATGGCCCAGGCGAATGCTGAAGGGGGAGGGGGGTGGAAGGGGTGTCCGACGTGTCTCGCCGCCCACTAAATTATTATTTGTTCATGGCGAGCCATAAATGCCTAAATTATACCGTGGCTACCTCGAGAATTGCCTTCGGGGGCTCCCTATTTCTCTCCCTTATTTATTTCTTTTTAACTTCTCGCTGGTGCCCCCCGATCGTCACTTCAGAGCGTGACGAATGTATAGTCAAAAAGGAAAATTAGTCAGGGTCAAAATTGTCGTCAGTATGAAAAACTAAAGCTCACAAAATTCTCTCATTGCCTGTTTTAAAGATCGCCACCTGTGTTTTTGTTGGTCTTTGTGTCTTCCAAGAGATGATCTTCAAGTGTAGAATTTTTCTCACCTTGCAAGCAAAATCTGTTTCTTTTCTGCTCCAAGGGGGATGGAGGTCAGAAAGACGGAAAAAAGGCATGCAAATAGACACGAGATGAAAACGAGGGGAAAAAGTGCACATACTGAATGAACAACCTCGACAGTGAATGTGTCGTTGAGATAGCCAAGGAGCCTACTTTTTAAGCCCTTCTCTTCCCTCCCGCCGGTTATTCCTGTATGCGTGCACGTTTTTATATGGTAATATATGGTAAGGTACAGTATTTTTCAGGGCATTCTAGGCATTTTTCTGATTTTTTTTTTTACACTTTTTTATTTCACGTTTTACTCAGGCAAAAGAGACGACCTTAGAATTGGTGGGAGTGAGTGAGAGGAAGAGGGAGAAACCAGGGTTGGTGTGATGATAGAAAGGGGCTGATGGCAGCGATCGCGTAAAAGGAGAGGGGGTGAAAACGGGCGGGCGGAACAGAGGGGTGGGGAGGGGTGAGGAGGAGTGGCAGGAGCCTCGTAACAGCTTTCTATTTGCATACTACCCCCTTTTCAGCCTCGCCCTTCGACACCAACGGTATTTGCATTGAGAAATTGGCCGCCAACTACGCCAACGGCACTAGAGTAAAATTTATCCCCCCACGCCTCACTCCATATCCTACTTCACTTTGGCCTTCCACCACAGGGAATTTTCAATGTATTCAATAGAAATTTCTTGTCTAACTGAAATTCCATCAGCAGATATGTTTATCTCACATTTTTTTTTTCAATTATTGAACACGAAAAATTGATCTTGTTTAGAGGCTCGTAATGTTTTTCAGTGTTTTCAATTGTTTGAATTATAAATAATTTCCTGTTTATCACCTCGCATTTGCCTTGCAGTTAAAATTTATAACAAAAAAATGGAAATGTCGTTCGCCAAATTAATTGTCACGTCGGAAAAACAATGCTAATGACACAGGAGCTTTTTTTGCAGAATACTGGAAACTTTCATTGTCAACTTTTTAACCGGATTTTTTCTAAAAACTTACGTATGAATACATTCTACAAGTACTTAGGTATATAGATATGCACTTGGTTCTTCAGCATGGGGGCAGTGGCCCTTCAGCCACGTCGACTAAAAGTGAGGGAGTTGCATATGAGGATACAGCGGTCCTACATAGATGCACATATAACCATAAGAGAGAAACGTGAAGAAGGAGAGAGATGGAAAGGGAGCATGTGTAGAGGCCCAGGAGCATGCAGTATGCAACCCTTTGATTATCACACTCACACCGATGCAGCAATAGAGGGGCGTCACGTCTTCATCGCACCCATTTCAACATCATGCTTGTCTCTCGTGTCTTGCCACTGTGCACGTCCCTATTACTTCAATTATTTATCACCAACGCCCTCAGCGTAAAAAAAAATCGGCACGGTTAAAAACAATCTTTGCATAAAACAAAATGAAATCAAACAGGTTTTGCAATAAAAAGAAATCAAGTCTAAATTAAACTAAGTCTCCCTGATAATTCTATAAATGTTCGAGTCTCTTCAATCTACTATGAAGCATGCATTATTTGTGTATGAATAAGGTAAATGGTAACTATAGCGATAACTGAATTCCGAGTGTGAAGAAAAAGAACTCCTGCTTGGAGTGAGAGTGAAGCACGGCAAAAAAGAAGAAATACTTAAATAATTGTAGGATTTATAATTCAAGTCTCGGTACATTGTACCGCTTGATATAAGCGTTACGTCCTCTTGCAGTTTCTGTCCTCTCGACTTACCGCTAAACTGGCGCTAGGCATTAAAGCGACGTACAGAGATAGCCGACCCATGGTAAATGGTCATTATCTATTCACGCCACTAGCGTGCCAATATAAATGCTAAGTGGCCGAGCGAGTGTATACCATCGGCGTCAATTGGTCAACACTGCATGGTTAAGCAAACTAGGTGATATGAAAGACATCGCGAGAAAACATGGGAATAGAGACATATGTATGAAAAATTACCAATACATTTTTCTTTTACAATTTTCATGAGTTCGATTGAATTTGATTTTGACTCGAGAAGTATATATTTTGCTGTTTGTGAACCCCGGGCTATCGTAACAATCGATCGAGTCACGATTGCATTCAACTGCGAGGGCATTTTATGTGCTGGTGTTAAATATTACACCAAAATATATCAATTAAAACGAGTTGAATACGCGGTATTGGAGTAGAAGAGGGAAGATCGAGATTGTTCGCAACAGACAAAGACTTCATTCGTTGATATTCTCACAAGAAAAGTATTGCATATTGGAAATAAGTTATGCCGATTTCAAATGAAACCACGTGCTTCACAGTAAGTAAAAATATTCTTGGGTTTTTTGTACGAGTCCCTTGCGAATGGGCTTTGATAATCATTCTCACGCTTTCGATCTTGCTAAGGTTTGACAAAACAACATGTAAAAAAATGAAAATTTTATAACTTCGAAAAATGGTTATTCTTGTAAAAATTTCGAGACCTGTCTGAGGTTCAAATTGTCCGGTCGAAATTAATTTACTTCACTACTTCAATCATTCCTGAAATTATTTGTTGATTTTAAATGTATAAACTCACTAAGAGTTTTCACAAAAGGCGTGAAATAGTATATCTCGCCCCTGCGATTCTCCTAAATGCTTTCAAAGCCTCACAATGCACTCAACGCAGTAGATAATGAAAAACGGGGAAAAAAGTAAATGCATAAAAGGCAAGCAGAGTCACGTATGCATAAAGGGATATTATTCATACATCCAGCGTCGTAACGTATTCTTAATTGCCCTAGTCGGTTCTGCCCATAATAATTAGCACTCCATTATCACCGTCCCTTGCTACCGAAGATGTAGTAATGTACATGTTAACGATAACAAACACCTGATAGGCGTATATAACCGTCATGATACCCTGTTCCCGCATTGTGCACGTTTGTTGGCATTATGCAGCAGGGACTACAGCACAGAATGACAGCTGATGATTGTGGAATATCTAATACCAAAAAAAGGAGCGAAAAAATGTCACAACTGAAGGAATGATTGGTACAATCGATCAATCATAAAAACTTTCGATCAACAGGACTTGCACTCAACTATTTTGCAACAATTAATACTGCCCTGATCACGTGAGTCAATAGCTAAATTATGAAAAGTTATAATGAGCTTGGCGATGTCAATGAAAAATCAGTATTGCCATAAGTGCCATGATGAAAATGGCGAGATAGTGCAAGTGACAGGAAATATTGATGGACGCGCAAAAACGTGCACTTGAAAATTGCATTGCGTGTCAGAATGGAACCGATGTACCGATGCGCTATCTCGTATATACAATCGCGTGTACTATCAACACCGGTGGGTCTTTCCAAGTCTCGAAAGAGAAATCCGCCCGTAAAATGCTCTGAGAGCAAATTGAGATAACAAACTGTACGAAAAGCTCAAATGTTCATTTGACTTAATGGTTATGTGGGCGAAAATAATTCAAAATTCTTTGAATACAAGCTCATATAAATATAAGTCATTTTGAAACTCATCTTCATATCATTATATATAAAAAGTAGTATCTGTAAGAAATGTCTTCAGGCTCCGAATAAAAGGCTGTGGGATGAAAACGTTCCTGATGCTATACACCCCAGCCGTTGCAGTCATAATGGCGACGCGATGATGATTATCATCCTTGGAGAGGGTAGAAAAAAAAGGATGGAGAAAAGATATTTTTTACCCCTACAGTACAACGTCACTATAAGCTCTTATGTACGTCCACGCGTGCATGAATACTTAACCACAATCCCAGTAACCTTCCCTACTTTTCCTCAGTGTTGACCTCCGTCACATACACACGCTTGTCTTCCGTCTCCCTCACTTCTACCCCGATCTTTTTTTTTTTTCTTTGGAATACTTCAGGTCCACTTCACCAACACCCCCGACAGCGGCATCATCGCGCCAGGAAACGTCGATACACGTAGAAAAGAGGGTAAAAAAATGTGGCTGAGGCTGAAACGGCAGAGGGAGAGAGAGAGAGAGACCGTGGGACACAGCGCGACACTTCCTCACTTGGTACAAACACGATTTTCAAGCTCACACGCGCGTGGAGCACAGAGAGAGAGCCCCACTACGGCTAATTACCGCACGGGGACCCCCCAAAGGGTCGCCATCCCCTCGCGCAGCTTCTTTATACGACGATTCTTGAGGTTTCGATGCAACATATGTGAACGAAATGAAGGTTATAATTCCATGTGGAGGAGAAAATTTTAACCCAATCTACATATAAATATCTCGCCCACTTTAAAGGATATCGACACGCCACTTAGGGTTATCAATGACATACTAATACCTTGATGCTTCATCCCTGTCTCAGTGATAGGACTTATGCCACTATGGATGCAGAATAGATTATGGGACCTTTTGTAATCTTTCAGCGCAACCAACTTTTACTGCATTCGTATAGAGACAATACCTGTATTTCTCGACGCATCTGATATTTGGATATTGTGGAAAAATAATAGAAATGAAAATAATTACGTTAGTCTGGACAGCGAGTAAGTTCGTTCCTGAAGATGTTGACTTTAAGTTTACATCTGGTAGAATAAGCCGGGACTCGAAATAATTTTTACTGTTTTTGACCACGAGTTTAAGTATACCAGAATGATTCCGTACAAAATTCGCGACGATCTCTGCGTATGTTTGTTTCTCTGTTCGTCTCTCTCTCTCTTATACTCCCCGTCCCCACGGTAGCTGTTTTTCAGCATTCCTTCTAAAGAGAGTACTGGACACCTACCTATGCAGCTAGGGCCGCCTTCAGCGAGTCAAGCCATCGTATTTTAAAACAAAGGGTAAACTTCCAGAAAGTCCTGCGCTATGGTGGCGTGCGTCTGTGATGGATTCACCCCCCCCCCCCCCCCCCGGGCCCCCTCATCGACTTGGCTTCTCGTTTGGCCTACCATTCTTATTTTATAGGGTATCGCATATAGTACACATGGAATATTTGTTCTATTCGGACGCGAACCTAGGACGCTTGACGCAATGGAAATTCTACCCACTACAGCAAAGCCCCGACGTGTAAACGTATGTACATGCTCAATTTATAATCCTGCATTCCTGACGAACGAATGACAGATGAAAATCAGTGAGGTCAGAATAGAAGTATCCACTGCCGACTTAAAGATGATTAAGAATGAAATCGATCAGGTAAATATGATTTCTATTATTTAGAATGCTCGATTGCCTGAAACGTTAAAGATAGCGGAAGAATCATAATAATTAAAGTTGATCCTGATGCAAAAATACACATTGCATATCATACAAGTTTTATTCTTATTTTCCATAATTAAGGAGGTAGGGTGGATTCAAACTACGAACGGTCGCACTGGTGTTGTCGTCTCACTCGCACTCGCGTAACGCGCACGAGTCTCTCGATGTAGTGCTCGCTGTACGGCCACCAAAGGGTTAATAATGATCTACGTGATAACTACCTAAATTACATTGCGTGACTGTGTATATGGGTGTGTGTTTGTATACGTCTAAATTAAAAATCTGGAAGTATTGTGGAGTATGTGTTATCCTCATGGCTAACACTGATTTATACCCCACAAATTTCTTGTCCCATTCAACGGACTATTCAAATTCCGATTTTGTACAGGGTTCTTCAATTTATTGAACGATCTTTGAAACAATATAGTACACGATAACATTGATCTCACAAAGGAAACAGCGTCAAGTGAGCAATGGTTCCAGGTTTAAATATGCAAGGCCCAAATATTCAAATGCCAATGAGTCCAATAAGCAACATCCCGAAATAATAAAAGCTAAATAGGAAAAGGATGAAATTAGATACGCCCTGGACACACATACATACATAACTCGATGACCGATCTTTTACATTTTTCTAATCGTTGAAAGTCAAGGTTTGCCGACAGACAATCAATCCTTTGGTTAATTTAGATGATGCGAACGGATCTAGCCGTATAGACGTTCAAAGCAGGAAACATAACAATAGATACATTCCAGTGAATTGTTCCAACCTATATTATATCGACAGTATTGGCAATGGCGACAAATCAATTTGCAAAGCACTGGACGCGGTCGCATTGAACCATGTCACCTTGACCTAGAACTTACAAACGAGCAACTATTTGGCATTAGCTGGAGACCAGTATATGTGCTGTTGGATTTGATAACT
Source organism: Asobara japonica (assembly GCA_026005395.1). NCBI lineage: Eukaryota > Metazoa > Arthropoda > Insecta > Hymenoptera > Braconidae > Asobara > Asobara japonica. Next base: position 162,149 of record BQMI01000006.1, on the reverse strand, counting down.
ATTGCCTATTTTCGATAAACCCTTTCAACCGCAAAACCTCAATAACAAAATTACTCAGATTATGATCCCAATGAAAATTAGTGTCCTAATCAGCCGCAATATAATATTCTTATTGAACTTGAAGCAGTCCGCAAATTCCGTAATTACTGGGGAGCAATTATTAATAATGACCTTATTTTCGGACCAATTTCGTCAGATATGAACTTAATAAAGTTCAATCATTATTTGATTTTATTTACAATTTAATTTACAGAGATTACTGAAACGAATGAAATGGGAAGTGAAAGAAAGTAATGAAACATTTATGTGAAGTACGTACGTATATTAGGCGACCTAATCATGATGTGATAGTCCGAAATTGTTTAATCATGATGTAAATCTGAAACGGTAGGTAGTTTTCAATCTTCGGTGAAGCCTTGACAGACACGATGAGAGATTAACGAGGTCCGGGAGGATAAGTATTGTTAAACCGATTATGTACGGCCCACGCGCCCCTATCGCTCCTCCAAACATCTCTAGCTATACACCTCTTCTCGTTTTATTAACCGTCTCCTCCGGCTTCACGGTTTGTTTGCCATAGTCCCCGCCAGACATCACCCTCACACTGTTCTTTAAACTCGTGAATCTGTTTGATTTGAAAATCAGTGACGATTAGGCCGCTTTCCATCTTTATGGTCTTGCGTACCGCAAAGTGGATATCCTTGTCTCCCCAAGAAAAAAGGAGAGAATAGAAAATGAGTGTGAAAAGAGCAATGATCATTCCAAACCGTTCAAGACAGAGTAATTGCGACTAATGAATCACTGTTAAATAAGTAACTTCCTTCGTTACGCTTTATAAACAGCAAACGGCAACGCTTGTGTATTTAGAACACTGACCCGTGGTACAGGAGGTCCAGGGATTGAATCCCTATACGGCAAATCTTCTTCTGGTACATTAGTGTGGAATTATACGGGTTTCTATGATGGTTGAATTTTTACAATAATATGTTGCACTATAAATTATTTGCTTCGATTCTCTCTTTGACTTCGGCTTATTCTGCAAAAATAGTGGTAAAGTTTGAAATCAATTATCCTAATTTGCCACTTCACGACAGTAATAAATGACTGAATCCACCCCCACTTGACCTTCAGTATTGATCACTAATTTCTAAATTTTTTGGTTATGTAACAACATGAGGTATGAATTAAACGGGGGAAGAGGGGCAGACGAAGAATTCGAAGCGTGCAGGGTGAGGGGTATGGCAACCGGTAATCAGGCTCATCACTCTTGCATATTTTATATGCCGGAATTGAGGAACACACTTATCCCATTATTATCAGCACTTGAGTTTCTTCATTATCAGGGAACGAAGACTTTAGGGCGACTCATGGAATTTTTCTGTCAATCAGTGGCTAATTTTGTTTTACTACACTTCTGCATATTTCAGCGCCACTGTATGTGAATTTTTTGGTGAATGGCCGGACGACTTTGGAAGATCCAGCTGAGTTGTGCAGACCGTAAAGGCGAAGCAAGCGACTAAAAGAAGGAACGAAAGGGGAGGAAGCAATTTTGGGGCCTCAGGGGCTCCACTTCTCTCCACCATGAAACCTCACAGGCTTGTGTCGCTGTGGTTAGTATATTCACATTTCCACACGAGCATAAAAAACAAATGAAGAAAGAGCGGAAAAGAAATTCGCATGCAACGTAGTAGTACACACGTAAGATGATTGGGCACCCATATATACAGGTTTAGGGTGGGGGCCTGGTGAGACGCGGGTATAATATCTCGTTTAGAAAGATTACAGGTTCGAAGAGGCTGCCAATGTATAAAACAAACATCGTTAACCGTGCCCTATACTTAAGGACCTTTCACTCTATCCTGCATTATTTACCCTTCGAAAATGTGCATCTTCCAAGGCGAATTTTAGACCTCTCACTTTTTCATGGCTTAAGCCATCCCCGGAGGTCTGCCATTTTATTCCACGTATATTCGTTATGCCTTTTTATTTCCTCATTTTTTTTATCTCTTCTTCCACTAAACTTAATCGAATTAACGAGTAATTATGGTTACTGGAAAAGACAAATACCATTCTAAAAAATACGTCAAATTTATTTCTAGGGAAGGAAAAAAATGACTACGTTTCATTGTTCTGGTTTATACTGGCTCAATTATACCGTATGAGGGTGCTCTGTCAATTAATTGCAATTCATCAAGCAAAAACTCGATGAAGAATGAATATGGTTTGTGATCTCACACGTATTTCATAATCTATAACCACCTTAATAATTATTATGTGCCGTAATGTGGGATAAGTTGGGTGAAGTAGTGAATTTCCACATGTAATAAAAATGTAATCTCTGAGGTATTGAAAAGTACTTAAGAGGGCTTTTTAGAAACTCTGAAAAATCTACATTCCCATGTATTTTTGAAACGTTGTATTACTGCCTTTTAAAATGCATTTTTACTACTTTCAGGGATTTTTCATCCGTTTTCACACCAGTAAAATCGATATTTATTTTAAAATACTGAGTACTTGACGTAAAAACTGACTTCTTAATGGCTTTCCTTCTTCAACACATGGATAACTCGCTACAAGTACGTCTAACAGTCGAACTGAATACCTTCTCATGTGCACAAGTACATTTTTTACAATGATACGTTGTCAAATCATTTGTTCTTCCCATAGCCTGCAGTTTCCCTGGAACCATATTGCCGTGGGGTATCTCAGTATCGTGGACAATCATTTTCCCGTCGCATACAGTTTGTAGAGGATGACTGTTTACAATGCTGAATCATATCAGTGAAAAGCATTGGAAGTTTGTCAATATCGCGGGTTTGAAAATAACTAAGCACATTTCTTCATCACTTCGAACAAAATTTATTAGCCTATCGTGAACCTAGACAAATACCGAGCTGATTCACTTCGAATTTCTCCTTGTTAGTATATCAATAATAGAAATTTCGGCAACGTCAAACCGCAAATTTGTCACATCACAAGCGCCGCACTGGCGTTTCTATAGTTCCTATTGGATGTCTCCGCTCGAGTCATGTTAAATACGGCCTCTGATTGGCTGTCGCGGACAGAGGCACTTTCGTGACGCTGCAGCTGTTGTCAGGTACTTTGAGAAATAATCGTTTTGAATACCCGGTAATTAAAAAAAAAGAAAGCAACGGAAAAAATAATTTACTAGTTTTTTTCGGATTGGAGACTATGGACTTACGAAAAAAAAATCACAAAAAATATGCAATTTTCCTATTCTTGTAAAACTGTAATTATAATGGAGTTATCGCAAGAAAATGTAACCATGAACGTTGAGTGTTTCACTGTTGCATAGCACCTCTGTTATTAGTGAGATGGGCAAGTGGTTGTCAAGATGGTCACATGACACATCCAAACCGATTTATCGATAAAGATTGATTTACAGCGCTCAATCCTCCGCAATCACCGACGAGATTAAACATCTCTTTTTATTTCTCCTCTTGCTTGCTCGAGGATTCAACGGGAAGCAACGTAAGCTCGCCTTTGAGATTCATGTGATAATGAACTACTACTACTACTGTAGAATATTGATTATCGAGTTAGAAAATAAGGGAAAAAATTTAATTGTAATTTTTTGAAAGATAACACCCAAAAAGAATATTTCTTGATTGATTCAAGTAGGAAGAACATGATGAACCGCATCCAAATGGTCACTCGTTTTGGCAATAAAAAAACTGATTTTATGAGAGTTTGTGTACGAACAGTTCGATAGCGAAATGAATTAAAAACTGAAGGAAAAACATAATAAACGACACGAAAGCTGGTGTGTATACCCCACAAACGAAATGACAGTGAAATTCGATTTTTATTTCATTCTCTACTCATTTTTAAACTATATTTTTGTACTTCGTTTGGAATTAGTAAGTACAATCTGTAGTGAAACAGGTGGATAAATATTGGAAAACAAATGTTGGAGGGCGGACACATTGATGACCAGATCCCCGTATAATCAGCGATTGCTGGTCATAAATGATAGGTGCAATTATCAAAATAATTACTAGTCAGAAAATGAGGGAGATAGTACATTGGAATATTTTACCCATAACGATTGATATTGAACTTGAAAGTATAATGTGTGATTTTTGGCAAAGGCTCGTTTTTTTTTATTGCATTCAAGGTCGCTGGATTCATGTTATTTTTAATCAACGACGGAGGTCTAGGATGTGTTTCAAAATAAAGCAATTTTAAGTAAATTATATTGGTGCTTGCGACTTGGATTCAAATTTCGGACCTCTGAGATATAAATCCATTGCCAAAACGGATTCAGCCAGTTGTTATAATTTTTAGCAAATGATCGTACGATTTGAAAGAAAACAATAAGCACTGCTTATTAAGGTTGTTGCCGCATTTTGGGTTTTCGTCATTTTGAATCGTCAATGTTGGCAATCAAATTGTCTGGGCAAAATTTGGAACTATTCCTTTATAAGGATCATCGTTGTGAGTCTAGTGTTATAAACGATACCAGATGATCCTTAAAAGACAAAAACTTAATTCGATTTATTGGCCGTCATTCAAAGCTCGGTTCTTATTCCCTCTTTTCTTATTTTAAAGACTATCAAGTCATGGCTTTTTTTTCTGATCTAATCTGTAGAACTCCATTCAACTATTTTTCAAACTATATCCCCTAAAATTTTCAATAAAAATAGTGGAGAAAAAAATGTATGCGACAACAATCTTAAGCAGTACTAGTTTGCTTTCGAACCCTGCCATTTTGTTCGTCATTTACGTTTGATCAGACCCAGGGAAACCTGCAATGAAGTAAGAATTTCTGACAGCTGATATTTTTGCGAAATTTAATAAGAATAACAAATCAGCATAGCCGCAATTGGCAGGTGAGTAATGTACGTTAGGCGACTGACAAACTATCAATTGTGGTTATATTCATTGCTTATCTTCATGAAGTTGCGCAAAATGTCAGTCATGCCAGTATTACTTAACTTTACGTTTTCCACAAGCTGATGAAGTTGAAACTACCGGCGAAACGGCCCAATTCCATAGCAAACTACTAGTAGTAGTGCTCATTGCTCCAAAATCATTGGATTATTTTCAGTAATTTGCAACTACTCTATAGGAATAACATCCATTATCATAGTTTCAAGAGTAATTAGAAAAGGACGATGAAATAAAGTCTTACCGGCCGCTCTTGGTGATGACCATTTCAGTTCCAAGCTTGTGAAACTTTTCCCAAAGCTCCTTACCCTCCAGGGTGACCTTGGGATCATCAACAACACCATCCTCTTCAGGATGATGAGGCGGTACGAGATGATGAGGTGCAGCCAGTGGATGATGGGGGGCTAGAGGTAGTGGCGATGAATGCATCATGCCCGGGGGCAGAGGTAACCTCAGGGGCCTCATCGTTGGGCCACCCTGATGGTGGTGATGTAGGGCTGCAGCTGCGGCTGCCAGAACCGCAGCGTTTGCTTCCTCAGGTGTGTGAGGACCAAGTCCAAGACCTTGGGAAAATACAAAAAATCGCTAGTTTAATTGACCGTATTTCTTGGGATTTTGGATGTAAGAGATGAAACAGATAAACACCAAACGCGCAAGAATCACGCCACCTATGATGGGATACCATTAAGCTCAAAAGATATTTTCTGGTGATATTATTGTAGCTTCGTCTGCAAATAATTTTTCAGCATTCTGAAATAAATTACCATTCTTACTGGATTCTTACATCGAAACATTTTTGATGATGAATCGAGATATGTAAAACAATGCAACATATAGAACTCATATTTTATCCATAACTTTTCCCACGCATTTCAAACAGCCCCTTTTTCACTCCGATCATAGCTTCGAGGATATGGCTTAATTCAATTGTTGGAACATAAACAAATCTATCCAAGCATTGGTAGAGCCATGATGAAAAAAATATCAAACAAGTTTTAAAGGCAATAAAATCGAAACGTGGTGCAGAAAAATGTCTTCCAGCTCTCTTTAGTGCTATGCGGATACTGAAGACGGAAGAAAAACCTTGTTTCAAGAGAAAAATTTATTGATTCACGAAACGTCATAAGATTACTTGCAGTTTGATTGTACCAAGAACTTTTTCTTTATTTCAGGAGCGATTGATAGAATCAAAGATTGATAGAAGAAATTATTTCCCATTTCAAGAGAAATATTTCCTTGGGTTTTAAGGTTTTTATGTGGAATATTCTTTTTACAATTATCATAGAAGAATTGTTTTAATTCTATAAAACTCAGAAAATACTCTATAATATGGCGTATATTAGCCGGAGCGTAAAACTTTCGGTAGGGAACATCCATGAAGTGGGTGGTAATATTGGGGGAGCGACTCTCTCCATACGGCGGAGCAGTCAGCACTTACCAAGTTGTACACTTAGCGAACTTTTCAATCGCCATAGCTTCTCATTTGCCACTTTCAGGAATTTCCGCATTTTCATAAATGATTAGTGCACTGATATGAACGTAAAAAATATTGGTTAGTTCAAGTTTCAACAATGGAGGAAAATTCATAAACACAAACTATTAACAAATACACAAAAAGCGTGAATTGCGGAAGTTTCGAAAATTAAAAGCTTTAAAAAAAATTATGAGAATATCAGTGATCCCGAAAAACGTCAAAAAATCTTTTGTATTGTGATAAAATAAAAAAATCTATAACAGAAAAACATTGGAGCATGTCTGACATTTTCTCTCGTGCGTTTTTTCACCATACCAGCTGTTTCTTTCATTAATCAACGTATGATGACGTCCACATCATCGGCAGTCACTTGCACAAACGCGCAAACTCTGCCACGACTTACAGGGGCTTCAGTACAGTGGTCTCACTAAAACACCGGAAGGTAATACCAACGCGCGGTTCGTGAGTAAAAATGGTTTTCATCACCTCTAAGTGAGCGAAGTGAAATCAATTCCATCAAAGTTCCAAGTTTACGGGCAGTAAATGCATCAACGAATTATTTTTAGCTCGACAATTCTTTTTTGGCATATCAAATTCACATACTGTTCAATCGATGTCAATTTTCGATGCTTTTGATATTTGCTTTGCCAATCGTTGCTTTGGTCCAGAAAATGAAAAATAAACTTTCGATTATAATCGAAATTCATACCACTATATTTTCCTGCGGCTGTCCGTATGTGTCTGTGCACGAACCAAGACTTTTCTTATCCAACAAAAATTTATCTCCAAATATTTTAATAACATTTTGCATAGGGAAATATACTTTTCAAAGAGATATAGAATAAAATTTTGGGCGGAGATTACAAATCGAGAAATGCCTTTCTCAGGAGGCGCAGCACGCGCTACTTGATGTGCATTTTACGATTTTGGAAATACCAAAATGTTTTCTTATCATCACGGCCATGGAGTGCAGCATATACGTATAGAAAATTGTATGTTTTCACGTCTACCAAAACAATAACGCTGTCGGCACGCCATGGAAAATTAATCACCCTCCTCCACGTGCTCGCCAGCCTTGTACATAGGAGAGGGTAATTAGATTTCCAATGATAGCTGGGAAATATACAATTTTCAATGTATATGAAGGCTTTAGAGTCATTTTCACACACCCGGTAATTGTGGTAATAATATTGTTGCATTTTTTAGCAAATTGACCTCATAGCAGTAATGTCACCCTACATCACACCCACACCAATTAAATGGCTCACGGTTAGTTAACAAAATTCTATTGGGCTTCTTAACCAGTAAGCGGAATCAATAACCCATCGGCCTTACACAGAAAATCTTTTCGACTTGTAATCTGTATTCAAAATTTCTTTTCAACTGCCTCATTGTTGAGATAAATTCAAAATTTATATTTTTCCCTTTTTTTGTTAAAAAAAAAAACAATAGCTTAATTGGCTCTAACTTTAGCGAGTACCCATTGCTGGGCTATAGACGTCTTCAATCGCATAAGTGTTCCCTCGGAAATTTGTTTCATCATTCATATCATTCACAGAGGACCATTCATATTTCGTTTCTAAAACTGATAGTAACGCTACCAAGTGTTTCAAATAAGTATTCCAAGAAATAGAGATTATGATTTATTTTATTAAGTTATATTAAGTGTCATCGGAGTCGTATTTAATATTTCAACTATTCACTACATCCATTAATTAGAATCTATCTATTGATATTATTGCCATAATGTTTTTTTGGATTGCGGCAGCGTGGTCCTAAGACCTACAGCATTGAATAGATAGGCGTAGAGAAAGATAGGTAATGAATCCATAGAACAATATTACCTATATAATTGGTGGACATCCCTTTTATTTCGAAGACCCGTACAGTCTGTACCAAAATTATTTCCTCGCATATTTTACAGCGTATTTATAGTATACAAGACAATAGTACATACACACATCGGAAGGTCTTCGATTCGATGCGGCAAGAATCACATCCAAATCCACTTTCTCCATTAGATTCATCCCGATACAAAATTAATGAAAAGCTGTTTTGTTAATTTATAGGACTAATGTAATCGTTGATAGGTGAGCGCCAAATGTGTTTGAAATTAAAAATAACCATGAACCATTAATAAAATGTGAGACGTCATTAAATACCTTGAAACATGGTACTCAGTCGCATAATGGAAACGACTTCACTCAGGCAATTTTTTTTAACACGGATGATCGATCATCATGGAGAAAAAACAAACCAAATGCGTTTGCCACGAACTGGCGCGCCCTATTTGCTCTGTTCGTCCTCTACGGTCAAAACGTTCTGTGTATATCCTCGCATCAACGGGTTCGTTATGCTTCGGGGAAACGGTGTTTCTTCGTATGAGTTACTGACGGACTACATAGTATAAAATACATGGAATACGTACACGCGTGAACGAATTTGACACGAAGCCAGGCGCAATCGTCCTGCGGACGGATGTCAAACCGCAGAAACACCGAAAAATTGAAGCTCAATCAACACTCACACTTTTTATCACTGATATCTTGCAAACATCGTCCTCTTTTTATGTATTGATTACATCTTTCTCCTTTCATAGCTAACACCAACGATCGTCTGTCCTCGGCGTTCGCTCATGCTTTCTTTTATTTATAGTTGTTCCTTTTGGCAATGTTTTTTTTTTGCCACTCCATTGATTTAGTTTCGCATGAGGACTTCGAAGGCTTGCGCAATCGTTATTTACGATCACTTATTGCATATGATGGAATAATGTGTGACCGATGTAAATTAAGGGTAAGCGACGGAGATGTCACTAGGGTCGGATATTTTAAGACCACACATATCGTAACCCCTTTTCCATTGCAATTTAAATCAATAGTAATTAATGTCACTTGAAATGTGTTTAGGTTGTTTTTCTTTATTTGTGCTTGTATCTCCTCGTAGCTTGTAATTTTATTTAGAAGCGCGAGAAAATCTTGACTTAAACGTTTTCGTTGAAATAATTACAGCTAGCGACCGTTTTAACCCGCATAGAACAATGTACATGTGCGCCCCAATAGTTATATATTCTACCATTGTCAAAATGTATGTCTTTTCGTGTCATATATAGTTCTTCGTGGGGGAGTACATGTCAAATGGGTTGACGGGCAGACCGAGCGCACGGCAGATACCACCGAAACTCAATCAATCTACCTTCACCGTAAATCCGATGGTTAAACGATAAGCTCGATTCAGGATTTATGTCTCACCTCTATCTTCATTCATACAATTGCACTAATTCAAATTTTGAAAGCGAGAGCCAATTACTGCGTCAGGATCAATGACCACTTGTCGCCAACGCGTCTACAATATTTTGAAAAATGAATGTTTTTATTCCAACTTATTAGTCAATCTTTATAAGTACCTAGCGATTTAAAGTTTTCTTTTTCGAATCCAGATGTTCTATCACAGCGGGATATAAACTAAGAAGTTGCACAATAATCATGTGCATAGTGCAATATTTGACAACCGTGATATGTAGTTTGTGGAGCACTTTTTACTCTTACGTGCTCAATTCTCCACTGCATCCTTCAGGTCTTCACCGATCGCGTTATGGAATATAATGCTATATAATTTATTTTGAAGGATTGCTAACTCTTCCCTAATTATATGAATTGTAGCACGAATCCAGTCGCTTGGTGGCATTGATTTTTTTCCCCATTGACTTGTATAAATGTGAATAACATTTTCACCGAAGAATATTGAAAGGAGCGTATAGTTGTGGACCCATGGGGCGCATTTTATACTTTATGGATATTCCATGGAACTTGCATTTAATTTATTTTGATTGTTTAGATATGAGCAGACCACTTGACAGTAAAAATGGGCCGATAAAATATTTACCACATTTATATTTATGAAATAGCCAATTATCATCATTTTTTATCAAAGACTTCTGCTGCAGCTGCTACACAACGTTAACTTCGTATGCGTGTGATGCAACGCTATCATCGAGACTCTTTTTATTATATTAAAAATAGGAATAGAATAAAGTAAAGTTTATGAGCTCTGTGTCAGGTTGAGGTAAATTGAATTTTAATGTCCAAACATGATGGCTTCATCACATACCGCTTTCGGAAAAAAATGTTACTCAAAAAAACTCTGAACGACCATATTGAGTCAAATTTTGCAGTCAATATTATCATCATATATTAAGATGAAAAGAATCTTAGCATTGTGATTATTTTACTTTGACCCGATGCCCAGATAATTCCCAAATTTTTGGAGACGGTGATGCTCAGAAATGTTCCTTGGAAATACATCTCTCTAGTTCATTCAAATATTGCAAGCACTTTGTTGGCCCTATAGAATTGACAATCATTATATTAATTAACACGAATACTTTTCGACTCCATTGAACACGATAGTCAAATCCAAGATAAGCTTACAATTGAATTTTGCTTCTAAAGTTCCTTTAGTATATTATTTGTTAATTTATTATAATAATGATTTTCCTCACATCAAAGATAAAAAGCTCTTCAATTTTGCAACACTATTTCAGGACAAAATCCTAATCGAATCGTATACTCTTGCTATAATTGGCTGTTAAGCGATCCATATATTAATAGCATATAGCATTACTTGTCTTTCGCATAATACGAAGAGGAATCTTTCATTAGAATTAGAATGCACAAAATACTATGCGCTAATTAATCAAAAATATAGTAAGTTGAGTTTCTTCTTGCCACATTATTGTATTTCTATCTCGCCTATTGGCATTCTGAAATAAAATATTTCGACATTTGTCCGGCAATCATATATTATTGTAATTTGCAAATGAAACTCAAGTACCATATTTCACTACATATCAGATAATAAAGAAAAAGATGCGATACTCGCAACTATTGTGAAGTTATGGATTATTGCAACGTTATCAGTGTTTATTGAACTCTTATCAGTCACTGATTCCATGACAGCCTCAAAGAGCATTTAACTGACGCTAATTGTCTCGGTTCCTGTGGCAATCGGCCCCGAAAAAAAATCACACCATGTCTCTAACTAAACTATCTCACTATTACCTCCAACATATTTTCACATTATTTAGAATGGTTTATATGATTTTAAATCTCCGATTGAGTTGACGTGAGTCTCTGCTGATGTCCTTGACAAAGATTAATCATCGTCTTCTTAAGAGCCGACAGTTGCCTGTAAGCTTCCATATGCACTTTTACGGAGAAGTTAAAGAACACACGACAGTGATTAGTGGTTATGCGTTAATCAACAAAATTCATGTATCTCCGTAAGTCGCGTATTTGCAATTTTTCCGTAACTACGCTCGACGATCACATATTTCACATTTATTCCGTTGAATTAATTTACAATAATTTTACAACTATTACTAATAACAGTTTGTGGTACATGGATGCGAAAATACTAGTGACAATACTTAAGAATTGTGTATAAGCTGAATGTTTAATAAACATAGTTATTTAGTCAAGCCCTTTTGAATAATCAGAGGATGAAACAAATCTCTGTATAAATAAATAACCATTACAATAAAGGAAGGAGAAAAGAAAAATCATTGGGACTTAATTGTTCAGTTTCCTAGCAATGGATTGCACTAATTAATTCCTCTCTCTATCCAATTAAAATTTCACAATAAAGGTTCATATAGAAGTTGCAGGGTATTCTTGATAGCCTAATTTCACCTAATGACGGGAAAAATGATTATGCAGAAAACAAACCTTGAGGCGTCAGCCCGGGAAGATTAAACTGTGGATGATGATGAGGACTACCAATGAGGCTTTTAGCAGCCAGATGATGTGCGTTCGGTGAACTAGTGGGTGGGAACTGTACTCCTGGATTACAAAATCCAGCGGCGGCCAATGCGTTAAAGTAATTAGCAGCAGCAACCTCTGCTGAATTGTGCGACAATTCCCTTTGATTATTATGTGGTGGTGGTGTTTCGGGTGCAGCGGCTGGACTACCAGGTCCACCAGGTGGTGGTGATGCACTACCCTGAGAAGAAGATCCTCCTAAATTGGTCGAGTGTGTATTGGCAGCGGTCAACAAGGAGGAAACACTAAAATCAGTTGGCCTCGGTGCCGCCGGTGCCGGTAAATGACTTGATGCAATATGTCCGTTACCCTGACTCGCCGTATTACTGATTGTTGAAAATGGCGAGTGTTGATTGATAGTTGGCCCTGCTGGTGCGGGGTACGCCATCCCAGGCCCCCCCGCCACCCCTCTATGACCCGTTTTTCCACCCTCAATTGAGTCGTTATTCACAGATGCTAATTTATCACTATTACAATCGTAATAATTAATATCAGTACGTTTTGTATGATTAAGGTACTCAGTATGCTCAATAGACACTTGTTCTGTCGGTGTTTCTAATTCTATCTTTGGGTGAATACGCTGCGGTGCCTGTAACGGTGTACTGGCGCAGTGGGTACCCCTGCACGACGTGTCTTGTTCGAATCTCATCGAGATTAGCTTCGATTATTGTAAATGGAGTCGATTACTCTTCGAGTAACTCAATAAGCTCCAATGTTTTCTTTATATCTCACAAACCTTTCTTTCTTATTTTACTTTTTTAGAGCTCTTCGTTTTGGTTTAAATGTTGATACAGGATGCTTCCAATGTAAATAGTACACATGCTCATGATAGTCTTTTCGAGCGTTCCCGTGATATGGGACGAAGTATATAAATTTCTTTTTTAAAAACACGCCCCGATCTTGATGTCAAAAAACACGACATTTTTTTTACAATGTGTTTGAGGTTTAAATGTACTTAATTCATTTGTTCACTTTACGTGACCACTTCTATATACAGATCATATTAGCACTGGTTTCTTGCCACAGGATTAAATTCATCAATTCACGCTGCACTCACTGTGTCTAATTTGCATTAATCTCTTTTACCATAAAAATCACCAATTGAAATGGGATTTTTATCAAATGCTGTTCTATTCCGAATTATCACTGGTAAATCCATTGTAAATTATCCATTATTATTGTTTTCATCAGTAAGGAAAAAAGAGGAGGATGAAAAAACTCTCAATTCTCCTCACAGCGTCCGACGGCCGGTGAAGGTAGATCGGGCGCTCGCGGCATTACATGCCATATCCCTTGGCCCCTTTAAATTTAGGGAAAAAAAATCCACCAAATGATCTCCACAATATTCACAAATCTCACACATGAATAACTCCCACTTGTGTCCACCACAGAATAAATAGACACTAATTAAATACAATTGCAACAAGAATGAACAAAAAAACAAAAGGGTTAAATCCAATGATGGGGACGAATTACATGAAAAGGCCTGGGTTACAATTACGTTTTCAGGTTAATCCGCCATTTATTTTTCTCGATACATAATTCCACAATGTGGAGTTGTATGGCCGCGTAGCAGACTAAGGTGTTACTTGGGTGGCGCCGCGATGGTCACTGAGCAGCGCTAGGATTGACACCTCCTCCTCTCGCTCACCCCCACACCTCCCTCACGCTCAGGAGCGCGCGGAGGTGTTGGTGTGCTAAAGTCCCCGAGTAGTATCGCCTTTGGTAATAACAGCAGCTCAGGGGTGGGGAGAGAGGCTCCCTTGCCACTATACGCCAGTTATCCAATGTCCATTGGTTAGAGAGAGACACATTGCACACACAAAAAAGCCCTGGCAATCTTTATGCCTACGTCCGAAGTCACTGGACTGATGAGCGAGTGGAAATGTGTGTATGATAGAGCGGACAAGAGGGAGTGAGTGAGAGAGAAATTGTGTTGACGTGGGTGGGGGTGTAGTGGAGAGAGAGAGGCTGAAACTCACGATAGAAATACACAACTGAGCTGGCGCACGAAAACGAAGTAGGCGTGAATGCTGGAGGCCAGCATCGCAAAGACTGAGATAGAACTCGGACTAGAGCTCCTCCTCCCTTCCCCTAACGCTCACTTACCTCCGCTCGCCACCCAAAGTCGGCGCTGCTGATGCCAGCAACGCGCTGTAGTGGGGGCTGCATCATTCTCCCTATGCATCCCCACCACGGTGCAGATAGTCACATAGAAGCGAATGTGAGCGACTTGGACCTCTCCTACTGCCCGTAACTGGGGCGATAATGAGGGCTCAACGCCCCGATTGGCGTTCCGGCGCCAATCCGGGTGGCGTTGAACGTGACGCCTTTTTCGACGCTACCCTTACCCCCCTTGCTTCAACATCACCATACGTGCACACTCTCATCCTACTACATTTTCACGATCTTGCACTCGTAAATGGCTTGCGCTAGATGGTGAACTTTTCGTATGTATTGAGGGAGGACCACCGACTTGTGGACCGAAAATACACGATTAATCCCGACGTTATCCCCCACCACTGTGACCCGCTTTACGGGTATTAAGAGTGTTAACCACGAGTACGCCCATTAACACCAGAGTCATCCCTACTTTCTACGGATCGTCAATTCTAACCCCACGCTTTTTGGGGATTATCTCGTGGATAACTCAACTGAATGCTTAATAAACTTTATGACTAGCCAATACAGCACGAAAAAAGAACATCTAAAATCACAATTTTTAGGCTCTTCCTTACACCTACCCCAGCCCATGAAAAATATGCAAAGCATATATTGATTTTGCAACACTTTTGGGGAAAAAGCCAAGAACAATTTCTTCATACGGCAAATACGTGAATAACAGCAACAGCACCAATTGAGTATTCCAAGCGAGGACAGTATTATTTACTACCAATAATCGATATATAATAACGAGCAAATCCTGTAAAAGTGTGGGAAGTAAAAGTTGCCGGGATTCGTGTGAAAATTGACGCGCATAGGCGCGACACTAGCGCATTGCCATGGTGTGGTGATCTCAGTGGGAAATAGCGTGATAGGGGAGGTAATAATGCTCGTCTATAAGCACCGCCTTATTCACCCCCACTCTCTCGAATGCTCCCACCACAGTGCTCTTGTGACAACCGACAAGACCCACCTTTCCAAGCTATCCCCACTACTATCATATTTACTAATACATTGGCTTCTGTTCACACGCACGAACGAGACACATAATCTCTGATATCGCGCAAGGCTTCTTCAACATCGTCGTCCTTCGCGCGCAGAGTGTCACAGCGACGCCCAGAGCGTCCGTGGAAGCTATTTTCATAGTATATGTGTGAGTTTATGGTCTACAGGGTATAAACCATTTGTGTGTGCGTGATGGAGAAATATTCTGTCTGGTGTTCGTGCGATAGACGTTGTTAAAAAAAAGATAAATCTATTTCACCTAGCTCCTACACTTATGTCAACACAAGAAAATGAGAAGAGTTGACTGTAATTAGAAAAAGATGACAACGGGGGGTGTTGACGGTTCATTGACTGTCATAAATGATCCTGCAAATAAACCGCCGGATTTCTGCAGACACTTGGGTTAATTAATCGGAACGTATTAATTTGCTTCCGCCCCTCAACAATCCCGGCATCCTCTCCAGGGGTAGCGGTAGAATAATCCATCTATGCATATGTATATATATAATATATACATATATAACTATACACGCAGATTGTAAGGATTGTTTCCGACATGCTGCTCTCTATAAAACCAACAAAGAAAAATACGTGTGTAAAAAAACCGAAATAAATGAAATTTTAAGGAAAAAATGTTTCGGATCGTTACGTTCGGCGTTCGCCGACAGAAAAGTTTAATAAAAATCACGTGAAAAGTTCCGTAATCCGTAAGTGAAACACCGTTTAGAGAAAAAATTACGGAACGCACCTCAACTGTTATGTTATATCACAGAAAAGTTACGTAAATTCAAGTTGTCTGCCGAAATTTTTACGTGATTTTCCGTGATTCTTTCCTAAATGACATTCCACTCGTGAAGCTTCCAGACAATTTCCATCAAACTTTTCTTTTCATGTACAAATCCGAGTTCCCGAACTACCAGAATTTCATTTGATGAACAGAAAAAATATTGGCTGTAAATAATATTTGAGAGGCGTCTCATTCGAAATCACGAATCATTTTATTTTGCTCCCTAATAGTAAAAAGTATACATAGGTGTAATTCATTCGCTTCTGTTTACACTGATAGAACGATTTAAGTATGGTTAAGGAATCAATTTGATTGGCCGATAGCAGTTATTTAGTTGTTTCAAATGTCCATTCGTAAATAATTAACGATTTACCTTGTCTCAAGTCAGCATTGGCTGGTTATTAACGAATCACATTACCATCCGTCAACTATCAACGCTTATTCGTTTGACGGTATTCCACTGCGCCATTCGTTAATATTAGACGCGGCTCGTTTATAATATCTTAATCCTTGTATCACTTGAAGAACCCTTCCGTTATCCTACTATGTAGTTTTTCAATACGTATTATAAAAAAAAACGCCCTGTTGCTTATATGAGGCCCGCCTCACGCTGAAAGAGAAAATATTTTTCAAGCAACATTCAGGAATGAAACATGGATTTTTCAGCCATGGATAATTATACTAAACCTGAGTTCAGGCGCCCTCGCTCCATCATTATGGACCACGAAATAATGATGAATAGAGGAATAGATGATATGAAAAATTCGAGAGATCGCACTACAACATGGACGCGAGTAAAAATTACAATACTCATGCATAAAGTTTTTTAAATATACTGGGAATTTTTTCGTGGAGATTTATATGGAATTCTCATTGCCAATGCTGCAAATTTGATCGTAAAACAACTAGAATTTATTATAAACGGCGGATTTTTATTCACATCAAGTTGAAATTACTTAAAAATCACGTATAATCTGGAAACTTAAGCTGCGAAAAATTTATTGTTTTCAATACTTTACTTAGTTGACCATTTGATCAAAATAATTTTGCTATCTCACACTAAGATAAAATTTCTCGTTCCTAGACAAGTGTTCTTGTGGTAAGAAATTACATATATTTGTTGTTTCTCCTGTGCTTTTATAAGCTTCAAAAAGTGCAAGAATAACACAAAACTTTTTTCAGCTCTTTTCATAGTTTTTGCCTGCAAGAGGTACAGAAAAAATAAAAAAGCACATGATTTTCTTCCGACAAAAATGTGCTCTACAGACAAGTTTTTTCCTCAGCATACCGACCCCTCTTCATGAAGCCCTTTTTGTGTTGGTTTCTACGCATTTTGTAAATCATCTAGCAAAATTATTTCTCTCCTGGGTGTTCATAAAAGCTAAATAAATTTGTACATTTGCTCGATATTTCCATGAAAATCTTGCACTCATAGGAAAGACGAACAGAATTGTTTATCACTCATGAGAGTTGGTACCTACAACTACAACTCGTAAACTATCAATGAATGTAATTTGCTGCAACCCATTCCTTCCACCATGTAACGTATTTCTGTTCCCTAACTTGTTTTAATTTTTCTTAATTTCGTTGAAATAACCAGAATTGATTTCAGATCTGTCCGATTTTCGTAGTTGTATCTTATCAATTAATCACGGGTTATGGATTTTAACGTAATGTAAAAGAGAAATCGTGTAAACATGCGCCTCATTCTGTAACTATATCTGCTTTTGGATATTCTGATCAAAATTAATCTACATTACGAATTAATTCCGAGGTCGTCGGTACATTACACTAGTTGCTCGTACACTTCAGTCCTTTAGGAAACTTCCACTAGAAGTACAATGTTTCTATAATACCACGGTAACGTAACCTCAGAATAACCCTTCACCGAACGTCTTAGGCTCGGCGAAGTCACGCATGCAATTAAATTTATCCACAATGATAATCCGGTTATGAGAATGGCCTAAAAATTGATATCCAGTGCATCAAAATAGGGCCTACAATGGTTTGATTGCCATTAGTAGGCATATGATAATGATGAATGGTGATATTGAATACGAAAACAAATGGTGAAAATACACAACACTTCAGCTTACTTTCTAGCCGTAACTCAGCATAGTTGGATATCCCGATGGAAATCTTGAAGTATTCTCAATGGAGTACGAACAAAATTATCGAATCATAATGGGAATCCCGACAAATGCCAATAACAACCAGAGATCAGAGGAGAGAGGGCGATGATTTTCCGTGGCGAATATCTTATCAAATATATAGATTGGAGTTCTCTGGTAGAAAAAACGATCTTTGGTAAACGGCATAGGTAGACTGTATTTTCCGATTGATGGTAATCTCCTATCCTAAATCGTCATGTATATACCCTCAAAAAGATGTTGAATCAATATTTTTTCATGAAAGTAATACATCAATCATGCATGATAGCAAATTCATTAGGATATCTGAATTAGGGGTACAAGATGAGTTCTGTTGTTGATAGTCATGTTTCTTGAAAAAATCTATAATTTTCACATTTACCAAAGTTCATAAGTATCGGCACGTTAAACCACCGAGAAGTGAGCTCCACTCGCGAAAGTTGGTAAAAAACAATAATAATGACAAAATAGTAAAGAGAAATAAGCCAAACATTGTAAAGCTACAGCAGTGTTGAAGAGTTAACTGAACGAATCCCAACCGGAAAGCTTGGGGAGGCACAAAAACTCAAATAAAATTGTGGACAAAAAAACGCCAGGGTAGGAGCCTCTGAAAAACGTTTGTTATATACCCGTCGTATGTACTAGAGATATATGCACATTTGATTCTGAGAGATCGTAGGATAGCGGTGGTCATAATCGCGCAGACCGCGTCATAATCCGTGGCGAAAAACATTTGACGATGAAATGGTAGAAGGCAAAACACTAGCAGTTGGAATGGGCGAGGAGAGAAAATTCAAAGGGGCGTGTACTGAGTGGAATACACGACGACCATGAAGAACCACGCCCGTGGGTAAACCTCAATATCCCCACCACAAGTCGGTCATTCGTTGAAAACTACAGGAGTGGGGACAATCCGTCGACTGCATACGCGTTCGCTGGTATGAGAGAGCGAGTGATAGACCCAGCTTGGTGGAGAAGTTCCGTACGAGTTAAGGTGGGCGGGCAGCGGGGGGGGGGGGGGGCGAGAGTGAATTTACAGGGTCTGGAGGGGTGGAAGATGCTATGCAGAACTGTCGCTTGAAATGTGAAAAAAATATGAATGATACAAATTTTATAATTATTTCAGGGAAGAAACACGGAAAATGGAATAAGGGGTGAAGCAGTACATCAGTGAGAAAGTCAATGTTATTTTCTTGGGTTTTTTCTTCCTAGTTGCATAGTGAAGAAAAATGGAATATTCAAGAGAGAATGCATACAGTACTGGACTCAGCAGATTTGTTGGATTAAGATTCATGCAGATAGGCCAAATTCTGAGGGATTCTAATAGGTTTTTGGTCTTCCGGACGGAACAACAGTCTGCGAGTTTTTACTTATGTGATACTAGGGCCACAATTTTCGGCAGGTTTAAGTGTGGGATTTTCCCACCTTTTGGGAAAGTTTAGACCTTATGCAAAGTAATTCCTTAATCTCCAGTGACAACAAAAAAGTGGCATTAGAAAATTGTCTTTTAAATGGTTTAAGGGATTTTCCCGACCCAAAATGCAAATCATTATATTACTACATAACTTCCTTGCTACAAGGAAAGTTCTATGCCTCTGGAGGGATAATACATTAGGATTTCGCATGCTGGGCTACAACATCAATTTAACCAAGACATTACCCACACCATGGCTTAGTAACAACGATAATTCGTTAATTGTATTATATTTTTCTAAATGTACTTTCATATTATATCTATTCAATTTTCCCAGTCAACCTGACGAAATGGTCAATAAAAAATGATTGTCAATAAACGCCGTCATGGATACACTATAAAATTTAATCAGCGATGACCTGTTGATACATATCCTGGCAAGTTAACTTTAGGCAACCAACCGTGAGCATCAACGCGCAAAAATATGTCGTGTATCGCTATTGAAAATGTTAACAATCATGAAAAGTGTCACCATATTTTCGACCATAAGAAACGTCAAAATATTGAATTACCGAATTGGGCAATTTAAATCAATCGATCGAATTGCCTTTGGGATGATTGTATCTTTTTTATTCTCCTGTGGTTCTATACGTTTTCATTACATAAAGTGGTTTGAGTGCCGGCCATTTTTATCAACATATGAAATTTGTCGTGATTCCGATGAAAATAAAAATTCTGGGAAGAGGTGATTGGAAAACCGAAAACACATTGCGCGATCCTTCCACTTCTCAGTGAGTACGGGAAGGAAACGGCTCAATAGAAACTATTGCAGTAGTTTTATAAAATTCGTGGAGAATTTTGTTCAGTCAAAAATTGGTTTAGAATAATTAGTAGGTTGTAATGAATATCCACATATTAATAAATTTACGAAGTGTGGTAAATACAGACCCAGCAGTACTTTCAGAACGTTCTTTTTAATTAATTCCACAGAAACGACAATTGTGCACTTTATTGTGCAAATAAATCATCTGTATGTCTTAAATAACTCATTGTCGGAAATTGACTTCGCTCACAAATTGCGTTACAACATTTTCGGATAATCACTTGTCATGAGATAATCAATTTGTTTTTTTTTGTCAATTCCCCTCCCCGCGGGTTGACACTACAAACACACACACACACACACACACACCTACCGACGGGGCTTTGGTGTAGTGGGTAGAGTGTTTGCCCACTATTCTAAAGGTCCCGCGTTCGATTCCCGCTCACTGCAAAATATTTTTTCTGAAAAATATTTTCTCACGGACTCCGACCGATGGCAGGAACATTCCGTGTGTGCTATCGGCGGTATCCATGGAGTGAGACCGTGAGCCGGGACCGAACGCGACCTGTCGCACGGGGGGGGGGAGGGAGGGTTCCATCGTAGACGCCCGCCATCGTATCACAGGGGTTTCTGGAGGTTTACCCTGTGATTAGAAATACGATGAGCTGAAATGGCGAAGTCGGCCCCAGCCGCAATGGGTGGGTACTCTGATCCGTAGTATTGCCCATGAAGTAATGCCTACCAGCGGTTACGTGGGTGAATACGATTAGAGAAAGAGTGAAAAAAAAACACACACACAGACCCATAATGAATTTGAGTTTTTCTCGTCGTGGAACTCATGTGTTACGATTTTGAAGGATCTCGATATGGGTAAAAAGCAATGAATTAATACATTATCACCTCACGCCAAAACTCAGCGTTCCATACACATAAAGATCTCAAAAGCGACGAGAAAAATTGGAAAGTCATTATACTGAACGATTTGAGTGGGTGGTTATAGATGCCAGTGGATGGATAAACTGGCTGTGATGGTGCGCTCATATACTGTTCGGTATACGCGGCTCTCGTCGGTGCCTATAAATTTCCCCGGGTCATAAACAAAAGCTTTTGATGCAAAAGGTCGGGTTGTAGCATGTGCGTGACGAGCGTAGACGCTTGATATTTTGCTGTACACACTCGAGTTGTGAGAAATTGTCGGGGTGACAACGACCGCGTGGAAATTGAAAGTGATATAAACAGCAGTGTGCATCGCAAGTGTGTATAAATATCATCGGCTTCTGAGACTTTTGCTGACTGGATCTTGCGGATATCTCAAGGCACTGAAATTTAACGCCGCCCAACTATTGCTCCATCACCCAAATGATGGAGCATATCTGTTTTTTTCTTTCTGCAGGAGGGTTGCATGGAACATGCTAGGAGACATCAGACACAAGGATGAGAATTTTCCCATTCCCTCCTCTATGCTTTTGTTCGCAACTTTCGATGAGTGGAGGTTCAGGTCCCTCCCGTCTTTTGCGTTAACGACGCACGAATGACTTACGATCCTGCGGTCTTCCCACTCGCAGTGATACTGGGTAATGGCTGGAGGGTTCAACAATGTTTTGTGGGTGTAATAATAACCACCCAAATGTGACAAATCGAGACGTTCGAGTATTATGGATTCAAATTATTTCCACATACTTTTTTTTATATAGCACGTACTTAATAAACGTTCACTAAGGTTTTAATACTCTATAGAAATACAATTGGTGTGAATTTTCCGTTGTTCCGTGGATATCAGTCAATATGAGGCAAAAGAGAAAAAATATTTTTGGAATGGTCAATACCTGTGCTCTACTAGATGTATAATGCTGATTCAATTGGAGCGCAGATGAAAAATGTTGTATGTTATTTTTCTCGAAATCCAGACACAAATTTCTGAAATTTCGGTACTGTTTTGTGTGCAATAAGTGATAGCAGTTCTGACTAAAATTCTCAAGTATTTCGTAAAAAAGTTGTAATTTATTTACCTCAGTCTGTTTGTTATCAGACAACAAACCACTTGCATTTACCACCATTGGCGTAATCACAAGAAGTGAAACAATAATTAGTAAGCCATAAATAACAAAACATAGTCGATTAGTAGGATGCAATCAGATTTGTTAATGATGACAAATTTGTTATGACAAATGCATCGTTCAGTTGTGTTAGAATCGCCCCTGCCAGTACTAGATTCACATAATTATTTAATTACTTTCAATGAAGTAGAGACAAAGATTTAGCAAGTGGATTTAAGTGATTGTGGTCCATAGGGGCCACAACGAACTTTCTCATTGATCTTTTCCTCCTAAGAGTAATTGGTGCAGTGCTTTCAGAATTATTACTTCCAGAAAGATTCAATTAATTTATTGTGGTAAGTAGTGGGTTCACACGAAAATGCGAGAGTAATATTTTATTCTTGGTGGCGCTATGAGCATTTTGCTCACACAACCCTCTTCTTTTCATATTTGGTATAATCTGAGCAACGGGGGATTAAATTTTCAATTGCAATTATGAATTTGCGTTATATATGAAGATACATCATACCTCGACTGGTATATACTACTGCTTGGAAAAACAGTCAGTTAATTTCCAGCAAAAATTTATCTCGCAAAATTTATCTATGTGATCAGGACGGACAATTATCCTTATGCAAGGATGCATGTGAATTCCTTCCTGGTTTTGGTCCCCTCGACTCAGAAAATTGATTTCAAAATTCAGCTTCAATGTGCTACGCTTGGCACAAAAAAAACAGCCAATATTTAAGCCACTTGTGCTTTTGATTTTGAAAGATATCATAGATTTTTGTGTTCTTTTAAGAAACTATTCCAAGACAGTTTGAGATACATGAAACATGAATATATTTCATGACGGTGTATCAGAACTTAATGCGATTTGGGCTTTTACCTACATCAAGGCTCCATACTAGGACTAATAACCGTAAATTATTAATTACAGTTCAAAAGTATGGAGGGTTCATTACTATTTTACTGCACTGAAAAATTATCACGCAAACGATTTCATTTTGCCTTTATAAAATATTTGTAAGAATATCCTTCATTTCTTCAAAATTGAAATATACGAGTCCATTGAAAATTAAGGCCTATTAGCGACAAGTGACATCGTCTGTTGTTAAATCGATATTTCGCTACAACTATGCTGTCGCAGAAGGGGCTCGTAGGGAAGAGGTCAATAAAATTTCTCTGTACCATACCAATGGAATTAATTTTTAAATTATTTTCATTACCTAGATGCGCACAAAACATAAAAACACAATTAATACAGTATATCAGGTTATAGTCGGTTTCACTGAATTCCAGACAAACGAAGGTGTTGAGTTACCTCCGAGAAATCGAAATGGACTGTCCATCATATATCCACGTTTCAAAAAGCTTTTCACGTTTTAGCATGATTTTGGATGGGATGTTCGGATTTTTTTGTCGTAGTTCTTCTCTATTTGTACATGCCCACAGGGTCTGTCGCGAGACCTTGCTCTGTCGACAATACTATGCAGACCAGTACTCAACCAACGCAACTGAAGTCGACTTTTGCCACTGAAATCTATCATATTTCCTAATCTTAGAGTAAAAAACGTAGAAAACTTTCCTGATAATATAGCGGGTGAGAATGATGGAACCTACCTCTGACCCCGGCTTGGGTTTTTGCCCGGCCTTGTCATCAAATTGTCTGGGTAGTGCGACGTGAGGTAAGTACGAGAAGAGGCGCGCTGAATCGGAGATCGCCTGATTAAACTAGAGGACGATTCGGCACATATTAAATATGGAACTGTATATAGTGCAGTTTTTGAAGAAGGCTTGAGAAAATTAAACCGTTGACTTCTTGCAGACTCTCAAGGTGTAAACTGATTGTAATTTGCCAATAGTTATTGCGAAATTCTCAAAAAATATGGCAAATATTCAGCATCTAAGACCAACTTTGTGTTCTGAGCGGGGGGGGGGGGGGGTCCGCGAAAGACAATGCCGTCACCAGAAAGTGTACATTAGGGAGATGGAGCGCATGATTACCATACGAATCGAAAAACATCGGGGTGTTTCTCGATAGGGTTCGTTACAGGAGTCTGTTTGGTGGCATTCGATAAATACTAGACCAACCATGCCCAACTTAGGATGTGTAAAAACTGGGTGAACTTCGGAAGACTTTCCTCTCGATTTCCAAATGTCTAGTATAACCCCGATAACTACTATTGAAATCGACAATGAGAAGACGTTCGATGCAACGACTTGACTATAGTTATGCCTAGTATTGGTGCAATGCCAATCATTGGCAACCTAATAAAGTCCAACGATAGTCAGTGAGTTACAACTCCACGGAAACCAATAGATTGGAGATGAAACAATCTGTGGATGTATCGGCCAAGAACAACAAGCGGAATCTCGGATCAACGACGATTAGTTGTCACATGGTGTATGAAATAATTAATATAAAATGTTCAATTAATCAATATTCACAGGATACAAGCAATCGAAATGCTGCCTCAGTCATAAACCATTTCACGTATCTTCATCATTTGGAGGATTTTTTTTACAATGTGATAATTGCATGCTAATAGTATTAGAAACTCGCTTGGCATGACTAATACATGAGAGCATTGAAAAAAATTCTATTGGCGCACTTTGGCAAACATTTTGATGTAGATCTGCACATTTCTCGTCCAGCATCATCACTCGCCTTCATTTGAATAGAAAACCGCTCTTTGACGAATTCTGCTCAAGAGGAATGCACATCAAGTGTAGGGGCTCACATATCCAGCGATTTCGATATTGCCAGGAAATAAAAGAGTGCGTATTGAGAGCTTTCTCGTTTAGGCGGTGTTCTCTGATGCATTTTAAATGGTCCTAAGATCGAGTTTTAATAATCAGCCTCTCACCCACCCCCCTCCCCCTCCTCTTCCTGCTTTTCAGGTCGCAGCAACTGAACATACAGAGAATGGCGGAGACGCGGAGCGGCTTTTTCAGTGCCGGCAAAGTCCCAAAAGGGGAACCGGTGGATATCGCATTGCGCCTTGGGACTGACGGGACAAAACATCACCGGCGACAATAGACTATGAGAGCTGTTTTTCTCTCTTTCTCCAGGCGGCTTTTACATCTATAAATGTTAGAGCATAGCAGAAGAGGTGATGGCGGATTTAATTGTGTGTGTGGATACTTGCATACACGAGAGGTGTGCGGGGGTTCACTGTAGGCAGGATCAGAAATTCACCGTCACTGGCCTCCAGACTCTCTCGCGTGCCGATCCATTAATTAACCATCGCTATTTCAGTCCTGGCTCTTTATGAATGCCGATAAAGCTATTGTCAATAGAGTTGGTGCGTTCAGATATTAGAGATTAATTTCTATGAGGATACCAGAATTTGTCATAAATAATGTTGCTATCAATTAATCGGCAAAGTGAAATACTCATTAACTATATATATTAGACCACAATATGATGCTTTTGCTCTTGAACGAAAGGATGGCGGTCATTTTATTTTCGGATTTATTATGTTATTATGAAACAGCGTAGAAGTAAGTTAATGGGGAAGGGAATTATAGGGGACACTTTCAGAGTGTTCGTTTCAAATTAACTTAACGTTTTTGAAGGAGGCTATTCTCAAAACTAATTATCTCCAAGAGCGGCTTCGAGCCTCGATAATAACATAGTTGACAGGTTACATTGTAGCTCGGTCACAAGGCATGGGTATCTCATGATAGAGTCTAGCATAACATGGATATCTCCACAAACTGGCTAAGTGAATCTTGGATCACGTTGTATCAATGTCATATTACCATTACTACAGGTATCTTGTACTCTCTCATCTTACTCCTCTTTCCAAATAACCCCGGCGTCTGCTCTACTCCATCGTCTAATTCAAATGCAATCTGTCGTTCCATTTTATCTCGCCAATCTCATTTACTATTCTCTCTCGCTGGTCCATTTTACCCCATTTATCTCTTTCGTACTTCAGCGCTATTATTCCATAATTCCTGACCATTAGCTGCATTATATTTCTACGCTTCCGTGTGCCGCAATCATATATTCAGGTTTTTCTCCTCAAATCACCTGTTTAAACCGACCTTAATCAGATTCTGATACTATCGGCTTGAAATTCATGGAATCTAAGCGATATTACCACTTAAATTCCGTGATTTTTTAGGGGTAACTTTTCTTGGATTCTCCTATAGAGGAATTACTTCTTCAGCTGTATGGGTCGAATTTGGAGAGCATAAGAGCCTTCAATAATCACTTCAATAATCCTGAAAATGCATCTCACTTATTGATCTTCATTGATGATGTAAAGGTTCACGCTCGATTTTTTTGTTCTCTCCGGAAATCTTGACAACAATGTTAATTTCAGTTTGTCTGGTTTTCGACGTAAATAGTCAATTTCAGGAAGGCTTGAAAAAATTTGCCACCGAAAGCGATTCGAAATGGGATTATACTCATTATACAATAGGATACACATACGCATTTGACATAACAAGAAGTAATTTCCCATAAAAATTCATGAATGAACTGGGGGACAAACATTACCTAAATATCTTCACGTCGCGTATTAAGAGATTTTTCACAGTATCGCCATAACACATTTCCATCAATAAAATGCCAGGAATTCCAGCGCAAGCAATTATCTACCTTAAAAATACAAGATCGTGTGAATGATGTTTTCCACATTATCTCCCGAGCGAAACCAATAATCCAACCGCATTGCACAAGAATGCGTCGTATGGTACTACAAATGAGAGCACTACGAGGTCCAACCTTGTCATGCTTATATCCATAGGTTGTCGATCAAGAGAGGTTTGTCGCATTTGTTCATCTATAAGAAAATACGTGACCCGTTCCCATTACAGACTGTTCTTATTGGCAGTTACAGCGATACTGTAGGTTTCCCATATCTATCATTGATAAAAATCCAGGAGGATACATTTAATCGTACGCAATTTGGAGAAAATGGAAATTAATTTTGGAAAAATGAGTCATGTGTGCGAATAATGCACATATCTCCATATTTCATGGCACTTTAATCATTTTTAACCAAACGTCCGTGCGTATGTAACCATTCGTGTGTGTGTGTGAAAATTCACATCTACATTCAGCAATTTTTCACTGTATCCCATGTCTTTCGGGAATTACGTAATTTCCCTTTTCA
This sequence comes from Asobara japonica, assembly GCA_026005395.1. Taxonomy (NCBI): domain Eukaryota; kingdom Metazoa; phylum Arthropoda; class Insecta; order Hymenoptera; family Braconidae; genus Asobara; species Asobara japonica. Next base: position 134,438 of record BQMI01000006.1, on the reverse strand, counting down.
TTTCGACTGATTTCTTTCTGGTCGTGTGGTCACACGAAATGCGTTACCATCCAATCATAATAATTTCGCAGTAGGCTGTAACTCACAAGAATTCCTCCTATTCCAACTGGTTTTATCCTCTAACACGAGTATTGCTGTGTAAAAACTTGACTGTCTTAACATTGATGAACTAAATTTGTTATTCACATCAATAACCTTTTTCCTATATTACCTGCATAAATCTCTCCACTAAATACTCTTCCCGAGAAGAAACTATATGGACTTAGGAATGAGTATCATTGCATTGCATTCGGACTTGGATTGATTGGTGTACAGAAAATTAGAAAATGACATATCTGAATCTCCAGAAAGTATACGTAGTATAAAATTTTTTTTCCGGCAGTCTGAGTTGCTTTCTAAAAAAAAACCTGGAAAGTACGACAGTTCCTTTTGCTATGAGCGTGATAGTATTAAAGTTTCGGGTTAATATCTATGTTAATTATCAACTAGAACAATATAATCCAAGTATATTAATAGATAAAGTTGTACATTACATCGCCAGTATTTACCTCTGCACCTTATTATTCCCGGTGAGAAACCGGAACTTTTGGTTTGAAATGCCACTTGACTGATACGCTACCGCGTGACTCGATTCAATGAATGCACGACAACTTTTTCGTGTACACATATATGACAAATGCGTATACGATTGAGGTCATACTTACGTAAAACGTGAGGGTCGATAACTCGAATAACCGACATACAAGAAGCTTTTTTTTTGTATTTCTACGATTGACATAATCGAGTTATATAGCGCGGCGGTCAGTTATGTATTTTCTGCTACATAATTTTTTTAGGCGTCAAATAAATTACTCTCTCGGTAGGAAAAATTTGAGTTAGTAGAAATTTCTAACAATATTCACTCGTTCTTTTTTGCTTCTTATCAACCATTGCTTCATTTATCATTCGTTTAAAATCCCCACGGATTCTATTGTTAATTCAGTGGGTGCACAAATAATGGAGTGGTATACCAGGCTTGGGAAATTCGAGCACTGTCGATCCCACCTCTTTCATCTAACCCATGATTACCCTGAGCTAGTGGAAAAAAATTGACGAAAGACTTAACATATGAATACATTTTTTATTCTCATATCATGTATTTTCTGTTGTTCTTTCGGTGATTGAATCTATACTGACTGGACGGGCGTAGAATGCGGGTTGACAAACTAGTGTGGTAGACATGGAAGTATGAATTACTTATAAATTCGAAAATACCATCCCCTAACTTCAAATGATGAATTTGTGTCTTTCCTGGTAGGGAAAAAAATCGAGGAAAAATTTCTGGTGTGGCATAGAAGAAGGTAAAGTCTAAGGATGACTATTCTGAAATGGGTATTAGATAAGTGACGGATAAGCTTTATTGGATTTTGGAAACCAATATGGACTTCAGAAAATTTGAAAAATGTAAGTCAAGTTGGTAAATTTCCACATTATTGCGAAATTTTAAGAAACTAATTGAAACATGGATCAATTTATGAAAATTGAAATTAATCAGATTTCAAAAAATTTTAAAACATTTATTACATGTGAAAATATGCGAATCATATTTTTTATTGCTTTCGTGGAAATATATGGAAAAATATGGAAAATGTGGAAAAATATAGGTGGAAATATATGCTATCATCATATATGGATCATTCGAGATAGATATGGGCAATGTAAAATGCAATGACGATATATGTGAGCTACATACAGTTATTCCGGAATATTAATACACGAATTTAGAAAAAAAATTGGATCTTCGAGCTGAAAAGTTTAGCAACTGGGAAACTTCTATATATACATTCAATGTATAAATTTTACGCATACCTACCAGCACTCGTATCTGCTGTGGAATTCACTTTAAATATTGCATATATACACATTTCATATATTTCATATATATATATCTAATTATTTTGTTTTCCATTCCTCTCTCTTGTACTCCCCCCGGAGCTGCTGTTGAGCATTGCTTATAAAGGAGTACTACTGCCACCCAGCCATGCAGCTGGGGTTGACTTTTGCCATTCAACCCATCGTATTCCTAAAGACAGGGTAAAACTGAGGAAAGCCCTCTGCAACGATTGCCAGTAGCGGCAATGGAACCCTCTCTCACCACCCCTTCGTGACGAGTTGAATTCCGGTCCGACATAGCATTTTGAATTTATGGGTGCACATAGAATCTTCCTGGTATCCATCAGGATCCATGAGGAATATACAGAAAGAATATTCTCCGAAAGCCCCGCGCGCACACAACATCTTCGATATTGCACTTACCGACTCCAGTACGCTGAAAAAAGAGGAAGTTTAGTGGGTCACATCGTCCTGCCGATTAAAAATTCAGGCCAAACTTCCTTGCTCTATCTAACATAATTAAAGTTATAGGTAGTTCATAGAATGCTAAAATATATATGATTGACAAAACAAAAGGCAATAATGAGCTTATGTCTTCCTCTACGAATAGACATTGATTTTTTGTCCACGCGCATAATATCATGGTTAAGTTGTGTATTCGTTCAGTGACAAACCACTGGAATCCTTCCATCACTCCCACCCTCGTGGTGTGAATGGAAGTCTACGTTTGTCCAACCTATCAATCGATGCCTGCCGGGTAAAACAGTACGTTGCGTACATTTAACACGGGTTTGCGGCTCAATGCAGCTGTGCCTCTCGACCATTTCAAATTGCATCTAAATCCACCCCCAAAATGTTATCCCACCCTAATTTACTTTCACATACAACAGAGAGAGAGAGAAAGAGAATAGGCAAACCCCGGAGAGATCACCGAGATCTGTACATCTGTCGGTGTGTAACGGAACACCGCCTAATACCATTGGAAATATATACACAGATTTGAGGCAGACGGGGCTCCGGTGAGGTATGTTATGTACTCGAGTTGATGCAGTGTTTGGAGGGATGTGCTAGTTAGTGTGTATGGGAAAACCTGACAATACCTAAAGCCACATGTAGGTGAATTTTCAAGCCCCTGTAGATTTTCAAAACTCCCCTCTTACTGTACTTTCTACCAACCATGCTACCTCCGTTTGTCCCCTTGGCATCAGCAGATTATACTTTGGGCACACAAACGAATCAGTTTACACCAGTATTGAAGCGGCTAAATGTATTAGAATTTACTGAGAGCTCAGGATAAATCAAATTAAGGGAAATATGTATGTTGTGATTGCAGCAATTCACATAAGTGGCTCCAGACATTTTTATGATGATTTCCGCGCCACATATTATAAGATGTAATATTCTTAAGGGGTAGAATGGCCGAGTGAACTAACCCAGCAGTTTCACTTGCGGCGCTTGACTTCCTGAGTTCAAGGTCCTCAGTTTTCCCCTGTCTCTCGTGTCTTATCATGCAGATGCTGAACATTGGGTATTCTGAAAATACCCTATATATGCTGAACAAATCATCGTCAATAAGATTTGGAAACTCGTGTGGTGAAAATAGAAAAAAATATTCGAATTGAAAAAATTTGGTTTTTTTTCAACTAGAAATTCTTCATTATTTCTACCATATGAAGTTGCTAATGAACCCTGAGGTCCGGTTTCCCATCATGAATTTTGCCCGGTCAAAAAATATAAAAAATAAATATTTAGGCTGTTCGAAGTATTTGGTACCTTGTAGATTGTGCCTAGTTTGCAAAACTTGAAACTTCAAAACTTTGCAATTATTATAACGAGTTGATAAGTATTCGAAACCTTTACCATTTTCAAAGTGGTCAAAATCGTCAAAGCTCTAAATATGATTTGTAAGGCACTGGTGCGACCGGCCACGTCGTATCACCTATTAATTTTTTTAGTGTCGCCAAGAGCGGCAAGTGCGACTAAGCACGCCTCGGATCATACTTGATCACTAGAGCACCTCTTCCTCTCACAGCTGTATTTGGTAATGCCCAACTAGGTCACTAGTGCCAATGGATGTGTGAGCTTGCCTTGATTAAAATAGCTCAGCGCAATTGTCTACTATTGTTACGTCTCTAATATAGTTCGTATTCCATAGGTTGGTCACTTGACTGATTTGCGATGCATTTTTCCAAACCAAGAAATCGCGATGATGCAAATTCATATCTGCGGAACGTTGCTGGGCCTCTAAACTCTCGAATTTCTTAAATAAATCATTGCATCTAAATACTCATTTTGCTAACTTAGGAATCAATTCAGTGTTTTTTCGATTCCCCATTTTCGTATTCTCAATTGATCCTCACCAAAATGATGATAATAAAGATTATACTTGATTTTTGAGATATCACAGTGCCATGTTAAAGGCGAAATTCTTCACTTCTTGTTGACCCGTCCGCCGCTCCATGCTCAGTCTATACGATTTTGCTTCTGAGCTCATAGATATGTTAATAAAATCCATCGGCCTCCACGGAAACGAATGATAATTTGATCAGTCATTTTTAAAACATTACTCCAACTATAGATAACTTATGTACCAATTGATAGATAAATTCTATGGACGTATAGAGCTAGCGAATTGTATCACGTTTATGTTTAAGTCTCCATAAATATCCCATTACTGAATATTTGAAGAATTATAATTTATTCAATGAAAAACATTCACCCAAATGATCTCAATCGATTTATTGATATGTAGTACTTCACATACGTGGTGTGTTAGGAGCCGACGTAGAATGACAAATAGAGAATACATAAAATGTATTGTAATCGATAATTCTGTATCGCTGAGTAGAGAAATAAAGCTGAGTGTTTCTCGATTCGACAGTCATTGCTATACATCTCTTACTGCCAGCAGAATTGCGCAGATAATGACGCCAATGCTTCAACTGATGTTAATATTTTAACAGATGTTATGTTTTTTCTATATGAAAGCAACTTTATATGTAGTGCTCTAATGAGTTAAAAATAATAAGACGCACCACTAACTTTAAGCAGATGTTATGCACTCACATTGGGTTTGTCACCTTATTAGAATTTTACTTGATAATAATTCATATTAAATTATAGTTTTCTTTATGAGTAAATGATTGGAGTGAGTAGCGGAATTGCTCAGCAAAAATCCTCATGATACACTTTTCAGGTTCAATAAATTGCATAGCTGAGGAGGCTTCTATTGAAGTCGAGGATAAATGTAAAATGCAATTACGTAACATCTGTGTGTGTGTGTGTGTTTGTGTAAATGGGAAATTGGGAAGTCTTCGTTGTGACCTTCAAGAGTCACCCTGATTTACCCTCCGAGTTTATTCAAGAATCACCTGTGTATACGTGGTGTGTGCCTCTTTTGGTCTCCATGCCTCTCTGAGTGTGTGTGTGTGTGTGTGTATGTGTGTGTGTGTGTGTGTGTGGTGCATAGTTTCTCACTAGTCCATCTTCTCTGGAAAATATCGAAAAACTGTGGAACACGGTGAACAAATTTAAAAATTTAAAATCGGAGGGGGGTATTCCTCGTATCTGGTAAACCGTTAAGTTTTCGAATTATGTGAACTTTTCCAAGATTGAATAATTTGCAAATAAATATGTAGTTAGGGAACAAAAAAAAACCTACCTAATTATGGAACATGGATATTCTTACACCTTTTGATTAATGACCATGCCTTCTCTTTGCTACAGTAAATCTTCCTCACTATTAATAAGAAAATTTTGCCCTCGAAAGAGTACGGAAACCGGAAACGTCCGATATCTCGAGGGCAACGCAACGCACGAAAAGAAACAATGGAAATATAAGAGAGATGTAACTTCGCACGCGTACCGGCGCGGAAAAGAAAAGTTCTCTGTTGAAAGTTGAAACAATTGTCGCAGGTGATAAATGGTGAGGGTAGGAGTCAATAGATTATTTAACAGACACAGGTGCAATCGGCGAGCACTATCACGATGTAATAATGGTGGCTGTATTGCATTCTTATTCAAAAATTTAATTGCATTATTTCTTCTTGTATCTCATTGGCTACATCCAGAAGGCGCTCTTGACCATCTTTCATGAACAATTGTGATGTTTGTTGAAGGAAATAGAATGGAGAATAATAATCTGCAAGAAGGTGCGGGAACGTAAAACGGGAGGAATATGAGAAGTGCAGTGTACGTTTTGGAGCCCTCATCAGGTGTGGAGGATGATAATAATACTTGGTGGAATAAACGCTCCAGGCGGCCCTGGGGAATATAATATTAAAACCTAATAAACGCTTGTCAATAGTACTTTATATGTATATATGGAGTAAGGCAACTCAAAAAAAATTTCATTGCTAGTGGACACACTTATCTGTACGTGTAGATATGAACTAACGTACATGCATTTTTTACATTTTGAATTTCTTAGTAGTTGTTTCAACATTACGCATATTTTTTCAGGCTAAAATTTAGCTGGTCCGCAATGAATAGTGCCTCAGATGGATAGTAGTCAAATATGTGTGTAATAAAGAAACTTTACACAAACCAAGAATCCCAGGGATTTCACAAGTATCAATGATTCTAAACAATCGAAGGCTCAAAGATCTTAAGAATATTGTTAGTTTGGAAAATTTCGAATTATTCGTTGAGTTCCTGAGTTTAAATGTTTTGCCACATTTCGAAGAATATTTAAAATCAAAAAATGCAATACTCTCTTTTTTTTTAATTTCGCAAAAAATTCCCAATTGCAAAAATTTAAAACATTGATATACTTTCGAAAATTCCTACTTCACAAAGGTTCAAAAAAATACGAGCTATATGCAACTTCCGGTGTCCTCGCCGACAATTATTATATCTGCAAATCCTTCTAGCGATGTAGAAATTATGATTTTGACTGAAACAACTGTTCCAATTTTATTTTCCAAATTTTCAGCATTGAGACCCGATATGTAGGCATTCCTTTCCCCGAATGGCATCCCACCGAAAAATAGTGGAAACCATTTAATTCCAGACATAGCCCACATATTTTATCTTTTCATTCCTACCTTCCAACATCCAGCAATAGCAATGTCAGAAGCAGCGGACTATTCCTAAAAAAATTCTCCTCGTGTTCTAATGGAAAAGAGAAGTATAGGAAGAGATGAGCAGTTCTATTATGCGTTAGACGCATTTTTTTTTAACAGAAGAAATGCTAAGAAACGGCACTGCTGTGCATTCTATTTCGTTCCCCATCCTGGGTACAATCTTTTCTTCGTGGTAGTTGAAGTGAAAATCCACCCCTAGAGGTGGCAGCCAATAACACTGCAGCCAGTGTGCCCCATTTTGTGCCCTCTCCCGCCTCCATCAATTCATATTGCACCCATTACAATTCATACAAAAACCAAAACCAGCCCCACTACCAATCGATGCTTTTTTCCATTCTATCTCATGCATATGCCGCCATCGAAACGTATGCCTTCAGAAGAATGAAAAATTATTTGTCAATCATTTTCGGTCATCTGTGCAGTTCATACGCTTTCAGGAGTCTAGTATTTCAATCTTCGGCCAATATATTTGACTCAAAATCTTCAATTTCTTTCTACGGCATATTATTGTTTCTCCCCAAAAAATTTTTAAGTTTTTTTAACGGTAAAATTATGTTCACATGTGTGCGGTCATATACATGTGTGTGTATGTGTAACGGTCTCTGTACGCAAATTTTTCGTCAACAATGTCAAGAGCAAATAATTCATCGAAGAGAATTTGCAAAAAAAGTAAATTATTATACAAGCCGAGACATATGTGTGCGCCTATTCATAAATGAACGCTTCCTCGAAACTCTATACTATGTAATATTGTGCTCGGAACACAATTTCGTATGAAAATGGAGCGGGAGCGCTCACCGGTTCGAACCAATAATTTCTCGGTGTGCGTGTATATTTTTCCATTATATCTTCTGGATACCGACAGAACGAAAGGTGACGCACAGAGTTGAATATTTTATTAACAAGAGTTTTACGCGAAAATGGTCACGAGAAATCAATTTGCGATAACAAAGTATGGGTAATTTTCTTTTCATTTCCGTTCCAATATAAATAAAATAAAAAATCGAAAATGAATTGTGACGCTGCATTGTGAGTACGTTTAGAAAGGGAAATTAATTCCACATATGACTTGATATGCACCTTTATGACAAGAACGCGATTTGTCCAATACTTGTTCGAACCGTTCTCAAGACACAATGATAAACAATCAATTTTATTCATAGCAATTCAACGACTTGTTCCTCTGGATTACTACTCTTTTGAGACTTAAAAACCAATAAAACGCGTAGATTAACACAAAAAAGTCACACTGATCTATTGGTGTCCGTAGAAAAAACATCAGACAACCATTCGTTTACTTACTCACACCCACACACAGGCCTATATGAGGCTGGAAAAGTGTCAGGATGTCATGAAACGCCGAGAAACGTGAAAATTTCATCAGCAATTCAGCGGTAATTACAATAGCTTTCTTTATGGGGAAGTTAACAACTATCATATTTTTATGACTCTCAAGGCGGCAGGCAATTTATCCAAATCAGAAGCACGTAAAGGGCCCGCATTCTACATTTTTATATACTCCTGAGATCGATCCGGAACTCGGTTGAAATTGCCCGCTTTTCACCTCCACAAAACAACCAAAACTAAACTCGGAAAAAAAAGGAATAAAATAAGCGCATTGGGTACTTGGTTCCATCTACAACGATGCTTTTCAGTTGGCTCTGTCGTACTCTATTCGACGCTCGAGTTGACTCGTGGCCAATCTGCGAAGGAGTACGCAGGCACGTACGTAGTCCAGCTACTACGGTCACGTTCGATAAAGCCAGCGGGTAGAGTGAGAGAGCTCGAGGAGTCGATAACGTATCCACCCGCGCCATTCCAACTAACCATGCCCTTGCTTGCCCGCCCTACTGTGTACCTAAAAACAATAGTCCACTACGACATCTATCTGATTTCCCCTCTCTTCACAATACATTAAAATTTCCGTGGAATACAAAACTTCTAAATAATTACATGTGAACAACAAGATAGATAGTAATTTGAGGTGATATATTTATTATTTGCATTTCTAGAGAAAGATTTAATTAATTTCCAAGGTCAATACTTTGCGGGTGCGGAGGTCGTTTATGGTTGGCAGTGTACACACACTCGTTGATATGAAGTGAACGGTCTATATGTACCTTGTTTGCCAACCCATACATTCAAGTGGTGAGAGGAGCCAGCTATCGTTGGCTCCTCTCCTTCACATATCCTCGTATGGCTGTCGCCCGAGGTAAGTATGAAACGGTAGTCCATACCGAACGAGAGTGTCGTCCGTATCACGATTGTAAGTGGCTATAATTTCCCACAGTTCTTCACTCCCTTTCTCTCTCCCTCTTTCTCTTCTGGTATTCCTCCCGTTTTTATCTCTATAATTACGTAAACGTTGGAAATTGCTATATGATGGACAATTATTCGGTTACTTTGCAGTGTTATGGTGCTCAATCTTGGGTATAATTGAATCAGCTCCATGTTTAGGGTGTACCTTACACGAAAAAAAATTCACAGGTTTCTTGTCCGTTTTAGACCCTGAAGTATTGTACCATACTCTGTTTCAAACTAGAGATGATATGGTGTGATGGAATGCTGCAGTCCTGTGTTTCCCGTATGTCTGCACATGCCTTCGTATGAGTGGCCAACGTTTCGGTGATACCACACCGAATCAGCACATACGCACGCACACACAAATAATAACGATCACCTATAACTTAGATCATTATTAATTCTTGAGTAACTGATGCGCGTTATGGGAGTGGTAGAGTGACGCCAACCGCGGTGTGACCGCTCAAGGGTTGGAGCCACGATACCTCCTGACTCGTGCAAATCAAAAAGGGAACTCATCTGACATAACATATGGAATCTTATAGGCTTTCCCAATGTTCCAACATTGATCTGTAGACAGACTGCAATCATCGCGTCTCCCTGTATTGTCTAAGATGAGGACCAAGGAAAATTGAAATAATCACCACTATTAAAATGATTTTCTCAAAGCTCGTAAATAAAATGAAAGAAAAGGTAAATTTTCAGGACGTTCACCAGAAAATCACTGACATAATCATTAAGGATAGTCATTGAATTTTATACCTTATGGAAAAGCCGACGTGTAGCACTAATTCTAGAGGTATTAACTCAAGTCTACTGAAAAGAAAAAAAAATATGAAGGTATTATTGTTACCAGAGACAGAAGGATACTGCCACGAAATGACAGGAGAAAGTGCGCGGAACACACCTAAGTTTGTTGCAGTAAGAAAATAAACGTATAATTTTGTTCTTCGAGTTGGAATAGCAGATAGGGGTCTGAAGGTAGCCATTATGGGTTTTAGGCGAAGCGCGTTGTTGTCAGCGTAGGGCTCTTTTTTCCTTAACGGTTTGGAACACACATATCCGAAGAGAAAACTCTATACAGCCACCACAACGACCGGACAACCCGTATCGTATTACTGGACCTCAACGATCCACTCTTATCTGAATAAGAATCGTTCTGCCTATATCTGAATCGTTTTCATGATTTTTTTAGTTCTTTATAGTAATGGTAAACGTCGCATTCCCATCCCTGATATTGTGCAGTGATCTGTTGGGGCACGTAACGAAATAACCTATTACCGTTGTTATCCTCTTCTGTTTAGGTGAATAACTATAGAGAGATCACATTCGAATAATATGTAAAACTAGATTAGAGAAGTTGAATGATAACTAAAAGTTCAAAAGGAATAGAGAGATTTAGTGATTTTGGGTGGATAGCTTGATGGCATTTGTCACCTTTCTCAACTTCCCGATTTTGGGGAGTTATTGTAATGACCCAGAATTTGAAATAGTATCTTATGTCATTACGCTGACTAAATGGCGGTCTGCGAGGAGTGTGAAGTTTACAGCACGAGGCGCGCCTCCATAGGGGCGCGAACACTTCCCTCTCACTGGTGAAAATAATCAGGTCCGTTCATATCTCTAGGTCTCGCTAAGGTTCAGGCAAATTCAATTTACGGAATATGGAAACGTCAACTTTACCATGATAGATCCATGGAACATGCGGAACCATTTTTACCTTTTGAACAGGAATGACTCAAAATGGTTTTACGAAAATTTCATAGTTTCCGCAACCATATTATAGGAGTCAAATACATTTTTTGATAATCCACGAATTGTTTCATATTTTTTCGAATTTCTCACTGAAAGTTCCATAATCGCTATCGAAAACGATTATCGTTCATGCGACATAATTTTTATTAAACGTTTATCCCCGTCCATGATAGTTCCAGTGGGGACTGCAGAACAGATGATAAGGGATCTTGTTACTGCACCAATTGTACCAAATCTTCAGTCAGCGCGCAGGTCCAAGCGATACTCACAACGGTGCGTACTCTATGAAGTGTTCTCTTGCCTTTGGGAGAGTAACTGAGACTTATCTCCCATGGGTCAGGTATCATCGCCTAGCCACGTAAACTGCCAGTTGCCTCGTCCCAACGGAGACTTCGTAAACGCCGCTCTTCATACGTGTGATGAAAATATACTTTTGCCGTCCTAGAATATATTTCAAAATACTAGGCAATGCCGTTACATTTCTACTACTTTAGTTTTAAGTAATCCATGATGGAGATCACCTATTCATAAATTCGGGTATAAATTCCTCGGCTTCGCCTCCGTCTGGAAACACATATTCGCCAGAAAAGTTTTTTACAGCCTTGCGACGAAAATATCTATTTGGCCAGCAGAAAGTGATCACCCGATCGATCTCGTAAAAATCCCGAGCAGTCGGGTAATATAACCGAAGTGTACTTCTAATTGCTTTGACGTTTGTTTACCGCCTACACCCTGTTCTCGAATGAATCACCGTACGGTCGTGTAATTTCCATCCAATTACCGGGAAACGATCTGGAAAATTTCGAAGATGGCTCATGTATCGTAAAATGCATTTCACGGGTTTGGAAAGGTGCCGGGAAATCGCGGTTCTCCATCTGGTGGGTTAAGTAGATGGCAATTTTCTTCGGTATGGCGGGAGCGAATTTGCGCTTGGTACCACCGGAGCGGAGAAAGAACTTTGGAAAATGTCTACCTGTATGTTATATACTGACAGTTTCGCCCGAGGTTTCATTTCTCACTATAAAAATCGCGAAAGATCAGTTGTAGCATACGATTCTTCCATTAGTACAATTTGGCACCTAGAGTACTACACAAACTCAAATATTTCCTAAAATGTGTCCTTTCATTTGGTGAAGATCTCACTTAAACTATTTTGTTTCATTCCAAAATATTGGCTGTAGTGTTGGTTTGCTCATTTACATCAGTAAAGCGCTGATTTGCTCTTTACAAAATTCCAGGAACTCCCTCATTTCTTTCAACATCTTTGATAGCATTGAGCAATCTGAAGAAGCGTATAATGTCGTGCTCAATTGAATTTTGGCTAATAGCTTAAACTGACTGATAATTTGGTTCTCCCAAGTGGATTTTGCCAAGCGTTATCTCTCGGGTCGACACGTGGCATACATTAGATTGGCGCAGCAAGTATGGCCCAATTCATGGGTCTAGATAGACGCGTTCAAAATCAGGAACCAATTAGTGGCCAAAGCTTGGCCGAACATTGAAAGACCAAGCATGGGGGCTCCATTCACCAATCTACCCTTGAATCACTCTTGGCGAATTGACAATTGGCGAAACCTTTTTGGCCACTCAATCGCTTCCGAAGAGATACTGATCCATTTTCCCGTCAATGTAGAGCGAAATAGATGCCTAATCCACAATGGACGGAATCATTTGAATTAAGGATTCTCCGAGATAAATATATTAGGCACTAAATAATAATGGAATATTTATAACACTTTAAACCTTCCAAAATGGAAATCTGGCAATTTCAAAAGAAAATCATTAATCTGAAAAACTTTGAAAATACAAAAAGTAGAATAAAGGACATTCATATATGTTGAAAGATTTCGAAGTTTTACATATTTGAAGAATTACAATAAATGAAAATCTTTCAAAGTTTGCTGTCTGTGATTTTTGCTTAGAAGTTTACAAAGGATGCTGAGAATTTGAATAGCTTCCTCAAATTGAGGTCTGTAAGTGCGTGAGGGTAAGCTGTACAAACACTTCAAGTTAAAGTCATCAAACTGCCGTCACTTAAGGCGTTCGAACGCCTCAGCTTGAAGTGTTCAAATGTTACAATTTGAAGGATGAAAGTCTTAATTGAAGGCACCGGCCTGACTCCAGGACCAGAAAATTCTTAAGAACAGATAGTACGCCTTAAAATAAGATTCTTTTCACTGAGTGTACTTTAAAAAATACTGTAGGGAACGCTTCAGGATAAATAGCGCTTTCAGCATCTTTCAGGAATAGTATTCTGTGAATTGTGGGAAAACAACGCTCATCTTTGATCAGTGCTAGATGCCTTCCACAGGCTCGAAACCACTCTTCTCCACATGTATCATTTTTTTTTAATGATTTTGGAGTAATCAGGGGGGGGGGGGTTATAAAAAACATCATTTTCTGTTTGTCTGATGCCTATATCGGCTTCCTGAAAGTTTGTTCATTCTTCGAAGGGAACATACGAGCTTAAAGCATTCCGGATGCAAATATTCACGGATTTAGCCAGTGAAACGGTTGCGTGGACAACCCAGAAAATTAGCCACATCCGCATTCACTACTAAATTGTTCCCCCGACTCCACCCCATCTCCCCCGTAATCATCGTAGGTCTGTTTCTTTTCCACATTTTCTTTTTCTCTTTGACCATGGGCCATAGCCCTGGGCTCCCAACTATTCCCTTTCTATTGTCGTCTTTCTATTCATATCTTCTCAACTGTGAAACTTTTGTTAAGAATTCGTCCAAGTGTTTTCCCGGGGTTACCGAAAACCACTGTCTCAATTTCCTCGGTTTCTGATTGGAATATCGAATGTTCAAATTTTCAAACGATATTTAAACTGGGGAAAAAACATCTGCTCTGTGCCTTCACCACCACATTCTCTTTTTTTTCAGATAATGAGCATTGTGACATATTTCACAAATTTTTTCATGATTTTCATCAGCGGGCTGGGTGAGGAGGTGTCTAATGTGCGCATGTCCAAAACCAAAACTTATATGTCTTATCAGCTCTGTAGTGAATCGGTAGTCTGGATTTTCTCATAAATATCTCAGCATCTTGGAGAATTGAAATAATCTTCACAAAATATTTTTTTGTAACCTTTCTCTATGTATGGTTCTTTCACTTCGCGACAGAGCCAATGCATTCTTTCCACAATTCAATGCTCTAAATTAAAAAAATACTCTAATTGAGCACGACAATTATGCTGAATCTCCGAAAAGCCACTGATCACGCACATAGTTGAACATAGACTTTTCACTAGTTGGTATTTTTGGAGGTTGAGTTTTTGATATATGTTCTGTTTCTTGCGGAAACGAATAGACCAAAATCACGAGAGTGTAGGAAAGAAGAAAAAAAAAGTATCAGAAGTCGATGTAAGGGGTAGCTTCGAGCGGGGGTGGCTTTTACGCACGTACTGCATCCGATACGCAGAGGGATGGAAAGAAACATCGATCCTCGGGGCTCTCTTGTACACTCCACACGCTAACTCAACCCTTGTCCCCCCTTGCTGAACTACGGACCCCCCCCCCTCTCCACCTCTACCCACCCTCTATTTCGCTTCCACTCTGTCGCATGGCTCCGTCTTCATCTGACACATGCAGTGATACGCGTCGATGAACATTCGGGGGTTGTGAAACGTCCGAACTTAAGGGGGATGAAGTCTTCACGGTTTTTTCTTTTTTCATTGTTTCTTGGTGAAGCATTCGTAACAATCCTGTTTTCTGATTATTACTAATGGTCTTGTAAAAAAATTTAACTCAGCAAAAATATATGTTGGGAATGTTTTCGATACACGTTCTTTAACATGTTCATCAACATTATCCTGGTATTATTCTATAACGTTTAGAGATTGGAAGAAACTCACTAGAGAATCTGTTGAATAAGGCATGAGAAACGCGACTTTTTTCTCACCATCTGGAAGTTATTAGTTGGATCTAGAGGGCGTCAAATCGACTTCAATGTCATTAATATTGGTGCTTTTTTTCAAGTAAGGTGTACGACTAAATTTAGAAAGTCATTCTTGCGATGAATGTTCACACAATTCACTGAGAAAATACTCGGTTGTAATTCGATTAATCGCACGAAAGATATTACAAAATCTTCTCAACAATGTTAGGAATAAATTGAATAATTACGCAAATATCAATGTTGTTGGACATTGCAATCATTGGTATTTTCTCGACTAGGTAATTATGTGAAGAAAACGGAAAGCGGCGAAGAAGCCACGGGGTTTGGCACTGTACGCGAGGCAACAACGAGACCACAGTGGATGATTAATTTTCATAACTGTGATTAGTGCTCCGACGACGGGCCAATAACATTATGGGAGCCAGTGATTTTCTTCGTACAGGCCCACCTATCAGGAGTTACTCATCTTCGTGACGGCGTGCCGTGCACATCCTTTTATTCGGTCCCTCTTTCAGGCGTCTCTTTTATTTTTCATCTTTTCTCTCATTCTCTCATTCACAGATCTCTATCAATCTGTTCTTATTCCAAATGGGCCAGGCACGCTCCCTAGCTCTGGCGCCAGAGTCAAGATAACCAGCGCCGAACTCTTCCACGAGGAAACATTATACCCCAGTGAGATGAGCTCAATGACCAGCGAATATTCCATTTTTTATTTTTCTAATTTCTCCCCGATAGAAGTTGTCCTAATATTTGTAATTAAGTATTTAATTTGAGATAAATCGATGATAATCACCAGACTCGTCAGTCATTGAATACTACAACCATTGTGAACATTAATAAATTTGTACGCAAATAAGTTCAATGAACATTCCGGGAATTCTCCGTGAATCTTTTTAACAATCTCCAAATGGAGCAATAGCAATTGCCCTGCTGGGGAATATAGCACTTTAAATGTATATGGTGTATGCTTTTTGCTGATTATTTACACCTGTTTTCAGTAACGCCCTTACCACACACAGTCTTCACCTTGTTGTGACCTCTTGAAAACTTCTTCGTTGCTCTCATATGCACATGACAAGACTGGCTGCAGAGGAAGAAGCGTTGGGGAAGAACTCCTTAACTCTGTTCACTTCTCCATACATACAAAAGTGTATCCAGAAAGTTTGTTCCTGGTTTATTTATTTATTTTCATTTTTCTTTTTTCGTTTGTTTTTTTATAAAATGGCGGCAGTCGGACGCCACTGAGAGAGAGTACAGATGGAAGAAGTATGTGGTAAGAGAGAGGATGGTAACTCAAAGAACCGGGTGTGTGTATACAGGATGAGAAGAAAGAGCGATATAAGGTAAAACGTGTTAGTTGAATAGAGAGAGAATTATTGAAGGAGTTCAGTATAATACAAGAGAGCACGCGGGATAAACTTGGCAAGAGAAAAGGACCACCGGTGAGGCAGTTCCTGCGATTAGACTTACAAAACAAACGGCCCCGGCGTTCAACGGGCGGCAAGGACCAATGGCGTAGCACGCTCCGATACCCGACAAGGGACATGAGATAATTGGATCAAGAACCCAACCGGGTGACTTGTTCCGCAAGGAGCCAAAGGGGAAAAACGCGAAATTAAAGAATAGGAAAAAAAGAAGATTGAAGATCGATTTTTAAGAAGGTACTGAGAGATGCTGCAGATAATCCTATAGGGGTGGTATTTTTTGATACTGCGGATTCATCTTTATTGACACGATCTGTGATTTTAAATCAAGACATTATAATCAGTAATAATTAATTATGAAACTAATCATGGTGATGGAATTATTGATGGTTCAACTGTTGGATAGAGAGAGGTATTGTAGTGGGCCGCCCAATCGATATTCGCTTTTTCATCTTCTCTTCACATTTCAAGGTCATGAGAACATTCCACTATGATGTTTCTGATGATGTCTGGGGGCATGGCTACATGTGCGTTTGGCTATCTATTTATGTATGTATGTGGGTTATTTCACAGAAATAGGCTTTTTTTTGTCTACCACTCCTCAGTTATGTCAGCATTCAGGTTGCCATCGAGAGACAGCTCTGGAATGTCAATACTGCCCAGATAGTCGAGGTTTTTAAAAATAATTCTATAATCGACCAAAAATCCTCTGAAATGTCGGACTCCATGTTAGAAAAATATGGCAATAATATTGTCATATATTTGTTTGGCATGAATCATTAGTTTGGAACTCATAAACCAGTTTAAGGATCTGCTTACATTTTTTCCAGTAATATGGGCCACTGAAAAGGGAGCCACTTGGATCACACACATATATTTATTTATATTAATATATAAAAATACACATATATACATTCATCCTAAAGCAATATGGAACTAAATTAGGAATAGTAAATAATTTGCTCTTGTTTTTTCAAATTAACAAATATTCAAAATCACTGTTTGACAGATCACCTGACAACAGTTGTGGCGTCACGAAAGGACCTCTGGCCGCGACAGCCAATCACAGGCAATCTTTAACATGGTTCGAGCGAGGGCGCCCAATAGAAAGCATGGAAACGCCAGCGCGACTCTTGTAACGTTAAGGGCGACAAATTTCCGGTTTGAAATGGGCGAATTTTATATTGATTGATTGGAAACTATTGAAGCAGAATCACCATGTGAAGCAGTACTTGATAGGTTGCCATGAATGTTTTAATGGGGTTATTTTGGGAATCTGGACTGCACGCAAGTGCCCTATTTTGTACGCTACCTACTCCCCCCTCGCTTACATCGACACACTTCAATTGCGACTGCAATGACTTCGATAACTTCATTCGTTCGTGAGAAAACTAGGACCAAAATTTCAGTGACACACACCCACTTATCGACTCAATATTTGTCCAGGATTATCTCGGTATAATGAAATGTCTGCTTACATACTCAAAATACAACTTTTGAAATCAAGGTTATTACAATGATTACCTAACACCGGGAATTCAATAAAATGTGTATGCGTATGTGGTGAAATGTGTGATTTTACATTGTTGTTATTGATAATTGTCGTTTTGGTATGTCCATCGGAGTAACCTGCAGTTCAATGAGGAAGTACCAAAAAATTGCAATTCAATTCCGTGATACTGGCTTACAAAACCCTCCATACTTTATGAAAAAATTCAATGATAATATGCGTATGACAAGAGAAATGAACTCCGCAGTTTCAATGCATTAAATAATTCGAATTTGTTATTCACTCGTATTGCCAAAGTCATAACGTCCAATTAACAACGAAATGGCTAAGCTACGATTTAACGTGATATAGCTTGCTAAACCTCATAGCTAGAATTACCAATCCAGTTTTTTAGATCATCCTTGAACTAAAAGGAGTGCCTGACACACGTTTTTTCTTTTTCGTCTGCCTCTGAAGATTGTAAAGCATTATGAAAGAACAAAATAAATGTCTTAAGTTAGAATTATGTTGAATCATTTACTTCATTAAATTTCTTTAATGACTTTTACACGAAAAACAACATTATAGATTGAAAGCTTTTTTTTGTAATCAATTGCCAAGGTAAAATCGAAGTTGGTGGCGTTAGTGTCCACCTCCTATGAAACCCGGTAGCCTTTACCCTCTATTGATCCAATGTCCGAGAGAGCTGCCCTGGGCTCCAGTTGAGTGGACTGGACACAACCGACCCAACTAACCCTCATGCGAATTCTCCCCCTCCCCCACCCCACGTCATCCCTCCTCCTTACATTCTACACGTATTACATACTTACGTGTATGGTACTCTATACGGGAGAGTCCGTCCAACGCACCCACGCCCATCCTCAATCAAAGTGGGCAACATACACACACACACTGCGCACAGAGTTCACTGTCGGTGTGTAAAGACGCGCGTGCGTGTGCGATGTATGTACACGATAACTAAAAGACACCCAAAATCCTTGGATGGTCATCCCTGCGCTAGTCGAGAGCCCTTAATCATTTCATTTCACTGAACCCAAGAGACAGGACATATATAGATTGCTTCATAAAATTTTGGCTGATTTTTCGAATGAAAAGGTATAACAATAAATAGAGAATGAAGAAACTTTTATTATATTTCTTTCTTTCCAATGTCTGTAAGAAATTATTTGCTGTAGTGAGCCCCAATATGTCGTTTCAAGGCATAACTCATTCGATTTAGTTTTACTATCTATACAAATGAGCCTAGATATCTTTACTTCTCGATGTTGGTAAATTATCGTATTTACGGCAAAATGGAAGTAGGGTATTCACTCTCTTCACTTCCCGATAGGGATGTTTCAAAAAGATAAAATGAGATTTTCCGAACATTTTTTTGTGATATCGAAAGCAATGTGTAGAGTGCATTGCGTCTCTTAGATGGGTACTCTTACTTTACATTTCAGAACTTTTTGTTCTAATTCTGACTGTAAGAAAAGTCAAGCGATATTGAAGGTCGAAATTGCGTGAGTCGGCACGAGTGTTATAGACGATCGGGAAGCTATTGGTTTGACCAGTCCACACAGATCACACCCATTTCTTCCGTTGATGAAACATTGTGTGAACGTATGTGTGTGCGTGCATTGTCTTTGGAAAGCCAGTCGATTTGCGAAATCATCCAAAAAAGGAAGGAAAATTCCAGACTTGACCCATTTTACCCCGTATACCCACGAACAATGTCGTTTCGTGGTTTTGAGATGAAAAATACTCTTCGGTGCGACATTTTTATATCACTAAAAGAGCAAATCCCTGCTGTGTTTCCAAGATGGCCGTCACAAAGAGCAAAGCACCAACGCCATCTGACGTTCAACTAACATCGCGGATTGGCTATGAGTGGTAGAGGCAATTGGTACACCTGTATTCGGGTGATTTGAAAAATACTTCTTTTGAGTAATTGATAAATAAATATACAAGGAGCCACAAAAATTTTTTTTTTCTACTATTTGCCACATTAGAGGCTATCTGCTTTTTTTTAGGAAATGACTGGTTGAAATGTGCATAGCAGGGTTTTGTTGTTCATAACTTTTTCCTATTTGTAACGTTCTCCTATTTATAATAACATAGTTCGAAAACCATTAAAGATAGAGGGAAAAAGTTCAAACAAATATCATTCTCTGCATCAAAATCCATGCTTTACATTGCATAACTATTTTGCTAACTTTCATAGTTTAAGATAAAATAAGGGTGGGGCATCGAGGATGGCGCGTGAGCGCTTGCGCGCAAACTCCATCTCATTTTCTAAGGAAATGACTAGATGTAGAAAAAAAAAAGAAATACCATAATATATTCGGTACGAAAGTTGCATTTGTAGAGTTTTCTTGCTTTTCTAATATTTTCTTTTCAATCTACTAACTGGCATTCAATAAACATAATACGACATAGCGGCAATTTTTGAATAGACCCTTATGTAGGCCAAAAGACTTCGAAATTTGTATTAGAATAAAAACTGACATCCTAGACTTGACGTTCCCCATCAAAATGAATGGATAAACTTATAGTGCTGAAAGTTCATTGACTCCGAAGTGAATCGTCGCCCGTCCAACTCGTATATATTCCACTGAAACACACTGATGGCCACACTTCTTGTTGTCCGTCTTGATACCCTAGTGCAAGCTTGCTTTTTCCCCGTCGTTTTGTATTTACGTTAATATCAGCCCACTTTCATTTCTCCCCTTTTTTCCTCGTTTTTATTTCTTGCAAACTTTTTTTTCCTTGAGCTTTCACTATAGTTTTCTTTCTACACAAATATTACATATGTACATCGAAATAAACCAAGGCGTTTGATGGATGGAAATAACTATACTCGGGGCTATAGCCTCATCGAACGACGGCTATATAAATAAATACAAAAATTATCGCCGAACGGATTCGAATATCGTTATGCACTGAGAGAAAAACGGCTTTTTGGCCAGAAATATTTTCTTGTGACAAGAAAATTGAGAAAATTTCACGGCAAATTTTTGCATGCATTTCTTATTACAAGAAATGATCCTGGCCAAAAAGCCGTTTTTCTCTGAGTGTGACACTCCAAATATTATTTGTTTCAATTCATTGGGAATAATGAAATTTGACATATTTATTGAATTAATTTCATTGTAATTGTTTCAATTGTTCCTTGGGTTAATTGGATCTGAGCAAATTATTGTTAGAATATTTCTTTGGCAATCTTTATTGTATTATTGCCGATTCTAGAATCACCGAAATTAATATGGTTTTCATAATTGAATTTAAGGGAGACGCTATGTAGTCGACGCCTAAGGAGCGGAAAAAACTGTGGACTGACAGTTGATTGAGTCATACACGAAAGAGTTTGTTCATGTTTTGATCTTTTCTTATTCTCCGGCGAACCCTACCGATTCGTCCGCTCTAACTGACATCCGGTGGGTGGCAGATTCAAAATTGTTAATCGATAAATCGATACCCTCCGTCACCGTTCCAAAAAAAATTGAAATTGATTGAGCAATTTTGGGGAACAGTGTATTAAAATGCTCATACAGACACATATGAAGATGATCTCAAATGTGCGGAGGTCATGAAAGGCCGAGAAACTGAAAACTAGTTTTGGTTCGTAAATTTAAGGCAACATTTGTGCAATGTCCCCTATACGTTGACAATTATCTCGAGAATTGGCAAAAAATTATATACATATATGCATGATCAACTTTGTTCGTTGAAATGAAAAAAATGACAATGTAACAACTGTAAAATTCATCGTGCATTCAGACAATTTAAACAAATAGTGAAAACGTTGATTTGTTTTGACACCAAAAGCGCACAAATTCATACGGATCATTGCTTTCTCAAAAGTAGCGAAAGTTATACATACTGAGAAAAGTTTCCCGAATCGTTCTAAAAAGTTCTGGAGTCTCTAGAGAACGAGGAAAGCACCATGCAAGGTAAGCAAATGAATGAAAACTGTTTTATTTATTCCAGAGCCATGGACTACTCAGCAAAATGTCAAAATGACATGTTGATGCGGCACCACAACGTAATTTCAATACCTTCACAAATACTCAGGCATTATCTTATCAAATTGGAATAACTAAAATCGTTGATTGTAATCACGATTAAGGATTCGAATTCTCGTCTTCTCTGTTCCTCACTTTATGAGAAAAAGTAGCCAAATACTAAAATTTCACCAACACATATCAATACCTAGAACATAGTCATTCCCCCAAACATTCATCTCTAGCAATCTTTTCCATACGGCAGAACGATATTGTAATAAATG
The DNA here is from genome assembly GCA_026005395.1 of Asobara japonica. Taxonomy (NCBI): domain Eukaryota; kingdom Metazoa; phylum Arthropoda; class Insecta; order Hymenoptera; family Braconidae; genus Asobara; species Asobara japonica. Next base: position 112,322 of record BQMI01000006.1, on the reverse strand, counting down.
TTTTCAACAGAAGGGAGATTGTCCTGCAGGCGACACCACACGTTATAGAATCACCAGAGTTATGCGAAATCACCATATACCAAAATTTCTCTCCACCCGTACCTTTTTTTCACCATGGTGCCCTCACATTCACACACACACACACATAGACAGCATCCCTCTAGATACATTTGAATTCTATGTTGAGGAATCTAGTGAGGAACCTACACATGTACGTATGTACATAGATATAGAGGAAACGGTAGGGCTGAAACGGGCTCGTAAAAGACGACACGATGGATCCCACGTACTCCCTCAGGGACACAAAATGAATGTGCCACGGGTAAATACATATATAAGGGAAAAAATGTAGAAAAAAAAGGGAATAAAAAAGAGTACATAGTTTTTATGTGCATTTGCTGAGCGCGTGGGAGTGTTGCCGTGGGTAAATGCGCGTTCACGCGAGTATCTTCCTTCTCACTGTACATATATACCCTTAGCAGATAGATGGTAGAGAAGCTGGGGATCGGCGGGAGACAGAAGAGAAGCGAAAAGTAGGGATGGAAGATGTTAGGCGTCCCTCCGAGGCGCCTCTCGCGTCGTCCATCATCCCCCTCTACAATTCTTTATCTTTTTCTATCCTCCCCCGTGACGCTCAACGACGTCTTCGGACTTTCTTGTCCGTTGAACGTAATCTAGAGCTAGTGCATAGGAGGAAACGAATTTTATCGTTCCTCTTATACTAGCACATTTTAACTCGCTGCGGGGGATGAATGAAAGCCTTCATAATTTTTCGGTTTTATGAAGAATTTATGCGCGTACAGATTTTAGGTGAAGGAGACAGCTAGTGGTTATGGGAAACGATTATAAAAGAGACATTTTTATTGAGTTGTGCGAGGGTGTAAATTATCTGTTATTCAGCGTTTGTCACTTCAAAAATTGGGAAAAATCAGGATGTGAATAGTAATGGAATGAAGCCACTTCAGAGACAGCTTTTTTCCTGCTTCAGGATGAATCATCACATCAGAGATAGGGTACACAGAAATGAGAATGTCCGTGTGGTTACAGCCCTGGCCGTTGGTACACGAGGTCCAAGGATCGAATCCCTGTACAGAGAGTCTCCTGTCGGTATAGTAGAGTTCCCATTGGTCGCTAAAAAAAAACATATAGAGATAGAGTATACGAAATTCATGAGGCAACTGATGTTAAATCGATTATTTTCCACTCAGATATTTTTCACAATTACTCTTACATTCAATTGTTTGTTGGAAATGAAAGTATTGTCTGGTGGCGCCTATTTTGCTTTAGCTCCTTCCCGCAGCATTTTATCATTTTTGCTGACATTTTTCTTAATGTCGAGACGCGTTGGATTAATTATTAAGGGTCTGAGAGCAGAAATCTTCTCGGGCGTGTAACAAGCACGACAGTTCCTGGTGAAAACCAAAACCCCCCACGGGGGAGGAAGCCCAGCCAACCGACTCTATGATTCCGACGCACGGAAACCCCAACTTCTCTCCCTTCCCTCGTCGCTCTTTCCACTCTACCGTCGTCCACTGCCGCTAACAGCGGGTTAACTTTCTGTCATATACAGCAGCACGACCAGCATCTCTATTACACAACGTGGATTGCAGGCATTTTCCATTTGTATCTGAGGGATGCTAGGACCCCTGAACTTCTGCCATTGAGAAGATGATAAAATTACGCAATCAGGTGAAGAATTGAGTGTTTTTTTATTAAATCCTTCGTTTTTTCCTCAACATAGTAGCTGAAAAGATAATGTTAATTTTGAACTGGACGTACTAATACATGTTTTAGAGAATCTTTTTAAGCTTACTCATGTAGAATGATTTTGAAGTTACTGCATAAATAGAGGGCCTAATATCGATGAAATTTTCACTTTCCTCAGAATTTCACATTCTGCTCAAAGGGTATTGATAAGATTGTGTGTGTGTGTGCTCATAATGATTATTTTGTTGAATGATCGTTGGCCGATTCGACGTTTTGGTTTGATAGTTTGTTCCCCCAGACATTGGCGTACGAATCAGCGGTGTTCGCTTGTAGTTACTCGACCAAAATTACGATTTTTTTCGGATTATTTAGTGCGGAGTATCGATTTCCAGAACCGCGGCACGCATTGCCTTTGATCGAAAATCGGATTCTCTACCAAAGATAGCTCATACAATTTTTGTGTAAACCCACTGGATAATCACGAGATAATAATTTTTTTTTGGTTCATCTTGACGGTGATATGGTAAGATACAATGGAACAATAAATGAACATTTATACACACATTGGACAGCTACTGGCTGGACAAGTCACGGGTTACACCCGCATTTCATGTATTACAAATTGTATTCATCTCGTGGTACTGGAGTAGCTCGTATTGGCATTTGAACTCGTTTTGCTTTCAGCCACAAATGGCCTCATCAATTAGATAAAATTTTGAAGAGGCTTTTTGTTCTCTTATTAGTCAACGGAAGAAAGGAAGCGGCATGTGGGTGTGACCTTTTACTGCTGCATCAAATAACCTCTTGGGACAAATTGCAAAATTCGCTGTATAAGAATCCATTGAACATGTATTGTTCGAGAAAAATCTCATTTCCGCCAATACACTGAGTCGATCATTATTGAAGTTCATAGTGATATTTTCACAAAAAAAAATCGCTTCCATAAACTCAACACACCATGTCCTATAAACATCTCCTAGTCTTTTTAATACATTGCTTGTCGGAAATCGTTTATTTTCCCAATAACAGATCCTTATTTTCCCTGAATTTTTTTCAGATTTTTGTATTACATTTACGTTTATCAGCTAGCCGAGATCTTCATATTGGCCATCTGACGTGATTTTCATCTGCCCCACGCTCTAGCCGCCCTATGCGAAATGTATAGTTCTTACTCCTGGGGTTTACATATGACTTAGCACGTATTTCACATCAGGAGGGCAACTCCATCGCCAAACCAAATCATGGGAAAATGATTATCCTTTTTGTTATACTAGAATAACGTCATGTTTCATCATGCATTTGCTTCACAAAAAAAATATTCAGCCTTTGGTTTACCCCAATCAAATGAGGGAAGTATAGGCGTTTTCCCTAAATTCCAGTTCTCATAGTTGTTGTTTTCATTAAATGCTTGAGGCTTAATGATCATGGTTGTAAATTAGTTTCTCCATTGGATATCTTGCTGTCTTTCTCTATTTCACGCGGTTTACCAGTTATTCACTAGAAAAAAGGTTGCCGATCGAGATTTCAAAACCCTGCCATAAGAAGTTTCACTTCAAAAACGCTATGGACGGCAAATAACAGAGAAGAACAAACGTTTTTTTTTGTAGCACAACAATCATGTTTGTTGTTTAGTGGCTCTCTAGTTTTGTGCAACAAACGTTTACCTTTCATGTCTAATTTTGTAAGTTCTTCTTTCCACAGCTGATCAGATACTGAAAATGATTATCATCTCGTGTCACCAACTCTCCCCACAATCTTCTCAAGTATTCATTTTTTTCTCCGCAGCCTTCAATCCAAATAGCGAACTTCCGTCCCAATATTTACCACAAATGAATGTCTTCAAAATATCTAATTATGCAAATAAACTCATAGAAGCGCAACTTACCCACTACCTACCCTATTTTCATACGTAATGTTCAGCCTCGTATTCTTCCCATCCCCAATTTGAAGAAAGCCTCCAAGAAAACGGCTCGTTGAGCAAGAAGATAACGCGACCGGACAAGAATTGAATCTACGCCATACAAGACGTTTAAAATACAAGAAACATTGAAATGAATAGAAGTAGAAACGAAGAAGCTTAAGCTGACCCTGGAGGCCGAAGCGGTAGAGGAGCCTTTTGGCCCCATTGTGCAAATGAAATTAGCCCTGAAATGCCAGGAAGATAATCCAGTAAAGTGAGACAGACATCAACGGTACCCCCTTTATATCTTTCTCTTGATTCTCAACAGAAAGATCATCCCGTTAACCGGATCCTGAGGCTCTCAATTCTCCACTTGGAGTTTTTCCTCGCCACCGATATGGCCTTGCCTAACAATATTCTTCACTTTAGTTTTTCTTACGCCCGAGGGAAGTCGTCTCCATTTGTATTTTTTTTTCTCTCCTCACTTTTTATTCCTTTCATTCCTCACCGTTTTTTTCACCTTATTCACTTTAAAGTTTTTTTTTAATCAAACATTTTGGCTAAATGCTTTCGGGGACTGTTACCCTCCACCGGGCATTGGAGCATCCTACTGTGTTCATCATCAGTGAATCCTTCTGGGTGTTATCCTTTTCCTCTCAACAAAACACGCAATGGATCAAAATACTTTTACTCTCCTCCGTATTGAATGTCCTCGCTGGATTTGTATTCATCTACCGATTTTATTTTATTATATTTCTTCAAATGTGTCATAGCGACTTGCACAATGAAGTATCTGGTGGAGTTTTTGGGGGGAAATAATATGAAAGAGATATGTAGATTGCGTGCGGAAGAGATTTATCGGTTGAGTATTGATTCGAGATAGTCGGTGGAGCGATCCAAGTTTCTTCAGTCTGAATCGCAGGACGAATAAAATTGACTGGATTAGTTTTTGTAGGTGGATGAGGAGACTTGAATTCTCAGATGTCCAATTGAGATAATGTCGAGGTTTTGAATAATTTGTGGAGTCTTTTTTTTGCTCCTGAATGGAAGCTTTGAAATCCATGTATCTTGACATTGTGTCATTGGTTTAGACTATTCGCATATGCTGTACCGTTTGGGAAAAAGTCAGTCTCCACTGACACCACCGGGAGGGGTTGCACTGTATCCTAAATCGGATCAAAACGCAAATAACAGGACAGATTATACAGACATTGAGTGGTGCTCGTTATACTCAAAGTGTCGGCGATAGAAATGAAAAACTTGGCACAATCACGCGAAGCAGAGTGCGATTTGTCCCATTGAAGTTGCTCACGTTACCCCGCTTCTGGCCATTTTCTGGAAGTGCGGACCACAAAGGGTTTTCGTTTCTCCTCAGGGACCACTAAGCTACTGACGTCATTCCCCTACCCTCCCCCCCCCCGCATCTTTTACGATCAAGTTCCAGTCCTAAAAATAACTAAAAACTCTTCTCATTAATTCACCATCACTTTGCCAATATTTCGAGTGTTAAATACATCCCTGCGGATTATAATGAACTACACCCTTGATGGGTTTCGATCAGGGAATGTTGGAGCCAGAAAACATTCTTTAGCTGGGCGCGTACCGAAAATTCAGAGCCAACAGGTAGAAATTATACTGATCGCTTCAACACTCCAAAATGTAATTTAAATTATTATTATGAATCAATGAGCGATGACCGATGAACTTCATCAATGCAGAATCGCAAATTTCCAAGACCAAAGTGCCTTCTTTATCAGTGCAATTACTTAAGTTTGGATGTTTCTCGTGGAACGAAGTTTGAAATTGGTAGGAAGTTTGAACCCAACGTTCAGTTCAACTTATTTGCCTGATTCCTAAATCGTCCTTGCCTTTTATCTGCCGATTTAGGTAATACTTAGATTTGGATGCTACTGTGAGCTTGCACCTGTCCCACCTGGGTTATTAAGATAATGTTACAGTTTGCATAGCTGTGTAGACCAGATACGGGCATGACGCAAATGAGGTTCTCCTATAGTTATAAACAAACCCGGAGGGAAAATTTTGCAATAGGTTGGAAACTCAATCTCATCATCGTTAATTGCCGCCCAATGAAAGTGTTGATTCGAAGAGACTGAATTGGTCTCACGTTATTATCTCCTAAAAAAATGAAGAGTCCAGAAACGGGAATTTAGGGATTGCTAACCTTCCAATGCATGGAACTGCCAAGCCCTGTGAATAACGCATTGAAATTGAATTAATTCACACCCAGCCGAGGCAAGAACAACTGGTGTCCTCGATCCAATCATTCCGAAACTTCTAGCCCCATTGTCCCCTCCTAACTTATTCCTCATTCCCATTATGACCCTCACATTCCTGAATAGCTCTACTACCTCACTCAGCTTATCATCACCCAATACTTGTCCTAAACTACTTGCAATTTAGTTCCCAGGAAAAAAAAATCTATATTCCAATTTTATTTCGTGAAGTTAGAGTACTCTGGCATTCACAAGCAAACAATCACACAAACAATTCTTCCTTTTCTCCTTTCTTTGGAATCTGCCGACAGGATCAATACGAAAATCTCGGATTGAGTTAGTTCGTGTGCCACGAGGCGTAACAAACGCTTTACTTGTATATTCAGCATGTTGAGGAAGAAGAAAGAAGGAGGAACAGACAGTCGTCATGAGATGCCGACAATGGGTAATGGATACGTTTAATCCAATTGGTGTTTGTAAGAGTAACAATAATGGAATGGAATAGAGAGGATTGGCTCGTTTTCTCCAGCGATAACTAGGGGAAAAGCTTGTCATTGTCGACAATGGTGGCGGTGAGGAGGGGGGTCATACCTGACCTACGCCGACAATGCTGAAATATTGGATAAGCGTGGCGAAGGAGGAAGGATCTCGACAGGTATAGACCACGACACGCTTAACCAATTTTAAGACACCGTCCCTCCGCAAATTTGCTTGAAATTAGGCCTCTTCAGGCTTTATTCAGCTCCTAAAGTGTTTTCCTCCTTCAGTTTCCTCGACTCATTGAGTCATAGAAAAGAAAAGAAAATATTGACGGAAATTGAAAAAGGTAAATAAAGCTCGCGGTAAGCCAGAAGTCCTAGGGCATTTACTAGCAACTAGTTGAGAGCCTCTCGGCAGTTCATAAATCTCTAGAGTAAATAATAACAAATCCAAACAGTTGGCAAAGCTGTACAACATAAAAATCCGTCAACTTCACGCCATATTGTGATAGCGAATGTTGTATTACCACGTGTGCACTTTCGTATTTTCTCTCATGTTCTTTTCATCAATTCACGTGAATCTTCTGGAGTTTTAACCATTTGGAGAGGCACATGCATTTTTCCCCGAAATACTTGAGTGAGAGCACGTTTCTTCCCCTTTGGCAAGCAACCCAGGCCTGATATTTTGCCAACGACCACCGATTTCTTCAAAAACTCTTTCCAAGTAATATATATCGAACACTTATTTTTCTGGCCGATCCCAAGTATTCGGCTATTTCTTCTTCTTTCTCTAAAACCCGAGAGAAGGAGGATGGCAGAGCTAACAAGACGATCCACTATTCACCTGTCACTAAAAACCCATCGCGGTTAGTTATAGTTTATTTATCGCTTCCACGTATATGGCAACACCGATTTTATGGAGTGAGAAAAGGAGAAAGGAGCTTGTGCCATCATTCTATGAAATATATAATACTTTTATTTCTCCAAATCTAAAATTATTTATGAACTCCGAACTCAGTGTACTAACAAATACATACACTTTTTTCACATTGAACGATCGATGGAACTTGAAACTTTTAGATTTTAGACGGGATTGGGAAATTTCCTGCGGTACGAAGAATTAATTTACGAATTCATAGACGGATAAATTTGGATATGGATCTCGAAATAATGTGTATTCTTTAATTCATGTAAGAGTATGAATTTTCAAATTTCCAATTCATATATGAAATTCCGAAGTTTCAATACTATCAACTATTGAAATCGCTTTGCTATATAAGATCCACCGAATAAAACAAACTGTAAAATGGGTTAATTAAATTCCCTTTAATTATTTGGCTTGTTATTTAATTTTATTGGATATAATGCTTGATGAATGATATGGATAATGGTTTATAGTTATAGTATATACCCGATACAAAGTGTTTAAGCAGTCTCCCGGCGTGTGTGGTCCGGTGAGATTTTCTTCTCCCTCTTCGCATACCGATCCGTATAATGCGAAAACGACTAACCAACGGTGGTGGCGCTGGCGGTAAATTTCTCTTGGCCGCAGGGACAAACTGCCGAGATGTCTTAACCAGATTTGCTAAAACACTACGCATGCGCCCGCTGCCAGACAATCATAATTTTTTTTCGGCCATTTTACACAGTCAACTAGTACCACACATATGTATGCCGTGTTCTTTTTGCTTATTACGACGTGATGAATAAGTATGTGGAAGCGAGTTTCTGACAGACCGTACAATGTGGTTGCGACCAAAATTGCGGTAAGTATATACTAGGCATTTTATATACCATTGTATGTGCAAACGATGCTGCATGTAGTTACTTTCACGAAATTATCGAACCTCGAAGAACAAATGAGGAATCATTACTTTGCAAATGACAAGATACACCGAAAAAAGTACGCAAATAAAAACCCGTATGAACTGCTTGCAGTAATAACTATCCGATAAATCATGGTTTCAAATTACTAACATTTTGAAAATATGAATTCATAGGATATATAAATATAAAAAGTGAACAAAATCAATTATTAGTTTGCTATCAATCATTGAAATTGAAATATAATTTCACCGAATGTGACGTCCAGATGTTGAATGAGCATTCATGCCCTATCTTACATGGGTCGCTGACCGTATATATAGATATATTGACACTACACTTCAATGACACGATTAAGATGATTAAAAGAAACTTAAACCTCTATTATTTTCAATTTATAATTTGTTCTCAGTTCTAATGAATAAATTGAAAAGAACCAATTATACAAGGTCTCTATTCTCGTCACATATAACTCATTCAGGAGTCCCCAGTCGGGATTCTAAACCGAGACCCCCAGTTTCGCGTCGGAAACTTTTCCAACTATGCTACCGAGTTTATACAGTCCTTCCGTTCTCAAATGTGCCACCACTCACCTCAGACAAGCATACAATAAATCAACGATAAATGGAATTTCACAGAACTCCCACTTTCGCGCTGGTTTGTTCCACCTTCGCCCGTGCCCGACAAAATGCCTTCGGTCGAGCTAGTTTTTTCGACAAAATTGTACGGCTAAATTTCTCACTTTATGATGAAGACTCTCGTCCTATAGATATTTGACCAATTCTGTCAGGAAAATCGAGAACGGACTACCGAATTCACGCCAGTAACTTCAGAGAGAGATCGAGGAGGTACTGCGGGGTATGAAGAACCATGCCGCGCCTTGTGCAAATGCCATTCATGTCTTTTGGTGGCAGAAGTTTTCCTCAGTGTATGAGCATTTGCCTCGGATGTTTACATTGTTTATTGATGCTAGTACTCTGCTTCAGGTGATGAAGCATCAGATCAGCCACCTATTTTATATGGATAATAATTAAATTGCCTATTAGGATTTTTCGCACTAGCGGTTTCTGGTACTGCATCTCTCGTAGTTGGGTGTGAGAATCCGTTTACGACTGCTGGATAAACGTGTGGGTTGTAGAGGAGCTGACAAATGCGAATCGCGATCCAATGGAATGAAAATACGCTCCTAGGGGTGTGAGGAACGTCAGTGTATCGGGAACAATTGAACTGTATATCAGAGGTTCCGAGATTTGGAGGATGTTGAGAATTCCGCGGTGAGAAACGCATGAACACTGCCCGAAGGTGGCCCTGGGGAATGTTTGGCGGTATCTTGTTTAATAAAATTAACCTTCTTCAGAATACTTTGATAGCGCCGCTCCCAAATATATCATCAAATTAATACATAAAATCCTTACTCAATTTCTTTTAGGAGACGTGCTAATTTTTTTTCGAAAATTCATAATTTTTTTTAGAATTCGTTCTTCTTTTTCAATTGGTGAAATTCTTAACATCTTCATAATGCTCGAAGGTTTGGATTTTCCGATCTTTCGGAAAATCTTTCAAATTTTAGATTCCCTTAAAATATTTATTTTTCAAATCTTCGATTTTTTTTTATAAGTTTCGAAAATTTTTGGCAAATCTTCCGCTACCTCTCAAAGGGTTTCAATAAAAGAAATCGCAACATAATCACAAATTAGTTTGGTAGGTGTAAAGTCGCGATCAAATTTCTTAGTAAGTGGACGATCTCAAACTTCATACGTACTATTTCATGTTCGGTCCAATAATGAAATTTCGATGTTCGGCGTTTAACATTTGATGAGGAATATCTGGATTTCGTGGTCTCTCATATAAGATTAGACGAGATACATATCCAAAGGGAGTAACCCCCAACGAAGTCGGTATTTCTTTTAGCAGAGAAAGAGTAGCTTTACCGAATGTCGGATACTTAAGGGGTTGTGAAAAATTTCTTGTATCATGTATATTCTCTCTCCCTCGTTTATACCTGAAAATATTCCTGTATCCCTATGTCCTGTATCATGACCCTGGGCGCGTTCGACACGTGATGACAGCCCGTGGCGCCAGAAACCCCCCGCAGTTACTCAGTCACGACGGGCGGGCCTCCTTTAGAGTGCTATATACACCTATTTTTTGATGCCGTGTGCCCGAGAGAGATGAGGATAAATGGAATTCTTTTGTTTCAAGGCTCATTAACGTGTTACCAAACCCCCGTCGACCGCGACTATACATATATACATATCGTCATAGTATACACTACTTCAACTGGCCTCTTCCATGCTGAACGAAACTGGTGGCCTCCTATTTTAATCTATTTTTTTTTCACATAAAGAATTGGAAAAAAAACTTATTCAATTACCCTTTTTATTCCATAAAAATGTGTAGGGAATCTCTCTCGTTCCCAGCACTTCAATGACAATAGAATGCTTTCCTCAAGCCGACCCATGAGTAATCGTCTCCGTTTTTCCTGAGTGGCCGTATGTGATTTGGCCAACTAGGATGCCATATTCATACGAAATATATACATGGGCCGCCAATATTTTTATATAATACATTCCATCCATTGCTGGACGATTGTTGTACGCATAGACTGCGGATGCCGTGAAATCTTCAGAAGTCTATCGCGATTAAAAAAGTACATCTGAAAGTAATACTGTATTTACACAGGGAGAAACAGTTAACCATGTAATTTGATTCATTAACCTAAGGTGAAGACGGTACGATGGAACCACTTGATCCACCGGAGCAACCTTGTATCGATCACCGTCATTAGTCCCGATGTACCTAATTAACAGGGTTCATGGTGCTCACTGTTGCAGTAACTCTGTCATGTCCATGATTTCTTGCTAAGCCACAGATTGATGTCTACTGATCTTCATCGCAGCCGAACCAAGTGTCGAACTTTCAGATAATTTTATACAGCTTGTTTTAGTTTTACAAGTCACCAAAATTTTCCTATATGAAGGGTACTCTACAATACAGATACTTATGAACATTTGAAAGAGCACAACCACTACAAATCGACGGCAATGGCCTTTGGTACACAAGGTCCAAGAATTGAATTCCCGCACGGGGCAATCTCTTTTCGGTAGTGTGGCATTCTTCAGGTTCTGATTGGTACGAACCCAACAGTAGTTTCGGAAAAGGTGCGTTTGTATAAACCGAGGTTTTCCATGGTTTCCCTTCGATTACTGGACAAACCAAGAAATATAATCTCCATTGAGCATTGTGTTCATCGGCTTAAACTGTGTGAATACTGTACACTCTGGTAAAAGGGCCTGTCTCCATTGGCATTGCCGCGAGAGGTCGCGGTATAGCCTAATTCCGATTAGAGGGTAAAAAACAAAACAACCACTAATATCGAAAATTCGAATAGTCAGTTTTACAGATTTGTGGCACCGCTCAGATCATTCCAATGAGTAAGTGTTTCCGCAGCAGCAAACCAACATCAAACTCCTCATATATCTAAACTTGTCAAGCCTGTCGGTATAACTATTGTCAGCAAAGAGTACAGTGCATCCATTTCATTTGCTGGGTTGCATTGGAATTTAGAACATTTCGGGGAACGAGAATGCCAGCGAATTGGTTGGGTATTTAACCTCGCAAAGTCCAAGTAACATTCCGCTCTATCTATCCCTGGAGCGTCGATTTTGGACTTTCGAAGGAGAGGTCACCACTGCAGGACTCGCGCAGTTCACGTGTTCCGATGAGTTGAGAGAGAATTTCAGAAAAGATAAAAATTTGACGATGTTCAGGCGCGGAAGGATTGTATGAGGTGAGGTGGAAGACAATCTGTCGTATTCGTACGGGAAACCAATTCCTGAGTACAAAACTCCCTAGTTCTTCACTTTAAAATCCACTCCATATTCGGTATCTCCTATGAACAAATCAATTTCTTAATGACTGTTGTATTTTTTCTACACAATACATGTACGAAAATGTTTGTATATACAATGCTACTACTAGATAAGTAATATGTGGATATAAAGGTGCCAACGTTCAATGAGGGTCTGCACTATTCAAAAATGAGGATGAACTTTTTTCGTTCGAATCGATAATGTAAGAGTAAGAGAGCGTTTTCTACTTTCCACGCGGCGCCGTCCGGCAGGATTTTGTACTACCGCCGTCTCTCCTCGTTTAATGACGTCACGCGGACTCCCAGAGCATTTCATATTCGGTTTCTTTAAAAAATTCAAAATTACTGGGTCAATAGAAATTTTTTTGTAACGAGAAAACGGATTATTGTGGCAGAGGCGTATCCATCGGTGTATGTAGTATGAAAAAATGCGCCGCATGCCCGCCGAGTTCCCCATTTGGTCTTTCTTGCATGGGTCTTGTCTACTTATGACGCCGACCCTCGAAAGAACATCTACGAACATATAAGATCGGATTTGGAGATAATTGTAGATAAAATATCCTGAATTCATGGATTTTAATATTCCAGATTTGACAATATTTACATGTCCATATAAATGTCCAAATCGAATTTTGCGATATAGCTGATTTCGAAGTGCTTTTTTCTATGACTCTCCATCGTTTCGCTGATTATTTTTTCACTCAGATTTCAGCCCATTCAATAGCATTAGTCCGGAAATGTTTGTTAAGCTTCCCTGCCCAGAAACGTCTGCCGTGCATTTAACAAAACATTTGAACACTGTAGCAATCCATACGATCTTGGACATAATTTTGGAGCACTTGCTCGTGCGTGCTACCAATACTCAAGGTAAACCCAATATTTTAGAGAATGGGCCAAATAAGCTATTTTCAAATATTCGATATAGAACTGCCCGCAATCTCCAATATTGTGCTTTATTTTGAAATTGAAGGATATCAAAAAAAAAATATATCACGTCATCAGAAATATAATACATTTTTTTTACATTTAAAGAATGACTAATAAGTGACGTAATGTTCACTGCCACACCTATATTCATAAAATTTTATGTCAATTTAGGAGAATGCGCTATTCTTATAGGTTTAATCCCACTATCTGGTCTTAACTTTTCAACTTCGGTGGAAATAATTTGAAATATAACGACAAGGATGAAGAAGTGAAACAGGAAAATGAAGAAAGGGTTTGAGGCTGGCGCCAGTCCCTTCCAGCATACCACTTTGCTTATGATCATCCTCTCTCGCTCGTTCTTTCATCTCAGCATTACAGCCTCCTTTTCCCTCCAATATCCCAGGCCACATACAATCGACAGAAAGGCGACTGAATTTCGATCCCACACTGATACCACACCAGGATCTCATTTTGAAGGAGAATACATACACGCCTTAACTTATTGTCTTCTTATTGGACCACCTAGCGAATGCCCACACGGCGCATAACTGAACGCCAGAATTTTTAACTTGTCGACACGGCGACGAAGTAACATAAAAGAGGTGGATCATAAAATATGTGAAGATGAGCGATGAAAAAGAGACGAAAGGAATATTTCGAGATTTTACGATGGAATTAGGCAATTAGTTGGTGCATTATAATCACGCAAAAATAACAATTTCTTTTCAATATTTTTTTTTCGGCAATACCATTGTTTGTGGTGTTAACGCCAACAATTGAAATAATTCAAGTATATGGGAAAACATCTCTTAGGAATGAACGCAAATAATCCATAGTACATCGTATGAAAACCATGGAGAAAGAAATTCAATGGAAATTGCCAGAGCAGAAATAAGACTGAAGATCTTTGCTAATCTTGTGAGAATTTTTCGCATAGCTTAAGTCAAGCTCAATAATTCTTTTTCCTTTATTTCGTGCCAATAAAATTAGAGGGATGATTTGAATGGTAAATTTGCGGAAAAAACAGAGAATTGGGGTGAAATATCCCGTCGGATAGTTCGAGTTCTACGGATAACTTGAGGAAAACGAAAAAGTCGCAAAGATTGCGAAAGATTTGCACAAAAAAATCTTTGAAAGCACGTATGGGTGTATGTGAGTGAACGTGCGGATAAACGCGGACAAAAGATATGGCTCTTCTACCTTCGATAGCAGATTCTAGTATGAGATTTTAATATACTAATATAATTGAGTGTAGTAGATTGTATATTGAGTTGTTGCATATTTTATACCAAATACTAGTATCTTGATATATCAAAATCGTGTATTGTGGTATAGTAGCATGTAGTCAAATATACTGCAATGAAGTTTCTTCTTTTTTTCGTGAAAACTTTGTTCAACGATTCCGATGAAACGGAATGAGGCAATCTACTTTTTTTCATCGACGAGTTATAAGGAGGAGTACTCAGAAAGTCATTGACTTGACCCACAATGGATCACTCTCACATGACGTTTGTTTAACTTTCCTATGGAAAAAGTTATTGTAATCGCCGCGAAAACCAAGAGTGAAGTTTCTACAAAATTTGAATAGTTCTCGACGTTTGACAACCATGTCAACAATTTTCTATATCACGTTCATATATGTATGTGTGCGTGTATGTGATCTTCCAAAGCAATCATTTCGGCGAAAAATCACAACTAACTGTTTTCGGCGAAAACAAATTTTCGTGAATCAAACAGAATCAAATATGCAGAAAAATCAAAAAGTGGTCAATTTTGGTCCCATTCCTATCGAGAGATTAATGATTCAACCCGCTACGATAATTTCTTCCACAGACACGGTAACCTTTTCTTTTTTTATTGCAATACTAAAACGAAAATAAAATTATAGAAAGCCGGTGGTGTGATTAGAATGGCTTAAGAAATTCCAGGAATTTCGACGGAAGAAACATAGAAACGAAAGTTTTACTGATTCAAGACTGAAGAATGATGGCTAGACGAAAATTGAATCAACAGGACAACAGAAAGCTGTAGAGTATTAGCCTCACAGTGGTCATCCTTCTTTATCGTCGTGATCCCAAAAACAGCCCATGGGTCCGCCGACAGGATCTAGTAGAAGCAAGGTGCTGCGCATCAATACGTCTCCAGCGAACACATTCTTGTAACTCGGGTATACCTCTTGTCTGATGATATCACGAAATGTCAGATCAAATCTGTGGTGCTGTTCTCCGATAGTAAAACTGAATTTTATCAATTGACTTTTGATCCCAATTTTATTCGACGCATTCGTAGCTGCTGCACTGCACTCCATAATTCACAAATAGGTTTCTCATCAGGGTTAATTACGCATGAATTTGTGTGAATTGCGGTAGCTCCAGCAAAGCAGTCATTATGACGGACGAAAGAATGCAACGAGGAGTCTAGCTGTTATCGTTTCAGCGCATGCATCAAATGAGAACTTAGCTGACACTTCGTTGGAAAGAGCATGGAAAACATGGTAATACCTTTGCGCGCCTTTGAATATATCAATTATAAAGAATGAACATCAGCTATGCGCAAACACCTTCATATATCCCCTTGTCCCCACAGTTGGCAAGGTCGATTAATTTATCCACCAACTTAGGTGAGATAAGGCGACGGGTGGAAACCGGCTCTTCTCACAATATATCCGGTAGGCGTCTTCAGGAACTTTTACACGTGTCAAGGTGCTGGCGCGTGCTTTTCGCTCAGAGACACATACGGTAACTTATACTGTGGTAACGGTTTCACCTTCTTTCTTTTTCTCTATCTATATCATTCCGTTTTGGTATTTGGAGTGTTGCGATAATAATCAGGTTCCATGGATTCATCTGTCTTGTCCATTTTGTTTGCTTTATTATTCCAAAACGTTACCCCTGAAATTTTATTCCATATGTTATACACTGAACACAACAAAAATTTAAGTTTGCCTCCCCATAAGGTCGCAATGTTAAATTGGGCGAAAATCGAAAAAAATTAATTTGACTTTTTTGATCCCAATTCGGCGGGAGTGTCTCCTAGGGGTCCCAATTGGATAGTATAGACGCGCACGGGGCCAAAAATCCGATTTTAAAAAATTTAAGTTTGCCTCCCCATAAGGTCCCAATGTTAAATTGGGCGAAAATCGAAAAAAATTAATTTGACTTTTTCGACCGAAAATCGACGGGAGTGTCTTCTAGGGGTCCCAATTGGATAGTATAAACGCCCACGGGGCCAACAATCCGATTTTAAAAAATTTAAGTTTGCCTCCCCATAAGGTCTCAATGTTAAATTGGGCGAAAATCGAAAAAAATTAATTTGACTTTTTCGACCGAAAATCGACGGGAGTGTCTTCTAGGGGTCCCAATTGGATAGTATACACGCGCACGGGGCCAGAAATCGGATTTAAAAAAATTTCAGTTTGCCTCCCCATAAGGTCCCAATGTTAAATTGGGCGAAAATCGAAAAAAATTAATTTGACTTTTTCGACCCCAATTCGGCGGGAGTGTCTCCTAGGGGTCCCAATTGGATAGTATAAACGTCCACGGGGCCAAAAATCCGATTTAAAAAAATTTAAGTTTGCCTCCCCATAAGGTCCCAATGTTAACTTGGGCGAAAATCGAAAAAAATTAATTTGACTTTTTCGACCGAAAATCGACGGGAGTGTCTTCTAGGGGTCCCAATTGGATAGTATACACGCGCACGGGGCCAGAAATCGGATTTTAAAAAATTTCAGTTTGCCTCCCCATAAGGTCCCAATGTTAAATTGGGCGAAAATCGAAAAAAATTAATTTGACTTTTTCGACCCCAATTCGGCGGGAGTGTCTCCTAGGGGTCCCAATTGGATAGTATCAACGCCCACGGGGCCAAAAATCCGATTTAAAAAATTTAAGGTTGCCTCCTCATAAGGTCCCAATGTTAAATTGGGCGAAAATCGAAAAAAAATAATTTGACTTTTTCGTCCGAAAATCGACGGGAGTGTCTTCTAGGGGTCCCAATTGGATAGTATAGACGCGCACGGGGCCAGAAATCGGATTTAAAAAAATTTGAGTTTGCCTCCCCATAAGGTCCCAATGTTAAATTGGGCGAAAATCGAAAAAAATTAATTTGAGTTTTTCGACCGAAAATCGACGGGAGTGTCTTCTAGGGGTCCCAATTGGATAGTATAGACGCGCACGGGGCCAAAAATCCGATTTTAAAAAATTTAAGTTTGCCTCCCCATAAGGTCCCAATGTTAAATTGGGCGAAAATCGAAAAAAATTAATTTGACTTTTTCGACCGAAAATCGACGGGAGTGTCTTCTAGGGGTCCCAATTGGATAGTATAAACGCCCACGGGGCCAACAATCCGATTTTAATAAATTTAAGTTTGCCTCCCCATAAGGTCCCAATGTTAAATTGGGCGAAAATCGAAAAAAATTAATTTGACTTTTTCGACCGAAAATCGACGGGAGTGTCTCCTAGGGGTCCCAATTGGATAGTATAAACGCCCACGGGGCCAAAAATCCGATTTAAAAAATTTTAGGTTGCCTCCCCATAAGGTCCCAATGTTAAATTGGGCGAAAATCGAAAAAAATTAATTTGACTTTTTCGACCGGGAATCGACGGGAGTGTCTTCTAGGGGTCCCAATTGGATAGTATAAACGCCCACGGGGCCAACAATCCGATTTTAAAAAAATTAAGTTTGCCTCCCCATAAGGTCCCAATGTTAAATTGGGCGAAAATCGAAAAAAATTAATTTGACTTTTTCGACCGAAAATCGACGGGAGTGTCTTCTAGGGGTTCCAATTGGATAGTATAAACGCCCTCGGGGCCAACAATCCGATTTTAAAAAATTTAAGTTTGCCTCCCCATAAGGTCCCAATGTTAAATTGGGCGAAAATCGAAAAAAATTAATTTGACTTTTTTGACCGAAAATCGACGGGAGTGTCTTCTAGGGGTCCCAATTGGATAGTATACACGCGCACGGGGCCAGAAATCGGATTTTCAAAAATTTAAGTTTGCCTCCCCATAAGGTCCCAATGTTAAATTGGGCGAAAATCGAAAAAAATTAATTTGACTTTTTCGACCCCAATTCGGCGGGAGTGTCTCCTAGGGGTCCCAATTGGATAGTATAAACGCCCACGGGGCCAACAATCCGATTTTAAAAAATTTAAGTTTGCCTCCCCATAAGGTCCCAATGTTAAATTGGGCGAAAATCGAAAAAAATTAATTTGACTTTTTCGACCCCAATTCGGCGGGAGTGTCTCCTAGGGGTCCCAATTGGATAGTATAAACGCCCACGGGGCCAACAATCCGATTTTAAAAAATTTAAGTTTGCCTCCCCATAAGGTCCCAATGTTAAATTGGGCGAAAATCGAAAAAAATTAATTTGACTTTTTCGACCGAAAATCGACGGGAGTGTCTTCTAGGGGTCCCAATTGGATAGTATAAACGCCCACGGGGCCAACAATCCGATTTTAAAAAATTTAAGTTTGCCTCCCCATAAGGTCCCAATGTTAAATTGGGCGCAAATCGAAAAAAATTAATTTGACTTTTTCGACCGAAAATCGACGGGAGTGTCTTCTAGGGCTCCCAATTGGATAGTATAGACGCGCACGGGGCCAAAAATCCGATTTTAAAAAATTTAAGTTTGCCTCCCCATAAGGTCCCAATGTTAAATTGGGCGAAAATCGAAAAAAATTAATTTGACTTTTTCGACCGAAAATCGACGGGAGTGTCTTCTAGGGGTCCCAATTGGATAGTATAAACGCCCAGGGGGCCAACAATCCGATTTTAAAAAAATTAAGTTTGCCTCCCCATAAGGTCCCAATGTTAAATTGGGCCAAAATCGAAAAAAATTAATTTGACTTTTTCGACCGAAAATCGACGGGAGTGTCTTCTAGGGGTCCCAATTGGATAGTATAAACGCCCACGGGGCCAACAATCCGATTTTAAAAAAATTAAGTTTGCCTCCCCATAAGGTCCCAATGTTAAATTGGGCGCAAATCGAAAAAAATTAATTTGACTTTTTCGACCGAAAATCGACGGGAGTGTCTTCTAGGGGTCCCAATTGGATAGTATAGACGCGCACGGGGCCAAAAATCCGATTTTAAAAAATTTAAGTTTGCCTCCCCATAAGGTCCCAATGTCAAATTGGGCGAAAATCGAAAAAAATTAATTTGACTTTTTCGACCGAAAATCGACGGGAGTGTCTTCGAGGGGTCCCAATTGGATAGTGTAAAAGCCCACGGGGCCAACAATCCGATTTTAAAAAATTTAAGTTTGCCTCCCCATAAGGTCCCAATGTTAAATTGGGCGAAAATCGAAAAAAATTAATTTGACTTTTTCGACCGAAAATCGACGGGAGTGTCTTCTAGGGGTCCCAATTGGATAGTATAAACGCCCACGGGGCCAACAATCCGATTTTAAAAAATTTAACTTTGCCTCCCCATAAGGTCTCAATGTTAAATTGGGCGAAAATCAAAAAAAATTAATTTGACTTTTTCGACCGAAAATCGACGGGAGTGTCTTCTAGGGGTCCCAATTGGATAGTATAGACGCGCACGGGGCCAAAAATCCGATTTTAAAAAATTTAAGTTTGCCTCCCCATAAGGTCCCAATGTTAAATTGGGCGAAAATCGAAAAAAATTAATTTGACTTTTTCGACCGAAAATCGACGGGAGTGTCTTCGAGGGGTCCCAATTGGATAGTGTAAACGCCCACGGGGCCAACAATCCGATTTTAAAAAATTTAAGTTTGAGTCCCCATAAGGTCCCAATGTTAAATTGGGCGAAAATCGAAAAAAATTAATTTGACTTTTTCGACCGAAAATCGACGGGAGTGTCTTCGAGGGGTCCCAATTGGATAGTGTAAACGCCCACGGGGCCAACAATCCGATTTTAAAAAAATTAAGTTTGCCTCCCCATAAGGTCCCAATGTTAAATTGGGCGCAAATCGAAAAAAATTAATTTGACTTTTTCGACCAAAAATCGACGGGAGTGTCTTCTAGGGGTCCCAATTGGATAGTATAGACGCGCACGGGGCCAAAAATCCGATTTTAAAAAATTTAAGTTTGCCTCCCCATAAGGTCCCAATGTTAAATTGGGCGAAAATCGAAAAAAATTAATTTGACTTTTTCGACCGAAAATCGACGGGAGTGTCTTCTAGGGGTCCCAATTGGATAGTATACACGCGCACGGGGCCAGAAATCGGATTTTAAAAAATTTCAGTTTGCCTCCCCATAAGGTCCCAATGTTAAATTGGGCGAAAATCGAAAAAAATTAATTTGACTTTTTCGACCCCAATTCGGCGGGAGTGTCTCCTAGGGGTCCCAATTGGATAGTATAGACGCGCACGGGGCCAAAAATCCGATTTTAAAAAATTTAAGTTTGCCTCCCCATAAGGTCCCAATGTTAAATTGGGCGAAAATCGAAAAAAATTAATTTGACTTTTTCGTCCGAAAATCGACGGGAGTGTCTTCTAGGGGTCCCAATTGGATAGTATAAACGCCCACGGGGCCAACAATCCGATTTTAAAAAAATTAAGTTTGCCTCCCCATAAGGTCCCAATGTTAAATTGGGCGAAAATCGAAAAAAATTAATTTGACTTTTTCCACCGAAAATCGACGGGAGTGTCTTCTAGGGGTCCCAATTGGATAGTATAGACGCGCACGGGGCCAGAAATCGGATTTAAAAAAATTTGAGTTTGCCTCCCCATAAGGTCCCAATGTTAAATTGGGCGAAAATCGAAAAAAATTAATTTGACTTTTTCGACCGAAAATCGACGGGAGTGTCTTCTAGGGGTCCCAATTGGATAGTATAAACGCCCACGGGGCCAACAATCCGATTTTAAAAAATTTAACTTTGCCTCCCCATAAGGTCTCAATGTTAAATTGGGCGAAAATAAAAAAAAATTAATTTGACTTTTTCGACCGAAAATCGACGGGAGTGTCTTCTAGGGGTCCCAATTGGATAGTATAGACGCGCACGGGGCCAAAAATCCGATTTTAAAAAATTTAAGTTTGCCTCCCCATAAGGTCCCAATGTTAGATTGGGCGAAAATCGAAAAAAATTATATTGACTTTTTCGACCGAAAATCGACGGGAGTGTCTTCGAGGGGTCCCAATTGGATAGTGTAAACGCCCACGGGGCCAACAATCCAATTTTAAAAAATTTAAGTTTGCCTCCCCATAAGGTCCCAATGTTAAATTGGGCGAAAAACGGAAAAAATTAATTTGACCTTTTCGACCGAAAATCGACGGGAGTGTCTTCTAGGGGTCCCAATTGGATAGTATACACGCGCACGGGGCCAGAAATCCGATTTTAAAAAATTTAAGTTTGCCTCCCCATAAGGTCCCAATGTTAAATTGGGCGAAAATCGAAAAAAATTAATTTGACTTTTTCGACCGAAAATCGACGGGAGTGTCTTCTAGGGGTCCCAATTGGATAGTATAGACGCGCACGGGGCCAAAAATCCGATTTTAAAAAATTTAAGTTTGCCTCCCCATAAGGTCCCAATGTCAAATTGGGCGAAAATCGAAAAAAATTAATTTGACTTTTTCGACCGAAAATCGACGGGAGTGTCTTCGAGGGGTCCCAATTGGATAGTGTAAAAGCCCACGGGGCCAACAATCCGATTTTAAAAAATTTAAGTTTGCCTCCCCATAAGGTCCCAATGTTAAATTGGGCGAAAATCGAAAAAAATTAATTTGACTTTTTCGACCGAAAATCGACGGGAGTGTCTTCTAGGGGTCCCAATTGGATAGTATAAACGCCCACGGGGCCAACAATCCGATTTTAAAAAATTTAACTTTGCCTCCCCATAAGGTCTCAATGTTAAATTGGGCGAAAATCAAAAAAAATTAATTTGACTTTTTCGACCGAAAATCGACGGGAGTGTCTTCTAGGGGTCCCAATTGGATAGTATAGACGCGCACGGGGCCAAAAATCCGATTTTAAAAAATTTAAGTTTGCCTCCCCATAAGGTCCCAATGTTAAATTGGGCGAAAATCGAAAAAAATTAATTTGACTTTTTCGACCGAAAATCGACGGGAGTGTCTTCGAGGGGTCCCAATTGGATAGTGTAAACGCCCACGGGGCCAACAATCCGATTTTAAAAAATTTAAGTTTGAGTCCCCATAAGGTCCCAATGTTAAATTGGGCGAAAATCGAAAAAAATTAATTTGACTTTTTCGACCGAAAATCGACGGGAGTGTCTTCGAGGGGTCCCAATTGGATAGTGTAAACGCCCACGGGGCCAACAATCCGATTTTAAAAAAATTAAGTTTGCCTCCCCATAAGGTCCCAATGTTAAATTGGGCGCAAATCGAAAAAAATTAATTTGACTTTTTCGACCGAAAATCGACGGGAGTGTCTTCTAGGGGTCCCAATTGGATAGTATAGACGCGCACGGGGCTAAAAATCCGATTTTAAAAAATTTAAGTTTGCCTCCCCATAAGGTCCCAATGTTAAATTGGGCGAAAATCGAAAAAAATTAATTTGACTTTTTCGACCGAAAATCGACGGGAGTGTCTTCTAGGGGTCCCAATTGGATAGTATACACGCGCACGGGGCCAGAAATCGGATTTTAAAAAATTTCAGTTTGCCTCCCCATAAGGTCCCAATGTTAAATTGGGCGAAAATCGAAAAAAATTAATTTGACTTTTTCGACCCCAATTCGGCGGGAGTGTCTCCTAGGGGTCCCAATTGGATAGTATAGACGCGCACGGGGCCAAAAATCCGATTTTAAAAAATTTAAGTTTGCCTCCCCATAAGGTCCCAATGTTAAATTGGGCGAAAATCGAAAAAAATTAATTTGACTTTTTCGTCCGAAAATCGACGGGAGTGTCTTCTAGGGGTCCCAATTGGATAGTATAAACGCCCACGGGGCCAACAATCCGATTTTAAAAAAATTAAGTTTGCCTCCCCATAAGGTCCCAATGTTAAATTGGGCGAAAATCGAAAAAAATTAATTTGACTTTTTCCACCGAAAATCGACGGGAGTGTCTTCTAGGGGTCCCAATTGGATAGTATAGACGCGCACGGGGCCAGAAATCGGATTTAAAAAAATTTGAGTTTGCCTCCCCATAAGGTCCCAATGTTAAATTGGGCGAAAATCGAAAAAAATTAATTTGACTTTTTCGACCGAAAATCGACGGGAGTGTCTTCTAGGGGTCCCAATTGGATAGTATAAACGCCCACGGGGCCAACAATCCGATTTTAAAAAATTTAACTTTGCCTCCCCATAAGGTCTCAATGTTAAATTGGGCGAAAATAAAAAAAAATTAATTTGACTTTTTCGACCGAAAATCGACGGGAGTGTCTTCTAGGGGTCCCAATTGGATAGTATAGACGCGCACGGGGCCAAAAATCCGATTTTAAAAAATTTAAGTTTGCCTCCCCATAAGGTCCCAATGTTAGATTGGGCGAAAATCGAAAAAAATTATATTGACTTTTTCGACCGAAAATCGACGGGAGTGTCTTCGAGGGGTCCCAATTGGATAGTGTAAACGCCCACGGGGCCAACAATCCAATTTTAAAAAATTTAAGTTTGCCTCCCCATAAGGTCCCAATGTTAAATTGGGCGAAAAACGGAAAAAATTAATTTGACCTTTTCGACCGAAAATCGACGGGAGTGTCTTCTAGGGGTCCCAATTGGATAGTATACACGCGCACGGGGCCAGAAATCCGATTTTAAAAAATTTAAGTTTGCCTCCCCATAAGGTCCCAATGTTAAATTGGGCGAAAATCGAAAAAAATTAATTTGACTTTTTCGACCGAAAATCGACGGGAGTGTCTTCTAGGGGTCCCAATTGGATAGTATAGACGCGCACGGGGCCAAAAATCCGATTTTAAAAAATTTAAGTTTGCCTCCCCATAAGGTCCCAATGTTAAATTGGGCGAAAATCGAAAAAAATTAATTTGACTTTTTCGACCAAAAATCGACGGGCGTGTCTTCGAGGGGTCCCAATTGGATAGTGTAAACGCCCACGGGGCCAACAATCCGATTTTAAAAAATTTAAGTTTGCCTCCCCATAAGGTCCCAATGTTAAATTGGGCGCAAATCGAAAAAAATTAATTTGACTTTTTCGACCGAAAATCGACGGGAGTGTCTTCTAGGGGTCCCAATTGGATAGTATAAACGCCCACGGGGCCAACAATCCGATTTTAAAAAATTTAAGTTTGCCTCCCCATAAGGTCTCAATGTTAAATTGGGCGAAAATCGAAAAAAATTAATTTGACTTTTTCGACCGAAAATCGACGGGAGTGTCTTCTAGGGGTCCCAATTGGATAGTATAAACGTCCACGGGGCCAACAATCCGATTTTAAAAAATTTAAGTTTGCCTCCCCATAAGGTCTCAATGTTAAATTGGGCGAAAATCAAAAAAAATTAATTTGACTTTTTCGACCGAAAATCGACGGGAGTGTCTTCTAGGGGTCCCAATTGGATAGTATAGACGCGCACGGGGCCAAAAATCCGATTTTAAAAAATTTAAGTTTGCCTCCCCATAAGGTCCCAATGTTAAATTGGGCGAAAATCGAAAAAAATTAATTTGACTTTTTCGACCGAAAATCGACGGAAGTGTCTTCTAGGGGTCCCAATTGGATAGTATAAACGCCCACGGGGCCAACAATCCGATTTTAAAAAATTTAAGTTTGCCTCCCCATAAGGTCTCAATGTTAAATTGGGCGCAAATCGAAAAAAATTAATTTGACTTTTTCGACCGAAAATCGACGGGAGTGTCTTCTAGGGGTCCCAAATGGATAGTATAGACGCGCACGGGGCAAAAAATCCGATTTTAAAAAATTTAAGTTTGCCTCCCCATAAGGTCCCAATGTTAAATTGGGCGGAAATCGAAAAAAATTAATTTGACTTTTTCGACCGAAAATCGACGGGAGTGTCGTCTAGGGGTCCCAATTGGATAGTATAAACGCCCACGGGGCCAACAATCCGATTTTAAAAAATTTAAGTTTGCCTCCCCATAAGGTCCCAATGTTAAATTGGGCGAAAATCGAAAAAAATTAATTTGACTTTTTCGACCGAAAATCGACGGGAGTGTCTTCTAGGGGTTCCTATTGGATAGTATAAACGCCCACGGGGCCAACAATCCGATTTTAAAAAATTTAAGTTTGCCTCCCCATAAGGTCCCAATGTTAAATTGGGCGAAAATCGAAAAAAATTAATTTGACTTTTTCGACCGAAAATCGACGGGAGTGTCTTCTAGGGGTCCCAATTGGATAGTATAGACGCGCACGGGGCCAAAAATCCGATTTTAAAAAATTTAAGTTTGCCTCCCCATAAGGTCCCAATGTTAAATTGGGCGAAAATCGAAAAAAATTAATTTGACTTTTTCGACCAAAAATCGACGGGCGTGTCTTCGAGGGGTCCCAATTGGATAGTGTAAACGCCCACGGGGCCAACAATCCGATTTTAAAAAATTTAAGTTTGCCTCCCCATAAGGTCTCAATGTTAAATTGGGCGCAAATCGAAAAAAATTAATTTGACTTTTTCGACCAAAAATCGACGGGAGTGTCTTCTAGGGGTCCCAATTGGATAGTATAGACGCGCACGGGGCCAAAAATCCGATTTTAAAAAATTTAAGTTTGCCTCCCCATAAGGTCCCAATGTTAAATTGGGCGAAAATCGAAAAAAATTAATTTGACTTTTTCGACCGAAAATCGACGGAAGTGTCTTCTAGGGGTCCCAATTGGATAGTATAAACGCCCACGGGGCCAACAATCCGATTTTAAAAAATTTAAGTTTGCCTCCCCATAAGGTCTCAATGTTAAATTGGGCGCAAATCGAAAAAAATTAATTTGACTTTTTCGACCGAAAATCGACGGGAGTGTCTTCTAGGGGTCCCAATTGGATAGTATAAACGTCCACGGGGCCAACAATCCGATTTTAAAAAATTTAAGTTTGCCTCCCCATAAGGTCTCAATGTTAAATTGGGCGAAAATCAAAAAAAATTAATTTGACTTTTTCGACCGAAAATCGACGGGAGTGTCTTCTAGGGGTCCCAATTGGATAGTATAGACGCGCACGGGGCCAAAAATCCGATTTTAAAAAATTTAAGTTTGCCTCCCCATAAGGTCCCAATGTTAAATTGGGCGAAAATCGAAAAAAATTAATTTGACTTTTTCGACCGAAAATCGACGGAAGTGTCTTCTAGGGGTCCCAATTGGATAGTATAAACGCCCACGGGGCCAACAATCCGATTTTAAAAAATTTAAGTTTGCCTCCCCATAAGGTCTCAATGTTAAATTGGGCGCAAATCGAAAAAAATTAATTTGACTTTTTCGACCGAAAATCGACGGGAGTGTCTTCTAGGGGTCCCAAATGGATAGTATAGACGCGCACGGGGCAAAAAATCCGATTTTAAAAAATTTAAGTTTGCCTCCCCATAAGGTCCCAATGTTAAATTGGGCGAAAATCGAAAAAAATTAATTTGACTTTTTCGACCGAAAATCGACGGGAGTGTCGTCTAGGGGTCCCAATTGGATAGTATAAACGCCCACGGGGCCAACAATCCGATTTTAAAAAATTTAAGTTTGCCTCCCCATAAGGTCCCAATGTTAAATTGGGCGAAAATCGAAAAAAATTAATTTGACTTTTTCGACCGAAAATCGACGGGAGTGTCTTCTAGGGGTTCCTATTGGATAGTATAAACGCCCACGGGGCCAACAATCCGATTTTAAAAAATTTAAGTTTGCCTCCCCATAAGGTCCCAATGTTAAATTGGGCGAAAATCGAAAAAAATTAATTTGACTTTTTCGACCGAAAATCGACGGGAGTGTCTTCTAGGGGTCCCAATTGGATAGTATAGACGCGCACGGGGCCAAAAATCCGATTTTAAAAAATTTAAGTTTGCCTCCCCATAAGGTCCCAATGTTAAATTGGGCGAAAATCGAAAAAAATTAATTTGACTTTTTCGACCAAAAATCGACGGGCGTGTCTTCGAGGGGTCCCAATTGGATAGTGTAAACGCCCACGGGGCCAACAATCCGATTTTAAAAAATTTAAGTTTGCCTCCCCATAAGGTCTCAATGTTAAATTGGGCGCAAATCGAAAAAAATTAATTTGACTTTTTCGACCAAAAATCGACGGGAGTGTCTTCTAGGGGTCCCAATTGGATAGTATAGACGCGCACGGGGCCAAAAATCCGATTTTAAAAAATTTAAGTTTGCCTCCCCATAAGGTCCCAATGTTAAATTGGGCGAAAATCGAAAAAAATTAATTTGACTTTTTCGACCGAAAATCGACGGAAGTGTCTTCTAGGGGTCCCAATTGGATAGTATAAACGCCCACGGGGCCAACAATCCGATTTTAAAAAATTTAAGTTTGCCTCCCCATAAGGTCTCAATGTTAAATTGGGCGCAAATCGAAAAAAATTAATTTGACTTTTTCGACCGAAAATCGACGGGAGTGTCTTCTAGGGGTCCCAAATGGATAGTATAGACGCGCACGGGGCAAAAAATCCGATTTTAAAAAATTTAAGTTTGCCTCCCCATAAGGTCCCAATGTTAAATTGGGCGAAAATCGAAAAAAATTAATTTGACTTTTTCGACCGAAAATCGACGGGAGTGTCTTCTAGGGGTCCCAATTGGATAGTATAAACGCCCACGGGGCCAACAATCCGATTTTAAAAAATTTAAGTTTGCCTCCCCATAAGGTCCCAATGTTAAATTGGGCGAAAATCGAAAAAAATTAATTTGACTTTTTCGACCGAAAATCGACGGGAGTGTCTTCTAGGGGTTCCTATTGGATAGTATAAACGCCCACGGGGCCAACAATCCGATTTTAAAAAATTTAAGTTTGCCTCCCCATAAGGTCCCAATGTTAAATTGGGCGAAAATCGAAAAAAATTAATTTGACTTTTTCGACCGAAAATCGACGGGAGTGTCTTCTAGGGGTCCCAATTGGATAGTATAGACGCGCACGGGGCCAAAAATCCGATTTTAAAAAATTTAAGTTTGCCTCCCCATAAGGTCCCAATGTTAAATTGGGCGAAAATCGAAAAAAATTAATTTGACTTTTTCGACCAAAAATCGACGGGCGTGTCTTCGAGGGGTCCCAATTGGATAGTGTAAACGCCCACGGGGCCAACAATCCAATTTTAAAAAATTTAAGTTTGCCTCCCCATAAGGTCTCAATGTTAAATTGGGCGCAAATCGAAAAAAATTAATTTGACTTTTTCGACCAAAAATCGACGGGAGTGTCTTCTAGGGGTCCCAATTGGATAGTATAGACGCGCACGGGGCCAAAAATCCGATTTTAAAAAATTTAAGTTTGCCTCCCCATAAGGTCCCAATGTTAAATTGGGCCAAAATAAAAAAAAATTAATTTGACTTTTTCGACCGAAAATCGACGGGAGTGTCTTCTAGGGGTCCCAATTGGATAGTATAGACGCGCACGGGCCAAAAATCCGATTTTAAAAAATTTAAGTTTGCCTCCCCATAAGGTCCCAATGTTAAACTTGGCCAAAATCGAAAAAAAATTATTTGACTTTTTCGACGCGGATACTCCTCCAGGGCCTCGAAAAATAGATGGGAATGGGAATCCGAGTTTATGTGTAATTGCGTATGCAAGAGTCCTCTAAGTGAGAATCTGCGTCCGATTCACCCGGGCGTCTGCTATCGGTTGTACCTGTCAAGGAGACCGCAAAGCCTGAAAGGAACCGATCCGTCGCTGGGTGATTTTGATCATATGTGCCGACTACCATATCACGGAGGTTTCCTGGATGTTCTATTCGTTTATCAGAAGCTGATGAGTGTAGGAATGGCGAAAGTCCAAAAGTTGATCCCCGCCACGTTGAATGGAGACTCGTCTCCGTAATATTACACTGAGAAAAAATATATTTCTGCCAATCAAATATTCTTCGGCCGAGAAGTTATATGGAGATTTCATATAGAAATTTCAACCATTTTTTAGTCCAAAGGATATTTGATTGGCAGAAATCTATTTTTTTCTCAGTGTACTCCGTAATCAAAACTGCCTTTTTCTTTTCCATGGCAGCACAATTCAAGCCTTCCGTCGGCAAGTTGCAAAGTGAAATCGTAAAATTTTGCGAAATTTAAAAAATTATGACATCTCAACAAATTACCCCGGCTGTTAAGCAGTTGGGGTATTGATGCATCGCTGTCCGAGGATCATCAAGCATCAAATTCCGTTACAAGTCTATTGGCTGTGCATGAGTCATCCACTGCGAGTTTGTGCTAAAGATCTTCTCCTCCGATGCTGAATAATTAATATGGCCTCATGAGTTGCTATTATCTTTCATTCTGTTACATACAATGGAATTGTTTCATTGAAAAACTTCAATTCTTGTAGCATAATGAAAGAAGCTGGTATATGTTCGCATCCGAGAAATGCTCCTGGGCGTCTGATATGGTGGTTTCTGGCTCAGCTTTCTCTAATTCCTTGAACTGAGTATTCCTCTTCATAATTCTCAAGTGTGAAATTCTTTATGCTGAATATTGGCGTGAATTATATATCAAGGTCGCTTGCTTCAAGAACTCCTGTCCTCAAACTGGGTGTGAACGTTCTCCCATTGAATGATATACTCATTACGCCAACACAGGAAATACGGAAACACTGAAGATCTGGTGATAAGTAGGCGTCTTTCTGAGGATCGTAGCAACTCATTCGATCTGGCTTTTTTAATAGGCAGTTGATACTTTTTTTTTCTGAAGCAATATAGACAACTTGCCCCTCTTGGCTTCTGCTGGATGACAGAATGTGTTGGGACATATTTCACTTTAAAAAGAGTTGAGCCTTGGTGCAAGAATCGTTGCCTACCGGCGAACCCTAGTTGAGAGGTACACAATAACGAATCCCTCCCATCATCGTACCTCAAAGGGAAACGTCAACCCTTTGAATATCAAAATATAGATTACCACCTCTTATTGTCTGCGAAAGCGTTTTTGAGCATCACACGAGATTGGTTATTATGCTCTCACTAGGGTATATACAAACAATTGTCTCATGTTTCGTCGAAAGATGGATCATTCATGAACTGAATTTTTCAAGTCACTAATAAAGGTACAACTACATATTTCTGCATTTGGGAGATCCGGGGTATTATAACCAAAAACTCCCCTAAGGCTAAATAATCCATTAGCCCTCAAGCTTAAAGCCAATAAATCTCATCATTGTTGTCTCGAGTATTGACACGTGAGCATCAATGTATCCTAGGAACACAATTGAGCTCTGGCGAATAATCCCAACAGCAACCAAAAGAATCTGAGAAGTGTTGGGAATGAGAATCGAACTCTCGGCATAAGTTCAACTACGAACAGAGTTAGAATGAGAGGCTAGATAGGGTGAAGGCAGAATTCAAGCATTACAAGGAAGATGCGATGTCACTAAAGCGGAACCCAAACGTCGGCCGGAAGTTGTCCGGTCACGTGGCCCTATATCTAACACGCAATTGTGTCGCATAATAAAGCATAGCGATGCTCCTGTCCCTCAGCGATTCTTGTTTATGTAACAGTGAATAGCAATTCATCATTGCTCGGTAAGTATTGTCATTGCAGCGCAAATGGCAATTGTTTTTTTTTTTTCTATAATTAGTATCAATGAAAAATTCCCTGAATTGGGGATGCAAAGTTAGTAATGAATTTCTGATATGTAAGAAAAAGAAATACTAGCGCAATTGGCGTAGAGATGAGAAGAAAAAATCAGGGGTGTCCCCCCCTTATTTTTTGGCACCCCTCTTTGTATTATTTGTTAGCAATTTTCCAAGCTGTCGGCGTCTATAGATTGCTCTCACTGAAGAACGACACGTGCCAGTCACTTCCTGTTGATGTTTGTGAATGTATGTGGATATATGTGTTGGTATATATGCGTGCACATTTGGTACACCAAGCAAAGTTCTCGAGGATCGTTATTGCGGTCATTGTCATTGTAATTCACCAGCGGGAATGATAGATAATGCTGAACAGTGATCGCGTGCTGCCAGCACACGACCGGTAGCTACGGCCAGTAGTGGATATTCTGGGTAATATTCAGGGTGTAATAACGTGAAAGGAATGTGACAAATTGCGTATTAAAAAAAAATATGTATCATTATACGTTTCCGAGAAAAATCACACGATTTTATATGTGAAAATGTTTTATGAGACTGGTTAGAGAATAGTGTTAGTAGGCACTTGAAATTTAACAGAACGAAAATAGCAATATGAATGTGCGGTTCGATAGGATGGTCTTTTTTCCAGTGTTCGATACCATTCAATCATGTAGGGAACAGAGATAATATCATCTATTGTTTTATATACTTGAGCTTTCAGGTAACCCTGAAGTACTAGTACCCTTATTACTAGAGCCTGCTTCAGTAAATGTTCATGAATTGAACCGGAACATTGCGTGCGTGCTCCCGGTGATACCCATAAAGCGGAACCACAAGGTCGGGTGGGGACCCAACCTGCCGTGGCGGGAGGGGTGCATCATAGGCATCCTCCATCGTAGCACAGGGTTTTCTGGAGGTTTACCCCGTGTTCATTAAAACGATGTAGAGGGATGCTGTGGAACAGCTCCTGTAGAGAGTACAAAAGACAGGGACGGTAGCAAAAAAAAAGTCGACATACGTAAATGGGGTCAAAAGAATATTACTCCTGTCACAAACTAGCCTAACCTTATATAATTACTCATTCGAAAAATATTTTTCATTTCATTTCAACGACCACATAACGAAATCTCAGTAACATGATTTTGCTCTAGCCTTGATTACAATTCGAACGTCTTTTTACTGAGGCCTAAAAATAAGGTGGGAATTGAATATAATTGAAGAATAAATATTTTCTCAGAGTTAGGGAAGGGGAAATAAAAGATCTAAAAGACGTAAATCCCCTAGTGTATGTGCCCAAGTATCGATGTCGAAGGGCTGACAGAGTGGATGTCGTTTGTACGTCGATCTTTATATATACCACTGAATTTTGCGGGGGTATACAGTTTCCCTAGAATGAGGGGGGACAAGAGAGAAGTGAAAGATAGAGAAGTGAATCGGGGAAGAGGATCCGTGTTTATTGACACAGGAAGTGATTGCCGTAGCCGAGGGGTGGAAGGCCCAGAGGTTTCACGGTATATCTCACTATTTCCCCGGGTTAAATCATCCCCCTCCCCGCAGCCATGGTGAGAGACAAGAGCACTCGTTCGGGGTCGTATTTGCAACGTAATCCCATGATAAATTACCGAAGCAACGTCGAGGGATAGATAAGCTCTATTAATTCTGAATTATAAAGTGCCCTTGGGTCATCGGCGAGTGCTAGACATTAACTTTTCACTCATATCAATGAATCGGGTACTTCATAATACCAATTTCGGTGCTAAATGGGATTAGTAAACAATAGTATACAATTATCTAGAAAGGAAGGAGAATAAGGATGCAAACTGCTTCTCCGTGTAAGCCAGGAACTTCTGATGCGTCTTACATTGATATATATCGAAATATTAATTTTGCCAATGTGCGGGTTCTCACCAGGTTGCTGAGGCCCATCTCACCACTCTAATCTTTGCGCCTAATTGAATAAGTATCGGTTTGTATTAGAGCTTCATTTGTACATTTTGTGTCTCAAATTCGCCGAGAATAATCCACTCCCGAGAATTTCATCACCTGAATAAATTTGGTAAATCGTTTACGTGAGCAATTATCTATTTACATTTTTCTTTAACACCATTCACTTTCCTACAATCATGAAATTAGTCTACATGCAGACAGATCAAAAATGTTACTTTTGGCGAGCATTCAAAAACAAAGCCTTACACTTGGCCAAAGTAGCAGCAGCGGATCGGCTTCTGATTGAAAATTTCCTAGCTATTTCTTTGCAAAATTGGACTCTATAGGTGAAATTGGCAATTGTTGAGGGAAAAGCACTGCTTCTCACGCATAAAAGTCTCCTTACCATGTTCTGTAAGATTTAAAATGGTTTTGAATCGCATAAAAAATCGATCCTTCGAGCAATCTTTAGTAGCGTTGAGCGTCGTCATGTGAGTTAAGCATTAATCGAGTTCTTCGCCTCAATTGATATAACTGCATTGGAATAACTTGCTACATTGCCAGACTGTAGCGTTTATGATGCTATGGGCATTTTATGCCATCAACACAATCTCTCAATATTGAGAAAAAAAGTGGGTACTGCCTTTCAACAACCCGGTTCTCAAGTAAGTACCTATTTTCTTTTCTTTCCATACAAACAATTCCAATTACCAAAAACAAAACAAATGAAAATGCCCGAAGTAATGTTTTTTTAACCCCTGAATCGACAGAGCACATAAAATTTAAAAAAAAAATTGGCCAAAAAAAATGTACAAACAAATTGACATAAATGAAGGGAAGAAGGGTATAGTGCACCGATTAAAAAAGGCATGTTACAAGCGGTGTGCCACATGAATGTCGCTGCCGCGGGGAGTCCGCCGCGGGCTTGGATTCAAACGCTGTTTACCCTTCCACCTCTTTCGATAGGGGAGGTTAGGTTATATTCTGGGAAAGGGCACACAAGGCGGTGCTTGTGAAAAACCGAATTTCTTTTTTTCTCGAATCGCAAAGAAAGTGCAGGAGGGTATTCTAAAATATTTAAAATATGCATAAGCGCTGGACTGTTAGCTGCGTTGTATTATGGAACAATATCTATATAGTTCGTGTTTGGGGAATGGAGTGTTGGATTTCTCATACACATATTGATAAACTATCAAACGTGAAAAAAGTATCATTATCACAATTACGGATATACGCAGACACGTCGGTGAAGTATGCCCTGAAGAATATATTGCATATTAATATCGTAACATTTTTCAGATAATGATATATATTTCTGAACAACTCCATAAGTGCTCTTCCCAGTCATTCCTCAAATTTGTGATTGAACCGTCTACAGTGGAATTGTCAAAGATGTCTATTTAAAACGGCAACTACCCCTACCTACGCGCATTCTACCGACTAACTCCTCTTAAAATCAGTGGGTCAGATTGCACTTAAAAATGTAGGTCTATTCGTCTCCAAGGAGGTCAGTTTAAATAAACTCAAACAGGCAAGGAGAGAATACTCGAGATAGCAGATTCACAAGCAAGTAATCACTGATGGATGGAGGAACAAGCATACGCTGGTTTAGACAAACTGTAATAATGAAGTACAGTGCTAGGCAGCTCTTTTTTTATGATGTTTAAAAGGGGTGGTTTTTTAATCGTACTTTGCCATGGGGTCAATCCTATTTTCTTACGTAAAGTTTTCCAGACATGATTAGCAGAAAACCAGGACGTTAATATGAAAAGCCTGGATGATCTGCCACCCTATTTGCGAGTAATTTTTATAGGCCTCACCTTGCAGAGAAAATTCCTTCTTTCGTACATTTCTCGAGTCTTCCTCTAACCATGGTTGCAGGTGTTTTACATTACTGTTTGGGGTATTGTGTTGACAGGGTCAGGAATTTCGAGTATGATAGAAATTCCCGGTGCTTAACTCGTTGCCACTATGTACGTTCTCACGTGTGATGACCAGACTGGCGCTCGGACTTTTCCTCCTCTTCATCAAGACGGTATGTGTAGTTCACCTGCTATATAGCGAGGGGGCAGGTGGATGCTGGAATTGGTTGGCTTACAAGCCGATTCGTGACCACCCTGAAGGGATCATGGGTCAAATATACGATATCAGACAATGTCATGTATGAATCATACACTATCCCATCGTATATATTTTTCCACGTACATCATATGATCTCCAATTTATAAATCTTGTCACATATAGTTTCTAATTTGAAACTTGACTATTGACTATGAGCTTTTTCTATTATGACCACTTCATTGATCGGGATACGACTGATCGGAACATATTGTATTTGATTTAACCTGAATCGTGGAATAAATTAAAATGCATTTAGCACATCGACTATCTGGTAAATGCGTAGAAAAAATCCAGTATCCCTAATTGTAATTATCATCTGTGACGAAAAGTTCTTTCTGTATAGCTGAATCGCTGGTTCTTGGTAGAGAAGTTACAAATCAGGAATTCGCTTGTGCGGTCCCAATGGCTTACACGTATTTCTCACCACTCATTACCATTTACGAAACGACAATTTCCGAATACGAAGTAATGAAGTTACTATGCTAGATAATAGGGTATGATTTAACAAGAGATAATATGTTCAAATAAATTCGTATAGGAATAAAAATGGTATCTCCTCACAGGCGTCATTGCAGTTAGTTCGTGTATCATAAATCTCGTGAATTCAAAGAGGAGGGAACTGACTCATGGATAGGAAGAGAAAGTCGAGTTAAACTTCCATTGAAACTGTTGGACCACCAAGTCGGAGGGCGGTAGAGCGTGCCTCTTTGGGCGCTCCGCAAGCCACGTTAGCCCGCATAATCCTTTTCTTCCCATCCACATCCTTTTGTTACTTGTTTATTTTTTTGTGTTTTTCACTCTTCCACTACTTCTCTCTTACGCATCCCATGCTTTCGTAGGTTCAACTCGCAACTACCACGGAACATGAAGAAATGAGGGAACAAGAAAAGGGAGAGGTAAAAAAAAATTAGCGAGTCGTACACGAGTCTCTACTACACGAACTCGTACACTTCAGCTCGTTACTCACTTGTAAGCACTATTATGATTTGTTTTTTTCGAACCCTCAAAAATATTTAATTGATATTCATAATGGCTTTATTTATCATAAAACATCGTTGGCTTGAAATTGCTCTCTCTGGAACTTGGGAGTACCACGTGAAAAAAATACAAATCACTACGAAAACTTATATCCGGTGTACTGTAGCAAGTATTTTCATTCGCGTGGTCGTGTCTAGCCTTCGGCTATGTCACCAACTCGACGGAGCTCAAAAAATCCGCAACAACAACCTAGAAATATACTTTTTCAAACTGTAGGAAAATACAAAAAAGGGTAATACTGCCAGAGAAGTATGGTGAAAAAACATGGCAAAATTGTAGTATGAGAATGTAAAAATGGAGTAAACAATCGTAGGCACCACAGGGGCAGTAGAATTTGAATTTCGAAACGTTGGGATATATTTTCCCCCGAATAGGTTAAAATTACTTGCCTGCCGTGAAATTGATCGTAATCAAGTACGAAAAATGGTTAACTCTTATATATTTTCTCGTTATTTCCTCCTTTTCGCGGGTTCCAATCACTTCGCCGGCGGTGGTTCCGAGTTTTTTTTTCTTTTTTTATCCGCATTTTCATTGCAAGTGAACCACCCTATTATGGTGATAATATGAAACATGCAAGTTTAAATTGAAGCCCCTCGTTAAGCTTACTTTTTGGAGTGCCACGTGGCATGACTCTGGATAATTTAATTCATGTTGAATGGAACCCAGGACTAATGTACTTATATGAAGAAGCAGTGTTGCTGATTCTTTAAAGTAGGGCTCTGATTGTATTTTTTTATGACGTAGTTGAAGTATAAGTTTTTATTTTGGTTTTTCCCTCCCTTCTCATCAATATCAGTTAAGGCAATGTTCCGAATGTCCTCTGATGATGATATTTTCGACTATCGCTGACATTCTGCGCTCATATTTCGGAACCACTTTACCCATTTCGATTTATTCTTCGTATAATGATTACTTTAATGCCACATTGACATTTAGTCTTGAAAAAGTTGACATAGGTTTTTGCATTCCTTCAACTATGCGATCGAGAAAATGCATCGGAAATTTCGGTACCCTAGTCGGAATTGTAAGTCATTGGTGACTGCACGTCGCCGCGACATCGCCACAACCTCGCGTCGACCTCTGCGCGAGCTTATGCAACACGAGGATTGTAGAGATGTTGCCGCGATATTATCTCCCTAACAGAAATACCGGCAATTTTCTGCAAACGACGTCGATAAACTTTTAGGGAATACTGAACCTTCACAGATTGAATCAATGCCCCCCTTTCATGGGATATTAATTACTTCATCGATGAACATTGTTACTAAGACATACTGTTGATGACTCAGTTAATCAATTCGAGAATACCCTTGTAAGAAGCACAGACAAATATTGTTGTCCAGCTAAGCCTAGAATTCGTTTAAGTTTGGTGACTCTCTTCTCATTGATTACGGTTGTTTATCATTATTCATGGGTATACTGCGAATATCCATCGTATCCCTGTGTTTTTTCAGGGAGCAATTCTTTTTTCTTAAACTTATTTTGCGAAATGCCAGAGAACAAGTCATTGGGAAGTTAATCCACTGACGAACACCAGCAAGCAGCAAATTCAGATGTGAAAACCAGTAAAAGCGGGGCGAGACTATACGCAAGCCCACTCAGTGTAAACTGCTGCGCAAGATTTCGACGACTGGCTCGCTTATTAATATTCCCTCCATACCGTACGCGTGATAACCTACAAAATGGCGGTTCTCCACAAGTCTCCAGCGCCACTAGTCGATGGCAGAATCGCTGCGGACCAACTAAAGGCGCGAAGTGCATTCACATTCAAAAATCCACCATTTTGATGCATAAGATGTCAGACGATTCCGGGATTTTAATCTTGGGATGCTTCGGAGAAATTTCTCCAGGATTCCGGTGAAAGTTTATGCGCAAATTTGCTACATGATTTGAAGTGGCCTCCGCTATGTTAACCACACATTTTGTGCAAAAAAAAAACCACTTTCATCCCCACGAATCAGATCTGTACATCCGCATACGAGAACATGTGATTTGCCATTGCAATGCATGACAAACGATTCAATACCCGTTCATACTTAATTGTTATGAATATCTTCTACACTAGCTAGGCAAAATGAAGTCAAATCTCGTTTTACATCAAATGCATGTGTGTCTGGGAACACAGAAAAAAGATCAGATTGTCTATGAAAAACTCTAATTATGTTTACCGTAAGATGAGCAAGGATTGTGTGTCCAAATTTCATGTAAATGCACAGAAACATTCATGTGACATCCGCAAAATTTCGTGCACGAGTAGAGCAATTTCCTCCTATTACTTTCTTCGTTTACTTCCCACTTTGACATTATGTATAAGATACAATGAGAAAATACCCACATCCGAAAATTAGCAATGTAACCCAACAAGGCTCGCACCCACACTCTGTTTATTTCGTATATGAAATGGTGTATATACCGAGATCTGTATCTTACTTCCGTGGTCAATTCATAGCCAGCCGTAGGTCAATAAGCTGGATATCGTAAAAACGGAAAAGTGGAAATTTCAGGGCTCTGATTTGTCAAGGTTTTTCAATCACAAATAAATCATTTCTGTTGTTTACTTATATTGCTTGATCAATTCGATACCTCTAGACAAACCATGGGTATCTAGTACCAGGCTAAATCACATGGTTTCAGTGGTCACAGTGGCTACCCACCCCCATGATAAAGCCACCCCAATAGGATTTGCCACGCTAGTGCATGGATCAAGAGGCAAAATATACGGGGGTGTCTCCGGCTGAATTAGATACACCATGCATTTATGTATGTCCAAAGGATGTAGTCACGTGTACCGATATGTCTCTCAGGTTTTAGTGTGCGTGAAAATA
Source organism: Asobara japonica (assembly GCA_026005395.1). Lineage (NCBI taxonomy): Eukaryota > Metazoa > Arthropoda > Insecta > Hymenoptera > Braconidae > Asobara > Asobara japonica. The sequence goes on along the minus strand of BQMI01000006.1, from coordinate 73,929 downwards.
TGCCAGAATCTCATCACTATTGTGGTGTAAAATATGAAAGTCCGGGAAGTGGGAGAAAAACTATGAGAATCGCGTCATAATGTTGGAAGTCCCTTGACAATTGATTCGATACGCCTCGCCCCATCCATTTTTATAACAAGTGGGGTTCTCATCGATTTTATCTCGAAATCTGGTATAAAATTCGGAAAATATATCTCTCGTTTTCGGTGCGTGGTCATTGGTGCAATGAACGAGTAAAAAAAGCGCAGTGATGTTATTACTGCGTAGGGTCGACGTTATTCTAACATTCGTGATATTGTAACGACCTCAGCCGTGGGTTTGGTACTTTGAGACATGAATTTGTCTACAGGGGGCAGATACTTATTTCAATCAAATACAAGAATTTAGTTTAACTACTGCATAATTATCCACATCCAATTGCTACAATTAAGATACACCATGGGTGTTTGACTTAATAACTAACTCCTGACAATATTATGCCAGCTTTTAGGCTGGCTGAAAACTTGCCTCACGCATGAGTTCGGTTTATATAACGATTGGACGTATCACTTTATAACATTTGATATTGCAAGTGAAATGCTGATTCAGAAATTATGGGTACTAATTTTCTTTGACTTGTATTTTCGGCTTTCAATGCGTCATTCTTTATGAAACAATTTGAGCGATAATCTATCGTATAATAATTCCATAAATTATTGTTAATTTTGGTATATCCTAATATTGCCATAGAATACTCGCACATACGATCATAGATAACATCAATAGACTGGGTTAGTTCATCAAAGCATCGTTATACTTTTTTCCAATATCCATTGAGCCTTATCACCGATTAAATGATAATGTAAATTAGACGGTTTTTCCGGTGTTTCATATAGAAGACAGCTATTAGTCGAAAGTTGAAAAAAAAGGCTGACGATTATTGAGGAATAAGAAAATGAGAATGTGTAAGCATTAGAATCGCACGCCCCAAAGTATAGGTAGACAGAGCAGCTGGCCCCGACGGCTCATTAGGCATGCATACTGCCCGGGCCGAGGCAATCCGATCTGTCTCGCTCTATGCATACAGCTCGCAGGGATGCTAACGAGACATCTATATCATTATACTATTTCGTAAAACGGCCTAGGCCGACCCCATTGCCCATTCTGATCGGTGGAAATAAGGGAGAATATTGGGCCCAGAGAGGTGAATAACTGGGACCGATTCTCTATTCCTTCTTTCTATCATCCTACCGTCGAAGGGAACAGAGTAATGGTGGAAGATATACAGAGGCGAGGACTAGCCCACGGCCACGCTTCGGCCGATGGACCACCGTGAAGGACGCCCCCTTCTACCCGCCATTTTTCGACGATTCTCGTTCCTCCTTCTCTCATTGTTTCAATGTTTTTTTACTGACTTCGTTTATTCCGGTGATTTTGTTTTCAGAGTCATTTTTTCTTTCAAGACTTCTTTTGCAGATCCACCACGATAATAGGGAGAATAATGATAATGGGGATTGGTTTGTTCAATTGCTCGCGTAATTTCCGGCGAAAAAATCAATCCAATGATCTGGTGACGAGCACTTTCTAAAATGCAGTGACATCATCCTTTTAAGTATCTAATTCAAAGAACGGCAGTGATGACTGAATATGATGAATTTATTGAAAGCGTTAATTAAAAAAGTAAGTAAAAAACGAAAGCGTTTAGTAAGCAAAAAAACGAAAACGAATGTGTTACAATAATTGTTCAGCAGGCTCTGCCCAGAATTCCCCACGAAAAATAAGGTGATAAAGATAGAGGAATAAATCTAAAGCAAAAAAAGTTGGAACCTTTACCACATTGTCATTGGACAACTGGTTCACTGGTATACACTAGTCAGGGGACAACTGAAAACATGCTCGAAATGCAACTCTGCGAATAGCCCCTGACCATAGCAAAGGCGGAGGGAGGGGTGTAAATTAGGGTCCACATGTTTCTGCTACCTTCCCCTGTCCCTACACCGTTTGCATACGCTATCGAAACAGTCAAGCACACGCAAATGAACAAAATTAAATTGACCGCAGAATTATTATCCGAATTAATAACCAATGCCCCAGTCATTGTCAATTTCCGAGGATATGCTCTATATGGTTTGAATTTTAACAGAATCCCAGAAGTTTACAGTCGTTGCCCACCTGCCGTGGGCAGATGGCTAGGTCTATATTATCAATTCTCTGAAATTATCGATTCAATCACCAAGTAAACTTTTGATTATTATAGAATTCGACGAAATAAAATGACAATAATTTATTGACTAATACCGATTTTCGCATGATTTAGATGGGAATATACAGAAAAATAGTGACAACTCAAAATATTCGAGATAAAAAATTCCATCACCCAATTTTCATGGGTTTCCTTTATTTTCCGAATATGGGGTTTTCTAGTTTACCAGCAATTGGGGCAAACCTAATTCCAAAAAGCTTCTATTTCGAGAATCACTAGATATAACGATGTCATTCCTAAAATCCTGATGATTTCCTATAAAATAAACAACTCTTTTATTTCTAAACTCCCCCACCTCCGTTACTCAGCAGCGTCCAAAATGGAGTCGTGTTAAATTTACGAATCGAAATTTTTGGGTGCACTCGTTATTATCCATACCCGCAATTTACTTATGTCCCTTGCCGAAATCATATACATTTTTCCATGTAGATAGAACACTCAATACCTCACAACATCAAAGGAAAATGTAAAAGGGAAAAATTTGTTGTTCCATGCGAGTCATCAATGATGTCGGTGCTCCTGACTCAAAAGGAAGAAGGAGGGGATGTCTGCTTTTGAGTTCCATTCCTGTGCTCTAACGATACGATAAGATGAGCATGAAAAAATCATCCGACGAATATTTAGACAATACACTATACGAGTGACAGAGAAACAAAATATTTCTTTTATTGCACCGTCTCAATGCCGAATTGTTAAAGCCCCAGGAGGCAAAAGTAGTGGTATCACCATGTTGCTTAACTGAGGTATTTGCTACTTTCAGCCCCATTCTTCCAAGATCCTTTTAACCAACGGCTAATGTCGACATACAACTCGACAGTGCCAGTTCAATAATTCACTCTTAATTAGGAGTTACGCGACAGCGGAGAACAATTAAAACACAAGTCTGTCGCTACGGCGACAATTCCATAAGGTTCTCCAAGGGCTCGGCGCATTCGTTGAAAGCAATGTCTATTGATAAATTAGCTTATAAAGATTATCAATTTTGGTGGATTTTTTCTTCTGCTTGTCATTATTTATTTGAAGACTATGGAATTCCACCGAGGTTCCTGTACGGGCTGTCTTCAAGGCTAATTAATCTGTACTGATACAGCTAACTAAACGATTCGACTATTTTGATGAAGTACTCCGGAGTCGACAATGAAAGCTTCTGACTATTGTTATATTCAATCATTATAATGGAAGATGAATCAAACTTTCTGAGAAAAGAAATTACGAATAGGCTCATCTAGGAATCGAACCCGCTCCTGCCAATTTCACGCCGGGCTCTTTTCCAACTAAGCTACTTCCTATTAAGAAAAATCAAATTCAGCGAGAAAAAAATCGCGAAACTTCAAGTCTATTGGATTCTAGATGCTATAATATTTGATATTCCTGATTCACGAATATTCTATGGCATAGCCGCCCATTCCATTTTTTCCAACACTTCCCTATATACGCAAATTCCGGATAAACCTTCCCAAGTAAGCGATAACGTATTCCCCAATTGGAGATATACTTTATTTCCGATTCGTAGTCATTTTATCACTGATTCAAAGATACATCATCTCCGATCTGGGGACATTCCATTCTTAACGTTGAGGAGGCACATAAATTTGAATTGGATTTCGAAAAATATCGAACGTAAAATTGGAAATGTTTCAATGTCCATGTTTCTTTAAGAAATTTTTGACAATTCAAATTTGTTATTTTGGTTTGTCCCCAAAACTGGGTTTTTCCCTTTGACGAATGACGCGGCACAAGTAGGGACGTAGGGCTACGGGATTCTCATGTTGAACATTTTAGGTAGAAAAGCATTATCTGGCAAGTGGCAAATCATCGTTTACACAGCAGCTAAAGGAATTAACTCTGAGCGATAATTCAAGCTGAAGGAAAAAGCAACGACCCTAGAGCATTAACGTCAATATTGCCAATAGCAGATACAATATTCACAAATTGTTAATTGTTGGAGGGCTGGAAACATGTTGAAGGTGAGTGTGTTATTATACCTGAAGGGATGCCGTCCCTCTTTGTCGGCTTCAATTGTAAATGAAAGCTTGTACACTAAGTGTTACGCCAACGCGATTTCTCGTAACTTGTTGGTTGCACATGTGACTTATATGGCATTGTTGGGTTACGTGAGCGCAACGACCCCACTAACTGTCGTGTTGGTCACACAATTTGTCTATAGTTTTTTTTCAGCTTTTGTGTAATTCCTGTTGCTTTATTTTCATCATTCTGTTATTAGTACTGGAATGTTTTTTATTAATAGTAATTGTAGTAACTCCTATGTAGTAAATAAGAAGAGGGTTTCGGTCTTTTATTAGACGCTATGGTAATGTATTCGTTCATAAGAAGTCACAGAAAAATATTCCATTCGATCCTTATTTATTTGGCGGGTTTAACGAAGAGTTTTTCAAGAAAAATTTCTCAAATCCCGAACTTGAAAATTTTATTTCGATGAAATTGTAATTTCATGGCGATAAAAATTCAATAGAAGCGACAAAAACAATAGGAAATTCAATTGACACCACAATTTTGCGCATTTGCAATTGTGAACCAGAATTAATAGAATCTCGTGAAACTAAAACCATACTTTTCATACGGAGATGTGCGAAGAGCGCCAGGTCCCTCCATGGAAGTGGCTTCGCCCTTTTGAGAATAGGCCCCCGGGTGATGTTTTTGCTCATAGCAATTTGTTGGTTTATATTTTACATCTCCGGACCGAATAGAGATGGAAAAACAAAATCAAATCAATTATATTGCTTGCTCAAAAAGCACATTTTACGTTTAATAAGGTGGTTTTGGAATTCATAATTTATGATCAATTATTTTTGCTCTGCTCCAGGTGCGAAGTAGTTACAAATATAAAACTGACTTGGCTTTGAACTCTAAGTTCAAGAGGAAGTGCCTTTTATCTGATACTATCTGAGTGATGATTGTAGCTACTGATATGTGATTGGTGATGGTAATTAACTACCCAATTACAAGCTATGGTATTGAGAGTAATGTGAAAGCATGCTGCGTCCAATGCAGGGATGAAATGAAATGGTAGTGCAATATTGTTTACGACGATTTGCCTTTTACGCATATTCTATGTGGGATGCCAGGATTATGTATATTTACAGAGAGTGAATATCGCACAATGGTGGGCGGCAATCTACTGGCCCGAGGGGTAGAATTAACAAACGCAATAATTATTCGCCGCTGTTCATTGATAATTATGGGACTAACTTTGACCACATGGTTGATTGTCTGTTGTAGAATCTATTTAATCGAACCTCCTCGAAATGTTACAAACTTTTAATAGTCTCATTCAATATAATTAGTCTATCAGTTTTCCGATGTATGTTTTTTACATCCGCCGACATAATTAAGATCTTTCATTAATTCTGTAAGTTGAAGAAATAAAGTTGCAATTTAAAAAAAAAAATATTGCAAAAAGTTCCCAAAATCAACAACTTCATTCATATACGATTCATATACAAACTGAGAAAATATTTTCTACGACATATTTCTCATTTTCTGATAATAGAACATCCGCTAGAACAATTCGTCACTGCGTAGCCTTGGATTGTAATTCACCCTCGCTATGGGAGCTGAACGACACTGCGCATCCAGAGTCACCGAGAGAAAATTAATTAGCATTGCGTTAACCAAGAAACAAAAAGAAAAAAAATGCATGCGGGAGTTCAAAGCAAGTGGTGCTGACTATGACTCTGGTTCCCACTCTCCTCTGTCTTCTCCTGTGTCGCTCCTCTGTGACTTCCGTGCTGCACGCGGGGTGACTCTCTTTTTGTCTTTTGCCTTTCTGCCAGGTTTTTTTTTGCGTAGCTACTCCCACTCCTTCCACTCTTTATGCGTACCTTACGTGTCCGCCTCCTTTTAAGCTCTCTCCGAATGGTCCCCAGTGGATATTCAGCACGTGGGTCTATACTTCACACACATATATATGCATATGCACGTAGTATTTTAGATTTGAACGTATGTATTAAGCACTCATGGTATGGTTATAAAGAAAATGGCGAATGTACCGAAGGGCGCGAGAAGCAGACACGGGAAAGTGGCGAAATGGAGTGAGTTTTATTTTTTGATTAGATGAACTTTGTTATCAGTGAATGTACAACACAATATAGATATAGGAAGTATTCATGTCACGCCAATCCATCTGACAGGTGCGTGTTCGTAACAGTAATTTCTTGTATACGATTACAGACTGTATAGATAGAGGCGACTGGACTTTTTATAAAATCGCTGCTATATTTCTATAGTTCTAAACGACACTCTGAAATTTTCATAATGCCATATCTCAACAAATACGAAAGTAGTTTTATTTTTTTTCTCGACCGATGCAGATATTTCCCAGTACACCGTCAGATCAAATTAGCAACAGCGCACACATCTCTCGGCGCGTCTAATCGCGCTAACATATACACTAACTGATGTCAACGGCTGAATTTCCATTTTCCCATATATATGTATCAGTCTCCTGAACCAATAATGGAAAATTTGACGATAGTATCCAATTATGAAGGTAGATGGAGGAAAATGAACGGCACGGGATCGGCTGCGCCAGCCGGAGTTTGCCGGAGGCATTCATAAGATCAGTGAATTCCGTCGTTTCCCCTGGGGCGCACAAGACCAAATATTTTTCACTGTAAGGAAGAATGACGGAGTCACTTATGAACCCTTCCGGCAAATTCACCATGGCGCATCACATTTTATTTAATACCTTTGTCTTCGGGTAATATACATCTGTATTATATTTATGCTACAAACTCGCGATTTTATATTCTCGTAAAGAAGATATTTCCATCTACATAGGAAACATATGAGAGAGCATGTTCTTAATAAGCCTCTTGTAAAAAGATGTAATAAACCGGAGGTGATCATCCAGACCCAATTAATTTTTTGTGCCTGAAGATGCTACACAAACAATATTTCCTTCACTTCCAAATTTGACTACAAACTATATTTGCAGAGTTGTTTTGGAGCATAACTAGACCGTGAGAGTGTTAATTAACGGGTAAAACCAATAATTTTTCATCGGAATTTGTTTACGCAATGATTAAAAACTCGTTTAGCGAATTATCTCGTTAATGAGTTGTTGAAAACAAAATATTTTCTCAGTCTAATAAACAATACACAATTTTCTTGAGGAAAATTCGCAGATTATATGCGCAAACCAATATAGTAAGCGCTGGACAGGCTGACAAGTGCAGTGGGCAACGCTGGAACAGAATTAACACGATTTTCCCAGAGTCCACTTTCCGAGACTCCCAGCGTATGTTCTTGTCTATCTATCTTTCTCGGACAAGCGAGAGACTGTATACAACCTCTGAAATGGTATGCCGCAAAGAGCAAATAGTCACCCGTGAGTTTCGGCTAGTGTATGGGAGATGTGGAGTAAATGCCTGGGTCAAGACCCTGGAATTGCTAGAATGCTAAAGCCCAGGGAGTTACCATCCCCTTTCACGTTCCACAGTGTCATCGTCAGAGGTCGCTGTGGTTGACACAGAATGACACCCTCGCTGCACCACCCATTGTAACCCCTTTCCCCAATTGGAAATCTAACTTTCTAGTCACATACCTTTTTAACTGAGTCACAGAAGCTGACACATATTACACGCTCTCATGCAATGACAATGAATTTCCAACTGTCCAAATAGTCTGGAGGTTTCGTTTTAATGTGCTTGTGGGATAGCAGTCTAAAACTAATATATTTTTCCAATATATCATGTCACATTTCCTAATAATTGCGGGAAACCAGTCGTTTCGGAGCACTTGCTGAAAAGTTTATTTTTGGGGAACTGTTGTGCGATTAAGGAGAACTCGTGCGTTGTTGGTAAAGAAATCGATTTGAAAATACTTCATCCCGGATTCGTGTACATTTTATACTAGATTTCCGCATATAGGCTCTAGGACAACAGAGAGGGGAGAAGAGCAAATAAAATGTGGGACAAAATTGAATGCGGGCTAAAAGGAATGCTCAGTAAATTCGGGTGCGAGGTGGAATCGGACGCCACATGAGATGCGGGGTCAAATTTATATCCATTTTTTATGAGTGTTCGATTTTGCCCCCCCCCCTCCCAGGTTGTCCTGAAGGTCACTTCTGCATCACTTCTTTTCTCAATACGCCCCTGTGGATCCAGTCAAAGTCAAAATTTTTCAAATGTTATTTCAGTATGTCGTTGAGTCAACATTTCTGTAGACTTCACCACCCGTTATACGGCGAAGGGGTTAGTCTATTAGATGTCCGAGGTAAGAGGCAAACAACTATGATATTGTATTTTGTGAAACGTTGCCTGTTATTGAGTTTGCATTCAGTAATGATACATCCAAAGACGGGACTGTGTGAATATCTTCTGACAAACTGGATTAAATCGTCAGACTACTATTGCTTTCGACACCAAGCTTGCTGATTGTCTGCTTATCGGGGGCAAAGCCAAAAATGTGCAATTTACTCCAGGATGAAAACCTGGTTCAATGGTTTATCGTGGAAAATATTCTCCGGCTCTTATGATTCCTCTTACTTCTCATAGAGAGCGGTGAGAGAGAGAGAGAGATGTAAAAGTACAACTACTGGTGAATTGTGAATAATATATTGACCTCATTATGAGGGTATATATTATAACAGAGCCTCCAAAAATAAATTGAATGGCTTATTATTTCTAACCGTTGGATTCATTCCCTCAACACTCCAGTGTTCAGCTTTGGCTGAATTGATAGTAACTCGAGGTCAATGCCGATACTTAATTTTGAAGATAACTCAGAAGAACAGTGCTCTATTCACTGGGAATGATTAATCACCACGTTTATCCAAATATTCATGCATTCGAACTACCTCCTCTATAATTTTAAAAATGCTGTCGCGTTTACCGAAATTACATTTGTATAAACAATACGCGAACGGTAGCGAAAATAATATAATGTAAAAAATGTTTAGCATTCTGAGAAAAGGGCTATAAACGAGTGTGGATCATTATCATTTAGAATTATAAGGGTGGAGATGGGTACGATCTCTAAGCGAGACAGAAAGATGTTTAAATTTAGAGTAGTTGACTATATGCCGTACATCACCCACAAGCCAAGAATAAATTTGAAATTCAAATTTTATTTGATTATATTTGAATTTAATTTAATTCGGTTACTTGTACCCAGTGCGGAAGGAGTGGCACACGAAGGGGGGAGAGGGGGTGTAGAAAATTTAAGGGTGGGTGATGCTAACTTAGCGTCACCCTCGGTATCTTCCTCCTCGCGCAGTGGAATCGCTATCCCAGCCAACTGGGATATATTTTCCTTTTTTACTCTCTTATTTTTACCGCAGTATACACATACAATACTGGAAAATAGTACGCCAAACTTCCCAACCACTTTTGCCTCCTCGACCTCACTCCATTCTAACAAGGAGGAGTAGTACCACCTAACAAGTACAATATTATGTGTATGTTAAAGCGTTTACTTTATATACATAGGAGAAAATATCTGCTGTTTATTTCGTGCAATTCATTGCCGAAATTCAAGCATGAAGAGTACTTCCTCTATTCTTGAACTGAAAATGATGATGAACATAAAAAATACGAAAACTCTCTTTCCCATTTCGCGGGCCCGACGGGGTGGAAGGGCGCGAGAGGGGGCGCCCTCTCCCCCCACCCAGAACGCCGACTTAACACAAAGGAAAAAATAAGTTGAACAAATTAGAAATCCACAGTGACAACAAAAAAATAATGGAAATGGCCAACAGATCCTAGATACAATGAAAAAACAAATTTTCTTCCGCAGAATCTTCAAAATCAAAATCGAGGGAGTGGCCTACACTCCCAAATACATGGACTTAGAATGACAACAGAAGAAGAAGAGATGCAAAACAAATCCAAATGAATGACGCTCGTCACTGCACAAAATCATAATTTTTTTGTCCTTTTTTCGAATTATTAAAAATATCGCACAAAAAAATCCCAATTTTATACATGATATGGCAGTTTGGCATTGCGGTTGTATTAGCCGATGCAGATTACGCATCTGACTGTTTGATGCAGATATTCGGACATCAGTAGAGCACGCTTCTCTGTAAAAGGATCACAGTAAATATTCCATTTTTTTTTCCATATCCATCACAATACCTCAGGATAAAAATCTGGAAATGAAATGTTGCCTTCTGCGAACGATGCATAAAACATAAATTTTTTAATGCTAGGGAAAAGCAGATTTTGAATCAAGGTTCGTACAAATTGGAACAGTTTGAGCCTTAAATCACGAGCAAACTCCTAATTTAAGGTTGAACCCGTTCGGATTTCTACAACCGAACCTTGGTTCAAAGCCTTTTAGAGGTTGAATCATTTCCTAGTAAATACATTCACTGGTTATTATATCTGGTGTTACAATTTTTTGTATTAAATCCTGTAACTTTCAAATAGCCATGAAAAGTTCCTGCCTTTTCGTAGGACCAGTCATTTTATAAATACCAAAACGAGGGGTTTCTCTTCCGTATTTATTCCGTATTATAGTCGTCTTCGTTCGAGAAAAAGTGGTTACAACTGCACACACACGCAAGTAGGTATACGTAAACACACACACACACACACACATCTCATCAATAAAGTGTCAGAAGAATCTTGAACATCGAGACAAGTGTTACATATGTATTCGGAATTACAATAACTTCCTGTATCGGTGAATTCAAAGAAGTGGCGAAGCAAACCTCAGATTTTCTAATTGGGTCGGAATATGCTGAAACCAATTTTCGATAGAGTTATCAATTTTTTTTAAGCCAATCAATATCAGTTATGACGGTGATAGTGACAAATCGATGTATTCTATGACTCTATAACAAGTTCAGCTCAAAAAATTTATAATTATCTTAAGGATATCATCATAAGGATGTCAGCTTATTTGCCAATAGTTTTTTGCATACTACTTATGGCCGTACTAAGAAAGACACTGAAACTATATCCAAAAAGGAAAAAAATGTCGTTTCTCATTTTTGACCATTCCAAATTCGTTTCACCCTCTGCATCTACTGTTTTCTCACATTTTGCGATATTGATATGGGTTCCAATCGTCATTATCATCACGATCACTACTCGCCAAAAATCTGTCGAACATCACATCTGAATGCCCCAAAGGGACTTGATCTCGCTGTACTATTGTACGTAGGAAAAAATTTGAAATCTACCCTAGGTGAGCAATTCTACAAAACTGTCCGTCAGAGGTCCCTAGCTCCCATCCTACTTTGTAAATCCAGGGGGAGCAAAAGGTATAGCTGAAAAAAAAGAAAGGAAAATCTCTGGTCAATAATGGAAGAGGGATAAAGGGTGTAGCCTCGTGGAGGGCGTACATGAGAATGAAAGAAGAAAAAATAGGAAGACGGGTGCTCAGAGCGATTGAGTCAGAGCCACCAAGAGAGAACGGATAGAACAAAGGGATATGAAAGTAAGTGGAAGCGCGAGCAATAGATGAGGGCCCACTTTGGGTGTGAGTGAGAGAGTGAAGAAGATCAAGTTGCAGAGGTGTGGCTATGAGGGTGTATAAGAACGACTATTCTTGATGCTGGTTGGCTCGAGAGCCCAGAGTGGGCCTGACCCGATGAGCTTCGCCTTCTTGTCCTCTCTTTCCTCTCCTTCCTTCACGTACCACATCCTTGCTTATCGTTGTTCTCGCACTGAAAAAAAAATCACACTCCATCTCTTTCTCTCATTCCTTCTATTGACATAAACCCACGCTCGGTGTTCTTCAGGGCCCGGACCCACCGCCCTCTGCAGTCTACAAATTTAATTGTTCTGCAGTGGTAAAAAAAAATATTTTGAGCTTCTATTGGTCATGGACTGCTCAATCGCGGGAAGAATGCAGTCAATAATAATTAACCTTGAATCCTTTATTATAAATGCTTGACATCCGACACCTACACAGTTCAGATACCTGCGGGAAACTGGATGTTGCTTATAGGGGTCGTATGGAAAAGAAAATTTTTGTATTTTTGTATCAAGATTTAATCAATTTACAACGTGTGATGGAAATGCTGCAAATATTCGACTGCGTTTAAGATGCACAGTATGTCTCTAGAGTCTTGGATAGTTACAGAACACTCGCTGTTTATTTGAAGTATATCGAAATTGGAAAAAGGTAAGAAAATTGTGATATAAATCTCTCAACGTAGTAATGCTTAAGGGCGGTGTCACTGGGATTACGCGAGAGACGAGGAAAATAAAATACGCCCACACACACAGGTTGAGCTCGGGCTTTACTGTAGTGAGTAGAGCATCGGGCCCAATGGTAAATATGTGTTTATGATCTCCCAAAAAAAAAGACACGATTTTAATAGAATGTTGCGATAACGCATGGAAATCTAATCAAGACGTGGTTAGTAGAATTAGATGAAAACGAAAAAGTATTGCACTTATTGATGACAAATTTGTGTATCGTATTGGCATTTTGCTTATGAAGAGCTTAGAGCTTAGATATGTATACATACGGTGTTAGAATGATTCGGCAATGAACGCGAATTGTGGTCATCTCGCGATACATTCACTGTGGCACCCTTCATACTCTACTATAATTAGAAATTTAGAGAGTCTTTGATGGTTGTGGTGACGATGGCACTGCGACATTCGACGTTTGCTCGCGGGTTCCACCATTCATCTGCACCGCATTCATACCATTGGGATATACCATTTCCCATGTTGTTTAACATTCTATTAACTGTGATCACCGAGGTTCGAAACTGTTTAGCGAGAGATGCCACACAGTATTTCTAGGAAGTGCAGTATTTAAGAACGAAGGTGTTAATAACGCTTTACTGGCATAATCGAAAATATACAGTGAAAATATCAATGTATTTTGTACATGGGCCATTCAGTGTTGCATTGAATGTATGATTTTGGATGTTTTCCCGGATTTATAGGAAGATCGCTTAAATGGGACTCGTGGTGGACGGCACAAATGTCTCGGGAAACATTTTTGTCCTCCGGAGAAATTAATAGGAGAAGGGAAATCCTTCTATCCGTGTACCCCCCGCCTGCATTCGGTTATTATGAAAAAAATTCTCACGGATTTGCGCAGAGCGCAGAAACATTCCGCTATCGGCAATACCCACAACATCATACTGCAAGGTTGGGCGGGAACTCATGCCGACGCGGAGGAAGGACTTGGGGTCCAGCATCGCTACCCGCTTTCATATCATAGATGTTTTCTGGGTGTTTTACTCTGTGATTAGAGAATACTACAGCGTACATGGCTAAAGTCTAATCCAATCGCATTGGGTGGGTGCTCGTTTCCGTAGTTTGCCCACAAATCCATGTACCATTGCCCACGGATCCCGTGAGAGCATACGAATAGAGAAGAACGGAAACAAAAAAAAACACTCTCCCATACATACATAATTACACATGGTCCCCAGCATTCAATACTTCGTTTGGTTGAATCGCGGGGTCTTGCCCTCGAGGTATGAAGTATCGTTCACCACACAGGTGTAACGCAATTTTTTGTATTACGTAATTATGTAAAGTCACATTCATCAAAAATTCGTCACTTTTCTCTCCCCAGAGGTACAATATAGCCAACACATAGTAAACCTCCGTCGTTGATTAACACTTATAGGAGCATGAATACTGCGTTGTTAAATAACGATTAAAAAAAATATCATAAAGATCGTCTGGGTGATATCTTCAACGTTCAATCATAAGGGCAACTTGCTACTGTAACTGTCAATTGAACCTAAGGAAGTGAAATCGTGACGTTAAACTTTCATCGTGGTTAAATTAGGTGAAACTTGCGACCGTAAAATTGGAAGGGTTGAATCGTGGCGGTAGCAGAGCAAGACTTAAGGGTTGAACGGAAATCGTAAATAGAAACTGATTTATATGGCCGAAGCGAAGTGAAAACATTGTGTATAATCTGGTGACTAGAGCTTATATATAGTGTTACACATTATGAGGTTCCCCCCAGTGAACCTCTTCTGAAATTAGGTTAATTGTTTAGGAATTGCTTCAAGAGTAGTGCAATCCATAGAAAGACTGGTGACTCCTAATCTGGCGTATATTCGAACTTCAGAAGTTTTAAGTCGGGCTTGGTCTTTGGCATGGAACGTTTTAAAATCATGTTTACGATTCCACATAAACCAGAAGTCTTGGTGTTCCGTACTGTGCAGTGTCGCCTTCAACTATTCTTGCGTGACTGGTACGTCCATCTCTATCTCGTACGAGTCTGTGGAATGGTGACGTTCTTAGCCTGGGTAATGAGTTACTGTCAACTTCGTCCAGGCAATTCGTGTATTTGATGCCCTAATCAGTCGCGCAAACGTTGAGGTTTGTGAGGATTTTTGCTTTGCATTCGTTAAATCGGTCTAAAAAAACGTCAACTTATTGATTTAAGCTCAGGTAAAACTCAGCCATTATGCAAACGAAGACAGTAGCTGTCTACCTTTTTCAATTAACATTGTGGTTCAAAACCATCCCCATTTTAGTGAATGTACAAAGTACGTGACTTCGCTAATTAGCACATTTTTAACTCATGAGTTATTGTAACTACCCTGAGATATGAATTTCTGCGCTAGCGTTTTCATATACCAAAATGATCCTCACAAATTCTCAACCCCCGTAGGCGTGTGTGTTTGTTTGTCTCCATTCCTCTCGTTTGGACTGACCACGGTAGCTGCTGTTTGAGCATTTCTTCAGGAGGAGTACTGGACACCCGCCCACACAGGGTAAACCTCCAGAAAGCCCTGTGCTACGTAGCAGGGAGATACTCTATCCACTGCGCCAAAGCTCCGAACGCCCCCCCCCCCCCCCTGCCGACGATGTGCATGCGTGTGTGTGTTTGTGGTTTTGCCAATAACACTATCAAAGTCATGGAAATCGAAATTGCAGGGTTTTCATGATTCAGCATTTCCCGATTCATAACGCTCTATATCCTGAATAGGCAGAGATAGCCGGGGAATGACAACAGCTAAAGTTGTTAATTATACAAAAATACTTCTATATCCAATGAGTTTCTTTCAATATTGGAATCATGAACGAAGTATCGTGGGTTTAACCTTCCAGCAACGCCACCGTGGTTGGCGTCTTGGTTCCAGTCCCATAATGCGCTCCCACTCTCGACGTCGCGCTCACCGGGTGGCCACTAAAAGCAGTTAATAATGATGTACGTAATGAGTAACGAAGTTCACGCGCGTATGTGTGTGTCTGTGATTAGAAATCGGGGCCCAAATGAGTCACGCTGTTTCGCCAACTAGTTGATTTTCATGTGTCCTTCGGCCAAGATGACTGTAATTGCATGATTAAACCCCTGGAAAAATTTTAAAAGCGTTTGACTGATTAGTTCTTAGAGAGGTTACCAGTGATAGTTGCAACGTTATACGCTTGAAGTATTGACAATAGTTAGATGGCTACATCCTATCCAGAGGGCGCAATGGAAAAATGTATATCGAAGATCTCAGTTAAGGGATTATCGAATCAAGCATCCTCGCCTTCGGCTCGGGTGACAATCTTGCTGCTTTTCCTCCCTATAGGGTGAGAAATATACCATTTCAGTTGATCCCTATTCTGTGCATTGTCCTGATTTGAGATGAACAAGAATCTCAGGAGGCGACTCTGTACAATCTCATACGGAAAATGACGGTAGGTTACGGAAACCACACGAACCATAATTTCTGCGACATGAATTAAGTTGCGAAGAATGCATTTCTATTCAAAAAATCCACTAATCTTAGTTGGCTGTTTAAGTTTAACGAGGTTTCCCTATGAGAATGAGTGTGTTCTCCATTCTACTCACGTCTACTTAATTTGGGCCATAATTTTTCACACAATGACGAAGTTTTCAGTAAGTATTTCTTTCTGTACGATGAATGATACACGATCTGGATGCCCAAAGAAAACTCATGGGGGGTGCGAATGTATTTTCCCAGGATCAGAAAGTTCCTAGGGAGAAGTTTTTTTTAGAGGCGAGGAAAATTGTTGCGGTAGTTAACCTCTTAACTTTTACGCCGGTGGACCAACATATTCTGAATTTTTTTCACTTCATCTAAGCTGTGTTTTGCTATGCAAAATATCTACTTATGCACTCCGCTTGCATGTGAAACGGCAAAATCGCCTTCGGAGTGAAGCAACTTTGCGATACGGTTGCCCCGCTTGAAATTCCGTATGGGAATATATGAAAAAGATACGCATTCCCGCGTATGAATGCCTCTGCAATATACACATACGTTTTATCGAAAGTGGCGAGAAGCATTTCTCTATTGTCGCTTACAATGGAAATATACTCGATGTTCCTAATGGCATCAATAGGGTTCATCATCGAGTCCTTCAGCCAGATTTGCCGCGACGCTTTTAATTGGTCTATCAAGTATTGTGAATAAAGAGCTTGTGATCGGCTGGGATTGCACTCGCAAATGCGATCCAGTGTGGAATCGAGGTTCTCCATGGTTTTCCTTCAATTACTGGATAAATCAAGGAACATGATCTCCATTAGACATTGTATTCATTGGTTCAGATTGCTTGAATGCTGTGCACTTTGGGAAAAAGTCGCTGCTCATTAGCACCTTCATCGGTATGGAGCAATTTCGGTACACGCCTCTGAAATATAAAATCCAAAATAAGATCGCTATCAATCTAGTGATCACCCAATTGTCCTCCTCATACTCTGCATTCTCATGAAAAAAATCAAGATGGCTGTATAGCAGTTGATATTTGTTTTTCAGTAAGTGCAGCAAGTTGATGAAAGTTGCATGGATGAGGGCTGCACTAGCTCTAGCCCTCCGGCCATTTTTAGTAAGTGCCATCGCAAGAGGCTGGTACTGAAGCGACGAAATATTGGATCGTTTGATATTTACAGATATGGATATACACGACAGGAACAACCCCCTTTTGCTTTTCCGCGGCAGAACAAGAAACAAAAAGAAAATCAGAGATAAAAAAAAGTGAAAAAAAAGAAATGCAGATGGAGGCGGCAACGGATAGTGGGCGTTTGACGGTTTTGTATTGCCCTGGCTCGTAAAATAGGAATGACAAACTCGCGTGCTGGACGAATCATATCGATCCCTCACCCACAGAGTAGGTACAAGCCATATCTCTTTCGGTATGGACGGGGTAAAATGCGGAAGCATACGAACGTACAACAGTAATGCCTGCGCTCTATCGGTTGCCAGTGTCAATTCATATAGGTTTTTGAAGGTGAAATCCAGACGACAATGGAAACTATAGGTGAAATCGTGAGTGATTTATTATTCATTGGAAATTTTCATTCGACTCTACCCTTCTGGCTTGCCAAGACTATAAACTCGTAATATTTTATGAGATGTGTGTATGCTACGTATATGATAAGAGGGTGCTATATTCTCACTATTACCACCTCGTGGCAATTCCTTTTTCTCACGTGGCGAAAACTCAGGCCACACTCATGGGCCAACGGCACAATTAGTCATTCAATGATGCTCATTTAAAAATCAGTACATTTCCCGTCTTCAAAATTAACTCATTCATCTCAATTTTTCACGATGCATAAATAGACGATTGTGCGCTGCTTTTTTTTTTATTACTGAAAGTAACTTTTCATATATGTGCTGTAAAGGAAGAATGAGCATATGAGGCGATGCGTAACCCTTTTCAGTGAATCTATGCACATCGTAGAGTGAGGCGTGACGGCGTTTCGCAGTGACGCCCGAACGGAAGTCGCCCCAACATTGGATCTATACGTGGACGACAGTGAACGGCCATTAGCTTCGCGCCGCTGTCCACGGGACGTCTAGTAAAATGTATATATGTGTCTCAGTTCCACCTTCATGCACATAAATATGAAAAGTGTGTATGTGTATGGATGAGTGAGGAATATTTGTAGCGTTTTGTATGGAGGCGGTGGTATAACGTTGTACCCCCAACGCCTTATTATCTGCATAATGAATAAGCGTTACACCGGTGAGCGACAACTTGGTTTCGCAGGTAAAAAAGTATAGGCTTTTGTCTGTTACAATGGCGGGATGGGTAACGTTAAATTAGCTTGAGACATGCGGTGACATGCAATAACGTGAAATCATAAATTTTTACAATGAAAATTCATCCTATGAATAAAAGAGGTGAAGTCAACTTTTTTAACGAATAAAATGTCCTTGAGGACAGTTGACATAATGAGAGCATTAAACGTCAAATTTTAATGGAACTTACCTTTGGCGAGAGTCAGGGCAATGCACAATTTCATACTAACCACTTTTCCAACGTGAGTCAGATGAATTACCCCCAAAAACTTTGTTTCTTACTTAATTTTAGGACCACTGATATAGGGTAAATTGTCTGGCCAAATCGGCAATCAAAAATGTTTCAGACTTTCAAATGAACTATCACGCACCCTTCTCTTTAAACGTCTACTGAAAATAATTCTATCTAGAGACGTTGACAATTTCTTGAATGAATGCAGATGTCTCGAGTTACATTTGAAGAAGTCCATCGAAAAACTACGTAACAATTCAGCAAATTACTAATTCTGACAGTTACGTGTTTAAGTGAGTGACGAGTACAGGATTATGCCGCGGTAATGTGCGTGCACAGGTCACGTGAGAAACGAAACGAGCTTCGGTGTGGTATAGACGTGTCTCGCCCGGCTGCTCCCAAATTGCCATGAAAATTATTGCCTTCTTTTGTTTTGAGAAAAAAAAAACCGTCATACATACCCGCATGACCGTTCATCGTGTTATGTCCTGCTTTCTGACTTTTTGTCTATAGCTAGGGGGTACGCAACACTACAATCACTATTCACCATATCTGGAGAGTTCCGGTTTCCACCCTAAGATTTTTTTTTTGCATTCCTTGTGCTTAATTATACACTTATCTTAGGAAACAATTACGTAGAAGAAAAAAGTGTCAGAGCTGTCAGTAGATATTTATCCGCGTATGACAGTACAAATTTTTGTTTACAACAATCTTGCATTTGTTCTCTTACCAATTTTTTATAATCATCTTTCTGTGTGCTGCCCATTTGGGGGAACTCTAATCGAGGAAATGATAAAGTACATCCAAATCTCAAATTTTGCATGAATAAGATATTGAGTCCCGAAACGAGATTAACTTGAAATTTTCGATGCCAGTTTCTCATATCATCAGCAGGGTCTGTGTAAAATTTGTAGCCTTCAGTCTGAATACATTAATTTGATTTTCCTATCTCGTTTCCAACACATAAAAACTTGATAATTCCCATACTGCGGTCTGCACTGACAGGGGTAGCTTTCATTGAGAAGT
This sequence comes from Asobara japonica, assembly GCA_026005395.1. Classification (NCBI taxonomy): domain Eukaryota; kingdom Metazoa; phylum Arthropoda; class Insecta; order Hymenoptera; family Braconidae; genus Asobara; species Asobara japonica. The sequence continues at coordinate 54,492 of BQMI01000006.1, read as the reverse complement.
ATGGTAGTAGTAAGGGACAACAAATGATTAAAGCATGGAAATGTGGAAGATAGACTGACCACTCTTTTTTCTGTGCAAGAAAAATATTGAGTGACTCTATCACCATTCTTATACTATTTCAAAATAAGTTATGGAACACTTATCCCCAAACAAATACATATATCCCTACTCTGGACACGTCGAGATTACAAAATGCCTGTAACAAATAAAGATCAAATTTATGTTTGTAGCCATTTCTCTTCAACATCGTTACACAGCGTTTAAAATAGAAGCTATTCACATTGCCAGCCAAATTGAAGATATATTACTCACGACCACATACATTGAAACAATGTCGGATGTCGCGGTGTGGCGGAGCGACTTATGCGCGAAAGCCGGTCCTGGCACCCCGTTTTTGCCAGGGTCGACCATTGTATTTGATTCTTAGGAGAGTGGTAGCAAGATGGCTGACTGTTAAAAGCAAGTACATGTAATGCGGGATTTCAGTGATGTGGCGGCACTAAGGCCTATTATATTCAAGCATCTGACTGAAGGAAAAAGAGAAGAGAAAAACATTGCAGAACCACCGTGTCGTTGCTTGAAGGTGGTCCATGGCAATTAATACACGCACAAGATGATTTTATGTTTTCATTTGACTTCACCACTCCTTCGTCTCAACTCCATACTCCCGTACATTGTTTTTTGTACCGAACTCGTTGTGTGTTCATTGGAAACGGTAATTTCTTCTCCTACCGTGCGTATTGACCATCGGCAGAAAATGTGACTGCGTCGACTTGTCAATGACATGGCACAAGAGACGATCGGTCAATCTTTCCCTGTCCACTGGTCGTCACTCTTATTTATGGTGCAAAACTAAATACAAATACTTGATGATGAAATAAGTTCATGGAATTGGCAATTTCTTATGGCAATTTCTGAGGAAACACTAGTTAATGAAGTCGTAATTTTTCAAGAACCCACTATGGAATAATTGCATGCCAAAAATCGTTGGAGACTCGTCTGCACCTGCTAAGGGGATTTAACTCGGGCGTTCTCACTTCAAGACGCGAATTCAAAACCGTATGTATTTTAAAATTTCGCTGTAACACCCTGAGTATATGTCACAACACTCTGTTGGACCAACAATTCAGCGAGTTTAAAATTGGGGAAAAAAGGGTTAATCAATTGTGTATGAGTACATTTTTTTTGTAACAGATTCACCAGCAGACCAATAGTAATTATCGACGTCAACAGTCTCATCCACCGATAAAAATATTTTCTAAAATCACAACACCAATTTCTCGAGAGAAGAAAGCCATTGCAAAAAATCATTTGTTCCATGATTAATTAACTAAGTAGTTTAGTCGGGACGTCGGTGTGGTGGGTATCTGCGGTGCCAAAGGTTCTCGTTATAGCTCCGTGGTGCGTTTCCTCACTTCCGGTCCATGTCCAACTGCGTTTGGAGTCAAACTGACGTCGATGATGAGGATTGGCATCCATCTTCTTCACAGCCTGCCTCAAATCCACGCGTTTCCTGCAGTTTTCCCCTCAGCGAGACAAATCAAACGAGCGGATAAGGTTCGAAGAGGGCAGCAGACGCAAGGGTACGCAAGCGGTACATTTAAGGTTCTATACGATAAGGAAACACCACCAGACTAATCAATACTCAATAATGATACGAACCTGCGTCGAGCCCTTCATAGGGCGACGACTTCGAAGGAAAGAGGTGAATGGAACTATTCAGGCTTTGCTTCATACAGATTCATCGTCAAACGAGAATTTTGTAGAAACTACTGTACCAATTGAGATTGTCCATGACATTCCTTGAATGAATGATGGAACCAAGGAATAGAGGGACCGTTGGGCATTGTATTGGGTCATTTAAACTCAGTGAACACTGCCCAGTTCGGGGAACGGTCAATATTCATTGACGTAAATGAAACAGAAATGAGAATTCGCAATGATATTAATTATCTCAAAATGAAACCTGAATTTCTTCTTAAAATATTTTTCCCTGGAAATGCTTCCCCATTTTATTTATAATATTAGCCAGGTTTCTGGGCCCCTTCCGGCATCTTTCAGGAATTCGCTTGCTCCTGGAACTGGACCCGCTGTACAAACCACTATTCAATAAAACAACATAAGAATACAGAAATGCGAAGTCAAACGACACGGACGTCGACAGGTGCATCACCCAACAGTCACGTACGAATCCGGTAGATCGGTTACTGCGATCCGACGCGCTCGCTTTTTCACGCCGGCTTGACTCGTGCGCTGCGCGTCACGAATATTCCGCGCATCGATGCCAGCACCCAAGTGCGTAACAATCTTCAACACCATCGTTTACGATGTCCAGTTGTATAAAGCACCAATCGTTTTCAGGAATGGACGAAAAAAAATGATGCACCAAAAGGAGGCAAACTATTTGAGCTCCTCAGGATGAGTATTAAAAGTTATCTCTTCACATTCACTGAAAATTCCGATAGTAATGTATATTGGATCTACTGGATAATATTTAAATTTAATCACAAATCTCAAGTACCATATTTGGAGAGCATATATGGTTCTCGTATAAAGTTCTAAATATGAGAAAAGTTATCGAGAAAAGAACTTTTAATCACAAACAAAGCTTACTGGAATACAATTTTTTTTCTCTCACTGTGTGATCTGGGAATATACACAATATTATACGTGATATGATAACTGAATTATCAGATAAGTTTGGTATATGTTGAACTATACGGATGGCACTTGAATATAGTTGAAAAGTTAAAAGAATCAGAACTAATTTGCCCCTCCAACTATCGCTATCCAAGTATGTGATCAAACCGGAAGTGCGGTCGTACTGTATTTTCCAAAAATTAATAATAACAAACGAGGAGTGAGTTTGAGTTGATCCGTGGAATAAGAGGGCGTTCACGAATAGGGAAGGGCAAATCCAGCGAATTTCATCCCCCAATTGTGGAGTGAATGGTTAAAATATGATTAACAACAATGACACAGAATGGTACATTTAGGAAGAAGATGAAACCTAAATCACATGTTTAAAATTACGGCGCTGACGATATTCAAAGTTATACATTGAAAAATGAGAACGTTCAGGAATATTCAAGAGTAGGTGGAAAATTATTTGCCTCGAAACTGATAAATTGTTCTTAAAATATCCGTAACATTTGCAACTTCAGATATTTCTCCTCCTGCGGCATAGCTCATCAACATATGGTATAAATATGAGTGTCTTTTGGTCCTTCGTGCGTCTTTTTTGATTGAATGTTTTTAAACGATTGACACTATTCATTAGTGGTATCCTCACTTCGATCCAATGCATTATGAATTTGCTTTGATAATCAATCTTCATCAAAGTAGGAATAATTGAATCATGATGTCGCAATTACCGTTCCGTGAGCAATCTTCTATTTTGTAATACCAGATATTGAGAGTAAATATTCCTGAATCCACCTGACCAGGTAGATTTCCTAGACCAATCAGAAATGATTGTATTCCCTTGATGCATGAGTAACAAGAGCTACCCCTCTCGCCTTAACTTCAGCAACCCATCGTGCATCGAGTGCTACAGCTGAACTTTGCTAAGTTGACGACGTTCTGGATATGTCGTGTCGTCACTAGGCAGTCTCGTCGTTCTCCTCCCTTACCCCTCACCCATATTTCCCTAGCAATCGTGTAATTGACTATATTAACTGCCACTATGATGGTGCCAAGGCCAGATCTGCTTTGCTATACCCCATAGTGGTTCTAACGACAATAGTCCTACCGCTTTCATGATTCGGTATCTCATTTGTTCCAAGGTCTTACCAACCGTATCTAGCATCCATCGAGGGTTCCATCTGGTGCTTCGTTTCCAGAGGTAAACATTTTCCAGAGGTCTCGATGGCTCCTGTACCTCCATCATTCAGAATTTCATGGACACAAGTAGCCTTACTATCGCTGGAGCTTGAAGTGATAACAGATTTCTATATTTCATTGATTATCAGTTTGATAAATAACCAATTGATTGATTTGACTTCACTCGGAGACGCGAGATACCCCTAACTATTGTGTAGCAGATACAGGAGAGAAAGGCAAGTGGAGGTAGTGCGTCGGGTTGGCTTGGGGCGTGGCAGAAGATTACTGAACCGATTCGGTAACGAAAAACCCCAACCATTGCTGGAGATATGCAAGAGGCAAAAGGTGCGAAATACGACTGCAGGGAAAATGGAGACCTACACAAACACTTACATCAAAGCCGATAGTCTTTACTCCACCTCACTAATTATAGTATGTTGATGCAGTTGCTTTCATTGAGGGAACGATACATAGTAACGAATCTTGTTCAAAAAACTCGGACATGTCGGCGTAGACTAATTCGTCAGCCTCATGACCGCCTTGTAAGGTTTACTCCACGGGCCATGTTCAACATCTCATCAGACCTAGAGCTATTTATGATGGCTTTCCTGAAGTTAAATTAAACCTTTCAGCTTCGGGGGCCGCAGCCACGTTCGGCTTCTTACTTATGCGCTTCGCGGATTTCCTCGCTGCAATACACTACTTGCGGAAGATGGCTATTTTATCGTTCCATCGTTCCACAAATACTGGGAGCCACAAGTGCCTACTCGACGTCCGTAGCATGTTAGCATTAAAGGCTTCAGTAACCTGTAATTGTCGTTATAACCTCTTCGAACTTTATTCTAACATTGTCTCAGTGCGGACATAAAAAATACCCAAATAAAGAACGTATTCGACCAAAATTCAAGAAAATTTGTTGTTTTTTTCTTCATATATACCGAGACCCTTCCTTCTACACGGACTGTACACGATGCACTCACTTTAAAGCGACGAATACAGTGTCCAATGGGAACTATATTCCTTGCCGGAAGAAGTAATCACAACGCAACCATGGCATACCTCAATTTGTACCGTCGCTTTTATTTGCAAAACCGTTCTTTAACAATCCATCTATGACGCCGAGGATAACGATGAGGCTATATTAATTGGAGCCTGAATTGTAGACTGCTATACCGGAAAGAACATTTTCGAAAGTCGATCTTTGAACCATCGCCATGGAAGGAGAGAGACACTTACCTGATTCAAAATCATATGCTTTGGGAACACGTATGAATTTTAATTAATTTTGTCATCAGCACACCTCATACTCAGACCCGTTTGTGTGACCCACAAGCCTGCTATCTAACGGTTTCATGCATAGAATACGTGCAAGTTACGCACTATCAACTTGATCGAAGTCGCTCTGCTCAGTAATAGGCTTGTTCTCCGATCGATGAATCCCTTCGATAGTCACTAGCTATATGTTTGATTACCTTCCGGAAGAAATTGTCTTTGACAAAGTTGACTGCTCACCCCCTAACATTCAGAACAGAGCACAAAGGTCTTTTAAGTAAACGCAGATTCAGCACCGTGATACAATGGCAAAAGGTGCAATGAAGCCATGGCCTCCGGTGCTCCTCCCTCCCTATCCTCTCTCTGTTTACCCAGTCACCGGCCCAAAAGTTGAAAAATCTACCTATTGCCACAAGAAATAGTTCACCGCGTCAATGAGCCTGTCGGAATAGCTTAACAGTTGTAGAAGCCAGTATCATTGCGATTATCCTCCATACGCAACGAGCCTCTCTAACATTTACACCACTTTGAAAGTATTTTTTTCGGCTTCGTTGCTGGTCTACTGTACAAATTGTAAAGTTCTGTACAGATGTAGATGACCGCGCAGAGAAGAAGGCAGGACATCTCTGCAACTGTGGTACTATGAACCTGAGCATCGCCCGGATAGACAGAAAATGCATAGGCGCACATGCGTGATAAACCTGATGATCTTAGTTGTACGTATTCAAGTACTAACACACTAGATTATCAGAGAAGGAAGACTCTTAATGGGTTCGATGCGTCAAGCATCATACTCAGCACCTAATCTTGGTGTTCACCTCGCTTTTGATTTCTTCCCCTATTAGAATAGAGCCTATTTCTGCTGCAACGAATGGTATTGGGGCCACACAGCGATAGAATACAATGATTCGGCCAAGTAATTTTAGAGCAGTGCACAACGCACGCAGTTTTTTCCAAAGGTACCTCCAACATATCGTCACCCTGTTTAGCAGGTTCAACAGCTCCATGCTCTTCCAGCAAAGACTCTTCACAGAACTCATCCTCAGCGCAAGATGTTCTTCACCACTGTCGTCAGAATCATGACCATTATCACAGCGTTCATCATTTTCGGTTACCAATTCCAACTTAATGATAAGAAGATGCTAAGAAGATCTTGTATTATGAGATTCACGATGTGAGCAAAGCAGCGCAAGTGGTGGTCTTCTGAACTCAAATCTACATCGTCTTCTGAGAGTATTATTTCTAATTCCTCCAGAAATGTTGTGTTAACCGAAGAATTATCCACCGTTATCCCTTGAGTTTTATACATGCAACCCAGATTTTTTCGATGCTCATAGAAGAAATTCGCCATATCGATTTGTTTATGCACGCCTTTGGCAGGGATGAAGTCAATAGCTAGTGACTGTAATTTCCATTCATGTTCGATGTAATGAGCAGTTATGCTGTGGTATGATTTTCCCGTCAGTGACGTCCACCCATCAACGGTAAAAGAAATTTCCGAACGATGGGAATGCAAGTTTGGCACGATCAAGTGTCGTAGAAAAGACCAGTGATGAGCCAAGCAAAATTACGAAAACCAGTCGAGACGAGACAAGACAATCAGAATTCTCGATTAGATGAGACGTAACATTTGTCTATTTCGAGGCGAGACGAGACGAGAAAGGCCATAATCTTATTTTGTATGTTTCATTGAGTAGAATCCAAATGTCTTGGTCTTCCGGCGATGCGTTGCTTCAAACTCTGCGTTTATAACAAATTTAATTATGTAACATCTCTTGCGCGCTCATTTTTTGTGCACTCGAAAAAAGTTCCACTACAAAGTGTGTTAAGAATCACAAGAAATATAACTAGGTCTGATTTTTCCTAATAGTTATATAAGTTTACGAGATATGAAGTTATCTATCAGGTGCACGGCGCCCCTGTTGAAAGCTTCCGTCGGTAAACTTCTCTAGGCACACTAAAGACAAAAAAAACTCCAGATTCTTAGCTTCCACCTTCTGATACATTTTATGTTTCCATGAATTTTGAGCATATTTTTTCAACGTATTTATTATGCCATTAAAGATGGCGATGTAAAGCATACTGCAATATTTATTTTATTTACAACTTTCAGTTTGCGAACAAACCCGCGAAATTTGGTTTCTGCGCGCCATGAACCATGAGAAATTATTGTCTTGCATATCTACACGAAAGGTACTGACTTTCCTTCCGTAAAATATTTGTGGCACACATGTATGTAAGAAAATCGTATTTGAAAATTTCAGTTTTCCCGCCAATATATACTCTATATATTTTTTTGTTTTCTTTTGAGTTTAACGCCTTCGATTCGTTGAGGATACAAGGGCTTGTGGACCATGCACTGCAGTGCATATATTAATGCAACTTAACCGACAGTTCCAGAATCAACTACATCTTGTGTTTCAGCGCAATATTCCTCTTCATATTCGATAACTTTCCTCCTCACTTAATTTTTTGCTCAAGTGTCGACACAATTCTCTGAACTACCGAGGCGATTAATTTATATAGCCGGTAAGAAAAATCGAAGACATCTTTTGTGTTAACCGCTGTGCCTTACGTTTTTCACGTTCCTTCTGGTCGCTCTCATGGCGCACTCCTACTTTTTTCAGGGCTAACAGTATAGGTATACAACTGTTTGAGCATCCGATTTCGGGGTAAGGAAAGAAGCACAGAGGGGGCCACGCTTTGCGAAACTATACCAAGAAATGGCCCTTTGGCGGTATCAGTCACTCTCGTAGCGCCGGCGCCTATGTTTTTGCGGCCACTTCGCCTTTCTTCGCGTATCTTTTTGCACAAACTTTAGGCAGACACGTCGCTCAATCATCTGCCGCCTCTTCTTCTCATCAATTCATTAAAAATATCACTTATTATTTAGAAACGAATTATTCAATTCGTTGTCCAGGCGCAATTGTGGAAAATCAAGTTATGCTTCATCGTGACCGCGCACTGGAGTTGGGTAAAAAAAGCATAAACAGAGGAAAACCACAGGAAGATATAATCTCCAGTGAGTCGTATGTGTCTCATTCCCATAAAGCCACAGGATAAACATATGTACGAGGAAAAAGAAATTAATCGGCTTTGGATTTAAGGTTTTCAAAACAAAGGGAATGTTAAGACCCTTACTGGTGTAATATATCCTCGATGCGTTAAGCCGATTTTATGTATAATGAACGAGATGTTAGTGTGACCCTTAGTGAGTCGCACCAGTACCTTCCGAAGAAGGAATTGACGAAGGTGATTCGTATGAAATTTTAAATCCCCATCTCCTCTAATAATATTAACATCCTCTTCGATATAATCCAAAAATTGTGTCATTTTCTTTTCACCATTTCCTATATAGGAATGTATACGATTTGGTGATAGTTAAGGAAGTCACTTAACGTAACGCTACCCAATTAGTCAAACGACTTTTGCGAAAATTTCTGGTCCTCCTTTCCTCTGATAGCCCATCACACTTGAAATTTGAGAGAGTCAATTCGCCCAGAGGATACGATGCAGAATAGCCCTTGTACAAATTAATTCTCAATTTTGAGGTGTAAAGTGTATATGGCCAATCCTTAAAACGTCCAGAGCAATAAAGCAGAAAGGAAGGCAAACGTGGCCTCGAGCCAGTCATTAACGTAAGTTATATATATCTGAGGAAGATGGATAAAGAAACGGTAGTCCAGGGGCGTCTGCGAGTGGCTCAATGTTGAGTGGAAATGTCAGGATGACTGCCAGAGGTTACAGGCAAAATAACACAAATATAAATGCAGAGAGAAGGTGCATGTCGAAGTGCATGAGATGGTTCTCTACCAAGCATGAAGAATCGTCGGGGTGGGCGCTCATAATGGCATGCCGACTTTGCACGCACGCAAAGGCATCAACCACCTCCTGATACATATGTGATATCACTTCACTTTTAAATTTATGAATTTACTGAATTATTGTAGTGAAGCAATAGGACTATCCATCACAATTGCTACTTTCTGTTATCTATTTTTACTCTCGATGACGACTATATGTTTCCCGTCCAAACTGTCTTCAACAGAATTTCCCACCTTGATCGCCTAATTAGTTCTCAAATAATGATGAACTGCAAATTTGATACACAGCCCCCCCCCCTCATACATACACACATTCACCTATATCCTCATAACTAGTGCATTGGTGTATTGGGGAGAATGTCTGACTACTACATAAAAGGTCCTAGGACTGTAGAAAGATTCCGCTCGGTGAGTAACCCTACGCGGGGGGGGGCGCAGAGGGTTCCATCATAGGGACTCGCAGCGTACGGATGTCTGGAGGTTTACCCTGTGTTCGGAAATACGATGGCTTCAATTGTAAAAGTTGGCTACCGCCAAATAGGTAGGTGTCCAGGACTCTCTTTGCTAGGACTACTCCAGAGTACCTACCGTGGGGAATACAAAATGAGAGGGGAGAAAAAAAACTATATGCTTATAAATCATAGAACATCGTACGCACTTCCAAATATCGCCTCGTGGACGCGTAAAAAAATGCGTTTAGGGGTGATCATAATAACTTTCTCCGCTGGGAAATTAATATATTAATTTTACTACAGAAGTGATCATCTCTGAGTCGAGAAGCCCCAAAAATGAGTGAGTCGATGTGTCCGGCAGATAGTAGTGAAGTAGTATAAGAAATAATTAATAAATTCAGAGATGCGCGTAACCATAAGACCGATTTGTAAAGTACAATAGTTTTTGGCAAATGAAACCCATATTCGTTGAATAAGGTTAATCCGGTGAATCATCTCGCTCCAATGCCCCACAAGCCGAGGATCTCAAATTACTTTTTTCTTCGACAGAACCAAGGGGAATAGGTCTCTTTATTTTTAAATAAACTGAAAATTCTCACACGACGATAGCATTGTATCCCTATTGTGGCCATATAAGATTTATTGTTTATAATTAATGCAAATTTGGACTCTTTTGAATTAATTGCTTTTGAATCTTAACAATAGATTTAACCAAATCAGGTACAGCGAAAGTATGGCCATGCAATTGTTGCAGGTCACCCAAAGAAAAAATTTTCTAACTTATTTTTGATCATTACTGCTTTTTCAATAACGATTCGTTTAATTTTTCAGTTGACATCTTGCAAGCGTGACCGTAGGGATAGCCAATTAATCACATCCACTCTTGATGGTGGACTTTTTTCTCGGTTCGTGAGCACAACCCAATCTTCCGGTAATTTCCTTCTTCCTTTGTTCCTGAAGTTGGCTTCGCTTTTTTTCCGAAAAAAAAACCCGAAATTAATTTTCAACGATCCTAGACCAGTTAGCCGCACCTACGTATTTCAAAGGGTCTATTTCACTCAAACAGAGGCCTAATGAGGATATAAACACCGGTGAAAATTCCCGCATGGTCTATTCTTCATTCTGTTCACATTGCACCGGTATAAGAGCCCTTAAATTTTTCCTTTTTCCTCATAACGATCGTCAAATTAATAGCTCCGATATTTGTTCCATTTCAGGTTTTTAACAGGATAACGAGCGTGACGACGTAATACGTTTGGGTACGATGAAGAATGTTTCAATGCTTCATTCCCTGGAGATGTGTTAAGCAGTATGGAATTTTCAGTCTAACTAACGATGTGTCTGTTTTGCAGCTCAGAAAAATTGCTGAAAAAGAATTCGATACATTACAACCCAAAAATTTAAATATCCCGCGTTCATGAGAAAAAATCCCGAGAAATTTTACGACTCATTAGCACCTGGTTATTTGCAAAGCATTACTGATGAACGAGAAAGCCGCAACATTTGAGATGAGATTGTGTGTTATCTAAATCGTCAACGATAGCAACATAAGTTGAAAATTTAGTTGCCCTGTATTTCTACGAAATTGCATACAATTCTTCTCCCCATACCTGTCATAAAAATTACAAGTTCATCTCACTGTGTGGCCGAGTAAAATGCAGTGATCGCTCGCTAGGGGCAGAGGATTATACCGATTACACTGACGAACACACGTGCCACGTTGACCACCGGGTGAAGCCCATTGAGCTCTTGGATATCTGTATGCGTATTGGTATAACTTGCAGTCCCTATGGACCGAGCACTGTATTTTGCTCGACCAAGCATGAAGAGGAAATCATGATCTCAATGTGGAAATTGTGAAAAAAAAATTACCCATATAAATCTCTAGTTATGTTGGATCATTGAACATGTGGCGATCTGAAAATTATCAATTTGTAATAGTAGACACAGGGTGTTAATGATCTCCCCTGGAAATGACTACGACTAGGCACATATCAAGTGTTGCGGAATTGAGGAAAAATTGCGTGGTTAGATATATTACAAGAGGCCGAGTGAGTGTGACCCATTACGGACACACCAATAACTTCCCCATTTAACATTTTCTTCCCACATTATTTTCGTTCCCGGAATATCGCTAAGGAAGAAAACAATTCATGAACGAGGGATTCTACGATAAAATACTAGTATGTCAAAATGTTGACGGAAATTCAATTGAAGAGCAGAGAAGTCCTTGCCGTGTTTCTGGAGAGTGGCATTGCTTTACTATGTCGGAAATCCTGCGTTCGCGCCCGGCCTGCGGCCGACATTTTCGAGTCGCAATTTAACCGAGCAAAGCGAAATTGCCGCGCGGGCTCTGTCCTTTCGCATAATAAAAATATTGATTTTCGGCTAAGTCAAATTCTGAGCAATTCAACTAGACGTGCGGAAATTGTGATCAGACTATAGAAAATTTGACGCATGCCCGAGAGTACGTAGGGCTTACTTCATATCGGTTTTTGTACGCTGGGGAGCGTAACTGCGACTTACCTCCCGTGGGCCGCGTTTTATGGCTCGGCAAAGGAGTGTATCACTTACACCCTCCCCAATGGAGATCCCTTAAGCCTCCGTTAGCCGTACTACGAGACTTTACATCACACGAACTCCAAATCAAATTTGCAGTGTTAGAAATTTCAAGGTAACTTTGTCTCAATTCATGGTTTTGCGTTTTATCATATGGGCAATACCACACTAATAATAACTAGTGGGTGGGATGTATTTGTGCCCTCGGTGAGGACACAATGCAAACTTGCCGATTTGGTAACTCGAGTTTTCGAAATCATGTCTGTTTCAAAAATTTACGAGACTTCTCACTTGAGTATTTACTGATTTTTTTTTTCATTTGTCTATATGTCCTCGTCTTTTGTGATTTTTTTAATAATCAAGAGATAACTCCCGATTCCACGCGAAGGCCATTTACTTCACATCGAAGCATTTTAAAACCACGAATATACAACAACTACGTTGAAGAAGTTCAATTAGTCCGTATCTCCGGCTTCGCGTTCCTGGCAGCATTGATACGCAAAAATGATATACAAGTATTATATTCTGAGTCGGTCCATGTATACTGTAGAGACCAATTTTTACGATCGCGGACGCCATCTAGTCTCCATTCATGCACTCAGCACATGAATTATTTTTTTCTAACGGCTCTACCACGTTAATTATGCACATTATAGGAAAAACTCAACACACATTAACTGTGGATTTTTGTATGAGGAAAAACTTACGTTGATAAATTTTTTCCCTAACTCCAACTGTTTACAAGATATAACGCAAGATATAACAACTGAAGTTGTTAATAACAATATATATTCTAAACCAATATCCATCAAAAACTAATCAGGGCTGAGTTACATGAAAACGCGTCGATTGAGACCTCGATCCATTCCTGCGAAATCGTTGACCAAAATTTCGGGCACATACATACAAACATACACACACACACACAGACATTGACTCAGAATTTTTCGGGGATCATTTTGGTACCCTTAAGTCGCCAGTTACAGGCCGAAATGAAAAAGTTCGATTTCGGGGTGATTACAATAACTTCCCTATGGGGAAGTTAATTAATTTGACTTTTTCGACCCAAAATCGATGAGTGTCTTCTAGGGGTCCCAATTGGATAGTGTAAACGCGCACGGGACCAAAAATTCAATTTTGAAAAATTTAAGTTTGCCTCCCCATAAGGTCCCAATGTGAAATTGGGCGAAAATCGAAAAAAATTAATTTGACTTTTTCGACCCAAAATCGACGGGAGTGTCTTCTTGGGGTCCCAATTGGATAGTATAAACGCGCACAGGACCAAAAATTCGATTTAAAAAAAAATTAAGTTTGCCTCCCCATAAGACCCCAATGTTAAATTTGGCCAAAATCGAAAAAAAATTGATTTGACTTTTTCGAGCCAAAATCGACGGGAGTGTCTTCTAGGGGTCTCAATTGGATAGTATGAACGCGCACGGGACCAAAAATTCGATTTTGAAAAAATTAAGTTTGCCTCCCCATAAGACCCCAATGTTAAATTTCCCCAAAATCGAAAAAAATTGATCTGACTTTTTCGACCCAAAATCGACGGGAGTGTCTTCTTGGGGTCCCAATTGGATAGTATAAATGCGCACGGGACCAAAAATTCGATTTAAAAAAAATTAAGTCTGACTCTCCATAAGACCCATGAGACCATTAGATCAAAAATCTAATCAGCTCTAAGTTATACGGAAATGCAACGATTGAAAGAAAAATTAATCGAATCGCACAATCCATTTCCGAGAAAACGTAAACGAAAAATTTTGCCATACACGGACGAACACACACACACACATGCAGACACTTCTCTGAAATCACTTCAGGATGATGCAAAACGTCGAGAAATGTGAAAATTTCATCCATCTGGCACTTTTCATTTTCGGGGTCCCCTACAATAAATTCCCTAGATCGGGAAGTTAATGATTATAATAATGAAAAAAGTAAAAATACTGGAAAAGTCAAAATTTAAACCTACAATAAAAATCAATTTCAAGTAGGATTTTCGCATTCTAGGTACTTTTGAGAGTGGAAGCAGATTACCCCAGCACCTACCATATAACGAATAGACCCACTATATACTAAATGAGCCGTAGAATAAGCAATATAATGCTTTTTATGACGAGTGAGTAAACTTGTATATTATCTGTACTCACGACTAGCGTACGTTATGTAGTTGCAGTACGTGTCGATAAGATCGTCTTAACGATGTGCAAAAAGGACAAAAATTTTGCTGTGTACAAATAACCCCTCGAATTAAAGCCGAGTGGTTGAAAATCAGAAAGTTCAAGAACGCTACATATCACAATTGGGAAAATTCGGGAAGAATCTTGTCAAAACAACAACTATCTTCAACCTTCCGAAAGGCAAATTATTGTTCTGCTCTCTAGAATCCAAGTGTATATACGTGTGTATATGTGTGTGCTCAAAACCTATCGCGCACATACGTGATTGAGATCCCAAATAGCAGATAAAATAAGTCCATGTATATCCTGAAGAGCATTTCAAATATTTATAACGCTCTATTATAACAGCTATTGCAATGCCCATTTCATATTTAACAACTTTTTTTAATCAATTCGTTTCGTCGTTTGAACGGGATCCCAATCATATTCTTCCGAAATCGAAGCATTAGAACGCCAAACCTCAAATTCAAAATATGGTTAAAAAAGCTTATTTCGAATCTTATATGATCAACATTATATTTCTCCAATGGATGTTAAAATGCAACACAATTGCACATGTGACAATCATTCCACACCATCAACTCAGCCAGTTAACACTTATTACTTTGGCTGAATTACCATGCCCCTCTCACCATTACAAAAGGGGAGATGAGCATTCATTTGGAAAAAGATCAGCACATGTTTTTCTTTTTTCCCCAAATACCGTGTCGGACATTACCAGTATTTCGAATTTTTTTCTAACTCTCTATTGAATATGGTCATTTGTAAAAATCCAAGTCAACAGAAATATATTTTTTTTTCATACCACTCGAATCACCTATATGCAGTTTCTGTTGCGCAATCTCAAGAAATTGGGAATTGCCACAATGAAAGTTTCGTAGATAGTGAAAACCGAAAATTATCCGGATAGCGGCCCTCAAATAAATAGCAATTGCATAACAGACGTAAAAACCCCTCCCCAATTACCCAAGAAATTTATCTTTCAATGGATGTCAATGTCGATTTTCTACACCGGATATGGACTAAAGTAATTCCCCTGCCTTTCAAGTCCTGCACCATCTGCTTTTTTTTCCATAGTTTTGTCACACAGTGCCCAGTAATGACCATTCGCCTCCGCGATCTCGCTGTACTTCGCGTGACGTCACGCATCCGACCAACTAATACTGGATTCGTTCTAGTAGCCGTAGTAGTAGTAGTAGCAGTAGTGGTATCAGTCCTACTCGTTGCATTAGTAATATTCAAGCCGAACACAGGCAACAATGGTGGCAATATGGCGTTTCTGTGGTTTTTGCGGCAGGGTGACAAGGGTCCCAACAAGCCATGGTCATTCATAACATTACAAAATTCGGGTAGATGTATTTCAAAATGAGCCTTTCCTCATACTTAACAATCCGCTGGCCATTCCATCAGAATGAAAATGCATAAAGAATTATCTGTCTCCCACTGTAATAATGCTAACAATAATCACTATAATAATGAAGAGGCTAGCTGTGCGTGATCATGATGTACTCCAGCAATTTGTCCTCCCTCATATGCAATAACAAAAAGTACCTTGTTCTTCATTGAAATTCATCTTGCGAATGACAATAGCAATGTTGTCAACGGAAGCGGACAAATGCGAATTACGGGCCAGATGTCGCATCCTCATGGACCAGTGACAATTTTCTAAATATTGAATTGTATGTTTTTTTTTTGTCACACGAATTGAAGCAGATAAAAGCGGCGAAAAGCCGGAAGGATGCGGTGTTGGACACTCTGCTGTCCCATTTCCGGTCGTACACCAAACATTGTTCGATGTTCCTTCTAGCATCTAAAAAAAAAACCGACGCCACAGACCGGACCTTTCGCCTGAAATTATGAACAATTGGTTGAGACGCGCTAACTCCGGAAGCCAAAATTGGAAAGAAAAGAAAGTGAAAAGAATAGTGGTAATGTTGCTGGTTCACTCAAGGTGTGCTGAAACAAGCGTAACACGCACACTTGATTTTTTTCCTATTGTCATTTTGAGTATTGCCAGAGGTGAATGAGTCAGGTACTGGGGATTATTTCGATGCAGGAAGGAAGTTTCAGGCCAATTTTGTGGTTTACTGGTAATTTTAAAAGTTCATTGACACGTGCGTGAATACGTTGGTGATATTGTAGCGCTTTATGCTTCCTGTACATTAAATTCAAATTGGCTCTTAGTATTCGAACTGTCATGGACATCGGTAAAATTTGTTTCTCCTGTTACCATTTTCATATAATTTCGCAGGTTCAACTGTGCGATACTCCAGTTCAAGCATTATATATATGCTTTATTGCCGAGTCTTATTCAGTCCAAGGTCGGCAGGGAGTATTGATCCCAAAGAACAATCTCTTAAATTAGTATTGACTAAGTTGTTCAATTATTTAACTTTTACCTTGACATTCTATAAAATACAATAGAAAAACTACTTACACATTTACACATTGAAATACTACATGTTCAATCCGAATCCCGTTCATCAAACTCATGTTGCATTGTTTCAACTCAATGACTGAACCAATTACCTTCAATTTTCGTTGCCGCACCAATTAAACATATTGCTTGAGCCCATTCATAATTCATCCTACATGAAGCATGCAGAAATCTCGAAAACCGAGCACGGTCGAATGCCTCTAATCCGCGGTTCCCGAGAGATTTCCTTGAATGTAATTCACGGAAATGACGGACATGGAAATTCTCAAATTTTCATGATATCCATTGGTGCATGTACCAGAAATGGATGTCAGCAAAATTAAAGAATTTCCCTGTGATCCATTACCATGGCTTAGGTCTAGAAAATCCATCGGGGATGGAGTATCGGAGGCAATCTAGTGTACTTCTCGGACTAGATTCAAGGGATATCGAACATATGTGCTAGGAGATTGCTACTACAGAAATTTATCGTGGGGGAAAAGTTAATGCTCTATACAGCGGCACTCAGCCATACACCAAAAAATAATTGAATTGTTGGAAACAAAAGTAAAAAATATTGCGATACGATACTTTGTAGCTTATGCAATTGCTTCATTCATTTCAATAGTTTATCAATACAAAACAGTTTACTACAAATAGCATTTATGATTTTTTCATGACTTTCGGTTATATTTAATAACTCTCCGTCACAGCGAATGAATTACTCTATATATCTTTTCTATCAGTGTGAAGTCGTCTGCGTCAATCGCGACACATGCAAACGCTGTCAACCCATAATACTGAATGCAAAATATACTGTACATGTCACACTTTGCAGTGGTTATGCTTATATTTATCGTCAATTTCATTTTTTTCTCTTCACTTTTTTATGCTTTATTTGCCTGGACTACTCGCTATTATAAGTTCGAACCACTTTTCCATTGATGTAATTTACCGGCTATGTCGCCTACCCTACTCATTAATGTAAACAATATTTAATGCATATGCATTTCATGTACATGTTTGAACGCCACACTAGCACGCGAGAAAATGGATTATATCTTAACCCCAATAATAAAGATACTCATCTTCATTAGTAACTTTATGGCAAAAATTATAAGTTGCTTAGGAACCTTTCATGTTTTATTTTGAAAAGAAAATTGGGTGGGCGTGGCCTGCTCATTGCTCGGAATATATGTCAATGGAAACAAAAAAAAGTGATTCCTTTTTTGTAGCGAATTGGAGTTTCTGGAGATCTATATGGAGATATATTCTATATATGTCTTTCTAATCTAATTTAATGCATACAGTTGTTCACTTAAATATGTGGCGTTGAGAATTTTCCATATCTAAAAAATCCTCAAACCGATTTCACACCCAAGTTGCGTGAAAATTATTCGGCTATGACACACACCATCGATCACGTAATTTGTTAGCGATTCGCATGAAAAAAATTCATCATACACGCATATATAGGCACACCCACATCGACACACACACGCACGTAGAAAGTGTGTTGCTAATGGTCTGGAAATATTTTAATTACCTGTAAACGTGGAGATGGAGTGAAAAACCGATTTTCTATTATCGGGAGCAAAACAAGGATAGAATGAACAGGATGGCGGTATGACCCTCAAAAAACGATAATTTGCCAATATATGTGCTACGCGTCCTGTAAGACCTGGTGGAAATACGTAAAAACTAAATTTGAATTAGAGTGAGTCTCCTTTCGGACCCAAAGCCTCTGAGGTCTTTTGATAAAAAATTCAAATCGATGAAATATTTCCTCATATACTCCGACCGATAGTAGAAATATTGCACGTGTGGTATTGGCATTCAGCCATAAAGTGAGAGCGCTAGGCTGGACGGGAACCCAACCCGTTGCGCGGCGAGCGGCGGGGGGGGGGGGGGTGCATAACTGACACCCGCCATCGTAGCACAGGGGTTGCCGGAGGTTTACCCTGTGTTCAGGAAGAGATGGCTGTAAATATCGACAGTCGGCCCCACTTGCATAGGTGGGTTCCCAGTGCTCCCTTCAAAAAAAATGCTCAGAATACGAGAAAGAGGAACGGAGGAAAAAAATACTCACACACACACCCTGACAATCACCTAAAAAAATGATTTTCAAGTTGAGACCACATGGATATTTTCTATTGATTTTTTTTCTAGCTCAGATAATTAACTGAGGTAGTAATTAAAAATTCCTTCAAACTAATTTATCAAATTTTGTTTGTGTTGATACTTAGAGACAAAAAAAAAATACAAATGAATCAATTCCTCCCCTGAAAAAGCTCTGCGTCATTTCGCTATGATGCGTGACTGTGTTGGTCAACAAAAGGTATTGTGCATATACCCTACACAGCCACTCAAAATGATCTCCGGTCACAAGTCATTACCTTTTCATTTTAAATCCCCAAAAACGATCCCACTCACCCCGTGGTATACGCATCATCCCAATCCGTCCGATTACTGAAAACATATATATTAGTAGAGCTGTAGTGATCCGGCAGACCACCCTCCTACGCTCTTTGACCGTTACACGGGTTTATATCTGTGGCGAGTGCATGGATGGAGCCTAGGGGTTCCCACCCCCGCACAAAAGATGCCAGTCCAGGGGGTGAATTGATGTATTTATCTGTCACCCTCGAAGCTGCTACGGATGTTGCGACAATGGCTTTAAACCTCGCTCAATTTATTCCATATGAAAGGGAAAATTGTAAAAAATAATCTCTCCGTAGTTGAGACAATTTAACAAATTAAATGAATCATTAGATACATTAAACCTGGTTTCAATCGCCTATAATTAACATTTTTCCCATCGAACATCAGAATGAGCGAACGTAATATCCGCATAAAGAAACATCTTGCAATATTAATCTGTGAAAAAAATTGTGTGAACGAAATTTTATCCCCAACTTGGGAACTGTTTTTTTTACAAGATTATAAACACAAAGTCAAACTCAAGATTTTTTAACTCATAGTTCGAGTGATAGACCAGGAATCTCATTTGTTAAGTGTACATTTTAAGTGATCAGGGATATAAAACTAGCATTGCAAAGATTTCAATCTCTTCTTCCACTGGAGATCTGAATCGTCGTATTTGTACCACTGTAAACCCTCGTAAATAAATGGTAAAAGCGCACGAACGAGGCGAATGGCCATTTTTCCCATTTGCTTATAGAATAAGGGTGTACTCGAAGCTTCAACACTCCAATTTAAGCGCATTCGTGCGGAATGGGAATAAATATGATATAAATCACAAGTGGGATCATAGAACAGTACATCTGATGGATGAAAAATAGATGAAATTATTGTTTTGATAAAACAAAAGCGATCATTATTATCGTTCAACAAAAATGACCAGAAAAAATCATTTGGAATTACTTTTAGAAACGTAACGTGCCTGTGCAATGAAATTTAGAGTCAATTTGCGGGATAAAATGGAATTTTTGCATTCGTTGGAAAACACATCACAGAAGGAACAAATTAATAATTGAATATTTTGCATAGCACAAAATGTGGAATGAATCCAAAAGCGGAACTTTTACTCATTGCAACTAGATAAAAAATATGTCGAAATAACTTCTGTATTCCAGATTTTCATCTTTATCATAATTTTTTCCATCTCGAACTCGAACATTTACAAAGTATTCTAAGCCTCTTGGACAAAATTCGATAAACAGCCAGGGATCATTAATTTTATTCACGCATTGCGTGCATGAGTGGTTCCGTAGTTTTTCATGAACGTTTCCTTCATACCGTCCGCAGGACGGCATTTTACGTCTACGGGCAGAATGAAGAAATACATTTTTTTTGTTACAAGACCCTAAAAAACTTTTCTGGCGAGTGTGTGTTTGCAGACCGAGGCGAAGACGAAGAGTGCATTCGGAATCGACCACAAACTGTTGACGCACAAGTTACAAACGATATTTTTTGTTGCAAGTGGTGGGAAGCGGGGCTCGCTCACGCGAACCGAGCGTGAAATACTATGTCCGCCAATGAGCAACGAAACACTAATTTTCATTTCTGCGGCCCGAAATACGTCTCATATGCACCCTCTACCGGGTGCGCTTAAAAGCCAACTTGCATCATTGAGTGATGGAATATGGCCAACGGGGGGTAAATAAGTCCCTTGGGATGTATGTCGTCATTTACACCCCAAGAGCATAGAAACATCCGACTCGAAGCGCGCTCGTATCTGACGTGGCCACTCGGACATGCGCTCTGCATTCGGGATTTGGTATCGTGTCCATTTGCAGCGCACCAAACGGCCATATTCCTCACAACAGTCAGCTGACCCAACGTCATTACCAAATAAAACGATGTAGGTAAATACAAACCGAGTCAATTACCTCTGTATTTCTCTCACCCCAATAGTATTTCATTAAATCTATATTGAAAAGAGCATTTGATTTGTTGTTTTCAACTTGAAACGAAGCTTTACTCCACTTTGATTCGCAGCATATATTTTTCCATCCTAATTTACGCTCGGCTTTACGAGCGGAAAACGGCCATTTTATAAAAATGACTAGAATGATGAATGCCGCCGGAAAAAAAGTCCATTTTAAGTTTTAAACGGGAACATATTCCCCGCAGTTTTGGCACGAAGTGTATGTACATTGAAATGCAAAATGAACAAAATGTGGCCTCATAATTGGCCTTTTACCGTAGCCGGAAAACCCTCGAAAATGCACGGAAAGAGGGTGGGGCGCATTTAACATTGTGCTTTTCATTCTCACTCAAAACAACCCAGCGGTTCGTGCCAAACAATGCGATCGGGACATACTGCCGTCCATCCGGGTCATTCTGATTTAAATTTTTGTGTTTCTGTAAGTAAGCTTAAACCACTGTCACCAGCAATGGGGAGCAATCGATGGATACGGGTACATTAATTGTTGGCGCGTGCCCTCGCTCTAAGCATTACAAAGTTTTTTATTGCTGCCCGAGATTGGAACTGAAATTGCATGAAATTGAGGAAATTACCTGTGTCGACATTATTTCTGTGGACAGCATTCGTAAATTTGGCGAATTGAGCAATTAAATATGTAATTTAGGATTTTTTTAATTTTAGGCAAATTTCGCTTGTAGTAGGCTGGGCACGTTACTCCATCATTTAGGGTACTTTTCTTGAATTATCCTAGTTTGTCCTTGTATTTTCAATTAATTGCTCCATTTTGTTTTTTTTTTTTAATAATGTTTCCCTATTGGGAGAATAGCATTTTAATAAAATTGAATATTGATTTCCCTATTTGTGAACAGGAGGAAAACGTTATTTTTTGAACCGTGGAAAGATGAAGTGCTCTCCCGACTTCGAAGTCTAGCTGCCAGAGGATAGCAGCTCAGGACCGGCACGCAACAGCTATGGCAACTTCATCCCTGCACGCAGCAAACTCAAGCAGTTTTCAGCATAATCACCGGTAATGGCTGTGTGAACTGGTCTTTGACACAGGAGATCCTCGTACAACCGTAAAACTCTCCAGGTTCTAATTTATACGGAGTCATTGGGAAACGGGATTTTCATAAAGGAAACGACTGTACAAATTGAGGTGTTCCCTGGTTTTCCTTCAATTATCGGAGGACCTAAGTTTTGCCAAGAACATGTTTAGCATTACCTCGTTGACACATTCCACTTACTACACCACAGAGACATAACTACAACAATGCAATACCAGCCTCCTAATTTTGCCAACCAGAGACGAGTCGTTCGAACTTGGGGTAAACACAAAATACTGGAGGAGTAAAGAGCCTCCATCACTCTCCCCAGAGTCGAGTACGTAAAAAGGAAAAGATACCATGAGAGGATGAGCTAATTAATGAGCTGCAGGATAGACCACCTTTGACTATGTTATACTCCTCAGAGTATGTTCATTTTGGTGTGTTTTCTTCAGGTTGTGGAAATGGAGCCTGCCCGCCGCCATTCAAATCCCCCCTATGGCGGCATGCAATGCGCATGCGTCGGCGCTACTGGAGAGAATTCAATTGCTACCCCGAACGCAGCTCTTATAGTATCCCGACTATATTGGAGGAGGCCATTTACATTTTTAATGAATATCGATTCAAATAATAATCATTGGAATATCGATGACTTGAGGAAATGACCAACGTCCTGTCCGTCCTCAGCAGGACTCGCACCGAGGAAGTGGCTGGTGTTGTCCACGTCCATTCTTCAACTGGAATAACTCATATATAATCTTGATTAGTCAAGACTGTGGTGAAATTTCTTCGCGTGATGTGTCGCATCACCAATTAATCAATGTGCCATACATTCAGGGATTTATAGCTCATGTGGCCATATTGAAGTTGGAGCGCGATAGGAGCTCATTTTCACTGTCGCTCCCCACTCTATCTCAAAATATCAACATTGTGTTGGGAACTCCTCTTATCGACACGCTATTTTCGTGTCATATGGTTTATCATGATTATCGCGGCAACTCTAATTTGAACCCAGCTTAGGGCTCGAGCCCAGTAATTTCTCACACACTTATTTTGTCCCCGTACAAGTGAAATGATATATAGACGTAGGAGGCAATCTGTGAAACCTCCTTTCAATACCATTATACTAAACTCATCCGTATGGGAAGAGGGAGGAAATCCCGAAAAATATTTTCATTATTAAAAGTGTATAATTTGTTCAGACATGACATACTCTGCAAGCACTTCATATAACTTCTCTTCATTCATGAGTGATACATTTACTCAATATCCATGAGTGAATGGAATAGAAGATCTAGCGATATAACGAACTTCCGTCGAGTAAACTATGGAGAAACTAATACACAAGTTGTCGAATCGTAACGAAAATTCATCTGAGACATGATTTTGACCTTTAGTAAGCTATCGCCAAACTTTAATAAACTTGTCTGTTGTCATCGGAAATAAATCGCGTTTGGGTAGGGTAGCAAGATAGTAGTGCACATAATTAAGTGGGTGGATATAAATGTAGGTATGTATGGGCACAAAAAATTTTCGCCCAAGGTTTCCTCGGAGACCAATGGAGCCTCTGGTGTTCAGATCTGAAAGGAGTGTGAATTTAAAAAACAATATTTCAAAATGATTACGCCTAACTTGAACGGGAACAATGGACCGCTGAGCAAAAAATGACATATTATCTCATATGTCAATGGATATCGTGATTGGAACGTTATTAGTTATCGATTGTCACACCCACGTCGCGTCCATTAACTGATTGTTATTCTTCATATTTAGATATCCAATGTTGCGCAGTCCCGCTATGAGGTAGTCGGCTCGCAAGTGATAACGGTAATGAGTACTGCTTATCTATAGCTGTCAATTTGATTTAATTCCATTATTTCCATCGAGTCCCCGCTCAACATCCTGCTTGGCGTCATCGTTTATTGTATAGTAAAAAAAAGAAAGAATAGGAGAAACAAACACAATTTAATAATGATCAGGCAAACAAATGACTGTGTTAAAAACGTTAGTGACTGGTTGATTCGTTTCATTGTAGAATTGCAGACGCATGGGACGCCATCTTAGTCTGCATTCCATTGTTTTAGATGATTCATATGCGCTTGGACCCAGCCCTCAGTCCCGACCACCTAATTTATTAGTTTGAATATCGAGCGAGGGGGAATAACAAAGAGACAGAAAATTCTCGTGGAGTCTCTTCGTCTTCTAAAAGCTGAACTAGCTGGGTGGCCGCGGGCCATCTCTTGTTTATACTCCTGTCGAAAATCCCTCCAGCCCCATGCATCGACTTTATATCAACAGACCACGAAGACATTCTGCACTACTCCTCGTATTCACACAAATATGTCACTGATCAAAATCGATATTTTGGGGGGTACATGCCCTTCTCCGATAAGCTAATTTATGTCAACCTGGAGATTCTTTGAGCGATTATTATTAGCTTCCTCAACACAACCATTCAACAATTCTTGTCCACAGTGGAAGGTAGAAAACCTTGCCAAATGATTTCTCATGCAAGAACCTAATTCATTGGGTTTTGTTCTGAGTCTCCTACAGTCATCCCGAAAACGAAGTACTTGAATTTGGAAATTCGTCTTGCATGGGTGGGTAACCACTACTCCCTTCTGAGGAAGTGCACGGGAGCAGCTACTGTGGGTAGTACCAACGAGAGGGTTCCGAAAAAACCGTCGCTTTATTTTCGACTGCAAACAGTGATTCTAATCAGAAAAGTAGAAATCGAAATTGCGGGTTACATACATATCGAAGGGAAAATAAAATGAAAAATGAACAAATACATGGAATGGGCGTTTTGATACGAATGAGTGAGGCAGAACCGGTCAGTACCAGTGGCCATAGTACTGTTCTGTACTTCCCCATTACGGATAAAAGTCGTGGAGAACATCTCTGGAACAAACTAATAAGCCACTTAATTTTCAAAATCCTCCATTGCACAAACGATACGATTTGGTGGTTTTTTTTTTACATAACAATTTAGAGTGGAGACCGAAAAGGAAGTTTAGGGTGTGATCAAACGGCTGGTCCCATCAAACTTTCCCCGCAGCATTAAGAGCGTATTATCATGGAGAATATTATATATTTCCATTGCCCAATAATATCTGTGCAATAGGAATGAAACAAGTGACTGATGATGAATAATGCACATTTCACGTGAAGTGAGATCACACTTGATCAATCGGATAAAGATAATAAATACAAGAGCAAACTACGGTTGAAACTAGTATGAAATTCAATGTCATTGAACCCACTGGTGCCCCTAAAATTCCCTCCGCCATATCATCACTCAGTAAGATCCCTTCTGTGATTCCTTTCGTGGCGTTACGTGGCTTATCCGCATCAAAAAATCAACTACTCCTTATTCTCTGGAGGCGTTTTCGGAGACAAGTAGAGATACCATTTACTTTCGAGGCTCCAAAAAATAATCTAGATTGTTTAAAACTATTCTACACGAAAAAAAGTTGATGACTTTCAACAATTAGTTGATGGATTCCAACCACTCATCAATGAATTTCATCAATAGGTTGGTCCCCAAAAATTTTAAAAAACTCATACACTTACAGGCGCGCACACGCACACACAGATTACGTTAAAAGGTCTGAAAATTTCCAAAATCCCCCAGGAAGCGAAAATTTAGTGGAAATTCCATTTCCTCATGTGAAACAGTAATTTCTCCTATAGGAAAATTGAAAATTCCAATCGCGGACAAATTTTAATCCGAGCAATTCAAATTTTTGAAGTCATATCCCACGATATAAGCCACGCGAAACGCTCCCATTAGCATAAAAACATTTAATAAAATATGCCACTGCTTGCAAGTCGTCAGTTTTGCCCTCAGAATGGTCCCTGTTATCTTCTTCCCAAGTGTTGAACTACCATTACGGACAATTAAAAATTTCATGCCAGCTATCCCGCGGCACAAGAGTCTCGGGGGCCACCGCCAACAGAGAACGGCGGTTAAACGATTTAACCCTGGTAACACGTACCAGTTCTCGCGATGCATATCTTTCAGGAACGCTCCCGTATACCAAACCTTCTCGAGGAACTAAAACAATGTCATATCTACTCTTCCCTGTTTTCTTTCCTTGGAGAATTTTATATATGAATTGCATGTACACACGCGGGGGCGAGACGTGTGTGTTAGCCAAGGGATGAATCCTGTATGGGGACACCGTATAACGTAATATTCATCTCGGGTATTATATCTCGAGTGTTTTCAGAGGTCAAACAGGCCACACTCAGGTACTGGAGATGAATAAAAATGAGTGTGAGAATGAGTGTCAAGGAACTCAATGACTCCAGTGAACAACAATCAGTGAACGTGACACTTTATTTCTACATTTTTTCACACTTTCTTTTTTCCTCTCTCATCCATCTATAGATACGAATCAGGAGTAGAGACGAGTGGGTGCTAGAAAAAATAAAATTCATTCTCAATTCATTATTCAGCCGTTCCTATTGGTTCCAAAATTCAAATTATGTCCCCAAAGTTCATATTCGCGATGGTCGAAAAACAAATTTCGCATATGCCGAAGTTTCACGTGCAAACACTTTAATAAAGATTTTCTTTCATGTCTATGTAACATTAATTCTTTCTTTTCCGGAAACTAATTCTTCTCATCTACACACCCCCGTGTCTGAAATATGATGTTAGTTTTATCACACCTTATAACCGGCATACAGCCTTTTGAAACTTACACCTCCTCGGCAATGCTAGATTTTATCTTCACCGGGGATTAGATGCACGAAACTTGATTATATACCTGTGGACAGAGTAATTTTGACTGTAAGCTACTTTTATTTCAAGTAAAAAAATTATTTCTTTCAAACACTTGTCGTCTATAGAGCGGTCCAAAATAACTTCGATAGAAAAATTGAAGTGGATGGCAAAAAGTAAATGAATACAGAGAAAAATCACGGAAGAGTAAATTTAGTTTTGGAGATAGTCACCTTCTTCTCCTCGCAACTCCTTTTTCACCCAAGGTAATTTATTTAGGTTCATCTAGAGACATCAGTTTGTATGCTACCAGTCTTTTTGCAATTCAAAATGTGCGGAATCGAATCGAGATTACTGTGGTATATATAAATCGAAACCAGCCAAAGAGTCCCTTCCACATATTTAATTCAAAAACATATCAAGCAAAACTAAAACTGGGCACTGGGTACCACCGGATACCACGTACTTTGGAATTCAGTGTACGTGTGCAACGAATTCAGAAACAAGATGTGTACTTGGTCAGTATGGTAGGGTAGCCGTGTTTCTCTCCCATCCCAACCATTCTCAGGCATGAATGAAAACTAGATCTGGACGCGAGGTGACTAGGTTAACAAACAGCATTAAATATACATTTTATTTTAGCTCCACGTGGAAGCGTGGGTGGATAATTTATGAAAAGATGAATGAAGTTGTATACATTCTCCTGTACTGTCAAATACAGTTTTTGGATAAGGTTTTTCTTCCCACGGAGCGGGTGTTCTCGGCAAATAACACCATGTCCTCCACCCCAGACACCTTCTCAGTATTTGTCCAATGTTCAACTTTTCATAAAAATCCGGGGCAACATTTACGCAAAAATTATAGATTGGGTTTTTTGTGCGGCCCAAATAAGTCAGAGTGATTGGCCGCGCTTGATGCAAAACATTATTCAAATGTGATATTTAACCCTTCCAATTACCGAAAAAACCAAAGGCTTCATCCTCTTTCCTCAACAGCATCCCTGTGGCACTGCTCTCGCGCCATCCCTCTTCACCATCCTTTCTACTTCATGTTCTGCTTCACTCTGCGTTACTCATTTTTTGATCTTCCCTGCCTACCGAGTCCGCACCCCTCATTAGGAGAGGAGAGTTAAGCCCAGGAGCGTGGGTGCTGAGAGGTTCGCCAAAGGGTGATGCACTCGAGACTCAGATCGCCCCCTCGCTTCTTTTCAAATAAAATAACATGGCCGCCTGGAGGCACTGGGCGACCATCCTATACGCATGCGCTCATTCTGATTCAACTGCACATTCGTTAACATTTCCGAATGATATGTGAAGCGAATCATCCTCGAGGTACATTCAATTATAATTAGCTCATCGAATACCTAATTAGAAACGATTCGAACAAAGCAATTGAATATTCCGAAGGGTAAGTCAATGTTTGCAGTACCCTCTGGCGAGTCATGTGGTAGAATTTAATCAATCTACAATATTATCTTCCATTAAAATTTTGACAATACTTAATTATATAGTCAATATGTAAGGAAAGTTCCGATAGGATAATGTATGGCATGGCCACTGCGTAACTGGTGACGTTATAAATGAAATAAAAAGGCGGGCATGAGCCTTGGGTGAGGGTAAAAAATTCTAATCACGTGGAAAAGAAAAAAGCATTCTTCGTGACCTCGATAATTGGAAATGACATCAAAATATTTCCTCGAAAAAAATTGAGTTAATCTGTCTGTGTGTGTGTGTGTGTTGTCTTGCCCGTTTTCTATTCGCATGCATCCACAGGATCCTCTGTGAGCTCTTGCTGTGTGGACAATGTTACGTGTCACAGTACTGACCCATATTTCCTAATCGCAAACTAAAACAACCAAAAAAGTGATACGGTTAGCACATGCCTGTGATGTAACCCACCCCAGCTCCCCCTCTCCACGGTCGCAAGTTGGGTTCCCGTCCAATCTGGCAATCGTTTGTTGAGGGTGCGAACGATAACACACACGGAACGTTCCTGCGATCGGTCAGAATCTATGAGAAAATATTTTTCCACACAATATGATTTCCAGAGACCGATCGTAAAAGTATTTCCCATCTTTTTTCACACTTCCAGTTGGCCAAATTGGGAACATCAATTTGTATCTAATACCATTTTATAAGATGCCGCGGCTTTTGAGTGCCCGGGGCCTGCTCTCAATACCTTCATTCTCCTCCAAGTATTCGCGTCTAGGTACTTGTTATAAGATACCCAAGACTCTGCATTCTTTGAGTGATTGAAAATGGCCTTGCGACGTCACGGCATTCATTTTCGTGGCGCCATCAGGCAGCGCCGTGGTACACCCATGATGTCGAATTCATGATTCTTTCGTTCTTAATATACAACTGGATATGCCTCAACAAATTATCAAAATTATGGTAATTAAATAAATATTTTTGTTACCAATTTCCAGAGGCTAACTCAAAATTTGAACAATTCTTATTTTATCTGTATTGCAGAGCAATTACATCTTTTAATGGCGAACATGTGAAGTGATGAAAAATTTCGAGAGATCTCAGAATAAAAAGAGAACATATTCTCTAGTTCAAACAGTTTGCACTGCCCTCGAGGGATTCAACTGCACCCAATTAGCCTAGGGGTACTTGGAAATTCTCCGAGTCCCATCACGTAGGTTAGCTCGTTCCCTAACACACGAGAGAATCAGTCGAATAACTAAAATCGTGTATTATTCGTGAACGTTCGACGTACCCAATGATCGTGATGCGAGCTGACGAAGCGATGGGACTAGTCAACGAGTATATCAGTGGTAGCAGCCCGAACAACTATACCTCTTTTCACGGAGGCAATCAAGCGGCATAGGCCGGTCAGTTTGTTCTAATCAGCGCTGACCACGAGAGTTAACTCAATCAGCTAACGAGGCACCCGTTCGTTTCACTGACCAACCCCTACGTCATCCCGTTCACTTGGCGTTTTAAACCCCCCTCCCCCCGCGCTGATTCCACCATCACCTAGGGCCGTTACCTCCGGTGGTAAACTTTGCTTTCTCTTGGGCTAAGTTTACCTAGTGGAACGTGATTTGAGCTAGAAGGCAGGGAAAAATATGCATAAAACTGCTAAATCTGCGGTACTTAGGTATAAGAGCCGGGACCTTGGAAACCCCAAGAATTTCAGCTACGGGTATTAATTTTGTGGAAAAAAAACCTCATTTAGTGCTACTACGACGTTTTCTTCATGAAGATGAGCTGTATTTCATACAGATAAAACTTTTACAACAGTGGATATAGCGATCGAATAATTAGTATTGATGCTGTTTTTAAACCGCGTACAAAGTAACGGAGGCCGGTCCCAAACCCAGGACTTCTGACGCAGTAGGCAGAAACCTTACCCACTTATAATCCCCACATATTGGAATGAAAGATAATTTCCATTTAGTAGAACGAAGTATTGAAATCTAGAGGAAACAGGAGGACACTTACTGTCTCTGGCCCCCCACATTTTCTCCGTAAAATAAAACTATTCTTGCAAATTGCGATCTTTATATCATCTCATTCCCCATCAGAATGATTCAATTC
Organism: Asobara japonica; assembly: GCA_026005395.1. NCBI lineage: Eukaryota > Metazoa > Arthropoda > Insecta > Hymenoptera > Braconidae > Asobara > Asobara japonica. Next base: position 24,254 of record BQMI01000006.1, on the reverse strand, counting down.
AATAATTGGGATGAGCGAAACGCGGCAAGCCGTATGCACCACATGTATCAAGCTCGCTGTGTGGTCCTATCGCCCTCCCACTTCAATAAGATTCCATAAATATATCTATATATATATATACATGTCCTGGATTACGAATTTCTTCATGACTATTCATGAGAATTGACAACGCCAGTTCCTCCCGGTTTGTCTCTCAATCGCGGAATAAAGACGAGAAAAAGAAAAAGACAACAAAATCCTTCGAGAGCCTTTTTTGGCGCATAGAAATATCGTGCTATAATACAAGAGCTTGGACGGCGCTGTACATCCGGTTTCTCCTCGCTCTTTTGCGGATATTTCCAGGACAATGCGTCGCCTCTACGTGCGGCTCCCTTTATTTTTTTCCATCCTCAAGACTTTCTGTCTTATACTCTTAGAGAGAAATGCCGCCGTGAGCCTCTCCCTCCTCTTCTCGGACCTCATGGGACAAACAGTAGTATGATCCAACATGAAAGGAACCGACGCATTTTCTCTCCCTCTCTCTCTCTTATTTCACATTTAACTATACTATATTCTCCCTTGAACATCAACAATTTTTTTCTTTTTACCGATTTATTTCATTTCCCTGGGAACCAAGGAAATCGACCAATTGTCCATTGAAATTTACCGAAAGCACTCAATATGTCAAATTGAAGGGGGTAAATGTTGAGCGGAGGAGAACAATTAATAAGGGGATTGTGCGTATAAACCATTGGGGCCACACACAATATTATTTAATAGAAAATTCATATTGAAGATATGTATAGAAAACTTCATTACCAATAAGAGTTTACTTTACATTTGTCTGCAAGAACCTTTCGCATAGATCAGGCAATTAATGGTTTTTATTTCTTTCTTTAAAAGAAACTACGGAATTACCAGGCCATTTTCAGCACAAACTAATTAACTCTAAATTACGTCAAAATACACATTTTTATGACCAACCACTTTGGTTTTTTCTTCTAGAGTCTGTAATTTAGGAGTTACTGCGCTTACTTGGGAGCAGTTTGTAATGGGATGAGGAGATATTTTCAATTTGAATTTCACAGAACGTTTTGCCAATGGTGGTATCATTTACGAGGCCGGAATTATTTCCCAAAAAATGTGTGTTTGTTCGTGCCCCAACATTGTGTTTTGTAATTAATAATTACAGTTTAGGACTTTGTAATAACTCCTTTTTTCTTGCTTGTTATATGTTAATCTTTGGCCTTAAGAACGTAGCGTGTAATTGGGCAATACTCCTTCTGGAATATTAAAGACTCAGTAATGAGTAGGGAATTAATTATCGAATCCCATGGCATCGCGAAGCCCTACTTCTAAATTTCGCCAATGCCCCCTCAATCAATTTAATTCCAAACACGACCTGGCAGTGTCCCCATGCATTGTGCGTAGGTGAGACGTGCGTTTGATCGGCGGCCGACCCGTGGCGTACGACCCATACACGACTAAACATCATCGGATTACACCGTGCGGTTCGAAACTAAAGAATATCATAATAATAATAATATTTCAACTCATGAAAAATACAAAACTACGTAAAAAACATTCCGACATGACTAAAGTAACTCATTACATATTTCATCCATTCAGTTCGTGTCCGCACATTTAAAGTGGCTCGAAAAATCCTAAAAACCAAAAATGCATTCAGCAACACCAAATAAGAAAAAAAAACGCATTGAAACAATAATACGGAATAAAAAGTAGAATTTACGTGATGAGAAAATTAATATCCCATGAAATGAGTCAGATTGAATTTCATATCTCGAGTAATAAAGATATAGTATAATCAGTCTCCATTCATTAATAACTCTGCCACCAGGCGAGAATTAAGGCAAACGACTAATCGAACGATTATACGTCGGAGGCATTCAATGAGGCGACCTGTGTGGGCTGAAAAGAGAAAATTATCCATATTCCCATTAACAGCCAAATAAAAAAATGAAGGATGAGAATTTACATATTGATAATTTCTCATTATTAATATTACGAGTCTATCCTCTCATCTTTGACGACACTGCCTAGATTCATTACCAAATCCAAAAATATGTCTGGACTTATACTATTTTATACAATACATTCAAAAGAATCGCCCTTGAATATTACAAAAATATGATGTTCCACCGTTAGAATTTTGTAGCAATTTCAGTATTTCGCCTCAAAACCACTTGCTAAGATCTTTTAAAAAAACCTGACAAAAATAATTCCACTTGAAAATTAGAGCCAGGTGAAAACGCTTTTGCGTGGTCCCGCAGGACCTATATTTCACGGTGTAATCTAAAATGCGTTCAAATTGAACAATTGCCATGTCTCGATCCCTCCTGATTTACTAATAAAATGGGATTAGATGTAGAGCGAGAAAATGAAAATCGCACGAATAAGGGAAAAAAAAGGTACAATGATGGGCTCTGCGACTCGTGGGAGATAGTTTGATATCGATGAGTATTAATATCGCTAATGGTATAGGTGATGCGGAATAAAGCAATCCTAAGGTCGATGGTAGCCTCGAATGAAAGGAGAGGGAGAGGGAGCAGCAGACGAAAAAGCAATCAGGATATATCTATCGAGCAGGTCCCATGGCGTGACGGCTAAAAGATTACTTACTTGACTTAATGCCGCGCCTGGGACTCCCAAGGAACCTGCGTGGATGTCGATGACTCTCTCTTGACGTTATACAACCATAGAGGCTAATCTACTCGCTTCCATCGGGCGGTAAAGAGGAGGAATGAGGGACGAAGAAATGGAAGAACTACTCAAACGAATCGTGTACCTATCACACCTGCCGATTCTCAGATATTTTCAGAGCTACTATGAGATATGACCGAAGGGCGTGACAGAGACACACTCGTTACGATGAAGTCCAATGGGTTTAGATTTATTATTATTATTAATATCTTACACAGATTTGATTATCGGATCATTTTGAAATATTGCGTATGTTCAAATCAAATGAACCCACTTAAGTAATATCGGAGTACTACCACCCGTCCACTACACAGAATGCTCCTGCTATGCGTCGGAGATCATGAAGAAATCTCTCATAATGGAAATTCTTCATAAGCTGGGCGCGAACCCACGATGGATCAACCTCATCAACCTAAAATTATTCATATCAATCCAAATGGTATACGTATGATAATTATAGATATTGCAAAACTAAATCTAATAAACCCTCTCTTAAAGCTCTCTAAGTTACCATGGAAATAAAGTGGAGCATGGAAACGTCTAAATGTAGCCGAATGATTATCACCATTGAAAATCAGAAACAGCACTCGGGAAGTCAGAAGACAGTTTTCGTGCATGGTAAAGTTACCAGAGATAATCGGCAAGCCGCTCGTCATAGATCATCGTATCTGACAGTTTTAATCAGTGATACTGAAAACGTACCGGGGAATAAATTGAAACAAAATAAAGTCGCTGACGAACAAGAGACGCCTGTGGCGTCAAGAATATATTATTACCAAGTGCTATAAAAGGGTGGAGCTGAGAAGAATCTCTAGAAAAGAAACAGAACGGGGTGGTAGAATACGAGAGTCAAATGAAAACGGAAAAACTTGAATTTTCCATTTTGAAGATCTCAAGACTCGTATACAACCATTTCGGAAGATTTCGCTCTAATTTAACGGTGACATCACAGTCTCATTATCGTATAATCAGCTCGTAAAACCTCAGCATCTTGGTTGACATCTCTAAATGTATACGATGATGTGCTGGAACGAATCAAATTAAATTTTCCACTAATTTTTTTAAAATATGAATAGCGACTCGCTTGCATTTCACATAAGATGAAACAGTTTCAATGGGCAACTTACAATTGGCACAGTTCATCCCAACTCTAATCAACTTTTACATAATTCATATTCCAACTAGAGACCTATTGTGGGACTCCAGTTCTGATGACAATTGATATTTCTCATTAGAGGTGGATCACGATTTTCGTGCAGCATACCATAATGTATGGTATGGCATTTGGGTAAATAGGGATTTTCCTGTGAGTGTGATTACAGGTTGATTGAGTTCCGAAGATTGCAAAGCTGTATCAAACAGGTCGACTTGGATCTATCTAGAAGGAAATTTGGGATGAGCTATTTTTGGCACAGGTAAGTGCTGTTTCCTAAGAGTCCTTCTCTTCTCTCTGGGTACTCCCGGTTCGGGGATAAAATATCGCCAATTCGGATATATAAATATTCCTGAAGCGGGCGATTTTCCGCAGCATACGACTCCGCCCAAGAGCAATGGAGATCATAATAGCATACCGCCAATGTCAGATCGAACGGAACAATTAGCCATGAGTAGGCAAACAGAGCAATCAAATAATGTATAAAAGTCTAGATGGCGAGGTTCTATTGTCGCAATAAATTACCACTTTGAATTTTACCATCTCTAGCATTGCATAACAGAAACATCGGAAGTCACATGTGCACATCAGCCGTCACAGACGGAATATTATGGCCGTGGGCCGAAGCACGCGGCACTAACGTATTATACATCATGGCATATATCGGCAGATGCAAATAACCAGTGATGACGATTAGCGTTCTGCGACCCGAACGACCTCTTACGCGGTGGTCCAATTTGCGGCTGCTTTTGTCCAATTACTTCAACCATTAGTCATTACCCGAGTGACCTGCCGTAACGGAGAGGGTATACCTCCTACGCCATTTTTTTTCCAACCCTCCTTTTCTCCTTTGGACACTGTGGGTTCACGACACTTCCTCTTTTCCCATCTGTCTACAATTTCTTATACTTATTGCATAACCATTGTTCTGATTATATGACTTTATATGCCAGAAGAATCTACACTACGCCGTCGTACCCAAGTATAGATACAAATATCTATTATTACAACAATACAGGCGAAATCGATGTACCATGTGAGAGAGGCTTCAAAAAATAGACTCAGAAAAAAATGGTCAAGGCAAAAATAGTAACTGATGACAAAGACCCGTAGGGAGGATCCGCCCCTCTGTTTTCTCATGTGCCGGAGAGGGGGCATATTCCCACGCAAGATAACCAGATTGGCCTGATGAGTGACCCAAGCTCATCGCTGACATTAATGAAACTTGTGATCCACATGCGCTAAATATCGAAGCGATCTTTGCTCAATTCAATTGAGGCCCAGTTCAATTCCGAAATTCGAAAAATTGCACGTCATAATTGTGTAAATTTCAAATAATTTCTCCTGAAAGCTGAGTGTATTTTGCGAGCTCAGATATACTTCTCACTCAAATTGAATTCAGTTTCAGATTCCTGAAAATTCAGTGAATGTTGTCTGTGAATATTTCCTCACAGTGTACTCGCATAGTGCCACCCACTGGTACATTGGCGATCTCCCCGACTTGTGTGCCTAGGTATTAGGAAAAATGGAACAGGCAAGCAAAAATTCATGAGCCAATGACCGAATAAATGCAGCAGTTGAATCCGGTAGTTTGGTAACTCCTACTTGTGTTTCCTACACATGAATGTATACGTTGCACATCTATACCCCCAAATTATATAGATTATTACACGTCGATATGTATGTAGAGGTTGCGGCTTTCCTAACCTCATTGCTGTATTCTATTGTATGCCGAGTAGGGCAGATAGTACATACGAGTCGATGTATATGAAACTTTTCCTGTATGTATAGTTCACCCAACACAGCCCTTATTTTTCATTGCTTTTTTGAGGCTATTCTGCCCTTGTCTATTTTCATCCACATGGCAGGGCATAACTTATGAACGCCATTTACCCTTCGTCTAATCATAATTCCCTGGAAAGTTCTTTGTCCTTTCGATATCAATAGCCTGGGAGTTGCAAACATTCAGATGAATAGATGAATTTTATGTATAGAATTTTTCATTTACAATGTGTATTCAAATTAAATTCAAAATATTTCCCTTCCCGGTAGCAATTAAATTTTCCACGTGCCTCTAATATCCAGAATTATTTCTGGAAGTTCATAACAATCTGTGTATGTGTTATTTTTGCCTCATTCTGTCTATTTGTATCCACCCACGGGATTTGCCACAAAAAATACCACATGAATTTGTGCGCAATACTAGGGAAACGAGTACTCACCCAACGTTGCCGGGTCGTGAGGGGGCCCGAGGGGGGGGGGGGGTCGCCATTGAAGCTATCGTACTTTCTAATCACAGAGTGAAACACCCAGAAAACCTCTGATACGATAGCGCCCGCCCATGATGGACCCCCCCCCCCCCGCGGCGGGTTAGGCTCCCGTCCGGCCTCGCGATCTCAAATTCTGGGTACCATTGGGAACACCCACGGCATGTTCCTGCTGTTGGTGGTGATTCATGAGAAAATTTTTCATAATGAAAATCTTCTCCGGAGGTCGCGCGCTAACCCAGGCCGTTGGACGTAGTGAACAGGCACTCTACTCGACCGCCCCAACTCGGCTGAATTGTGTGTGTATATATATCCCTCTTCATCTCGCACACGGCTCAATGGATGGACACAAAAATAGAGAATCCTTCGTGTCAGGCTAATAGATTATTGACATATATATTACATTTCTTGGGAAAAAAAAAGTATGATTAACAAGGTGATAAACACTGCACTGGCATTTAAATGTTCCATTCACCTTCTGTCCTGATAATGCTGAACGAATATGTGATACATATTATTGCGAAGACATAGTTAAGGTTAATTATCGATTTGAAAGACGCCGAGTGCGTCAAAGTCCTCTCGGTGATCCAACGATTCGGTTCGCCGACTCGCAACGTTGGAATCGTACCAATAAAAAATCTCACCTAGCATTATTTTCCCCAAAATCCAATAACAAAGTAATCAATAAAGAAACACCAATTAATTAGGATTCATGCAGGAGAGAATTCCACTTGTTTCTCACGATAGAGTATCCATCGTTAATTTGAAAAATTGAATAATTAGCGAACAAATTCACATTTAATTAATTCGTCATCTAATCTCCGACAAACAACTCTTGATCAATACGTCATAATTCACCACAACTTAATATCTCTCCATCAGAAGAAAACGAAAAAAATAAAACAAAAATCATCTCATTAGGTCCAATATTTACGAGGATCCGAAGCATTAATTCACTCTTCCTTCAAGTCAGGTGCAAAAGGCAAGTGGAATCACGCGTGCGTCGTGAGAGACGTCCAAAATGGATTGAATTCCTCGAATTTTCGGGGCAATTTTAACGGCACAGGCGCCAGGATACTGAGCATATACCCAGCTGAATGAGAAATTTCAAAGGTGAGTTTAAGTCCCTAGTGACGAGAGAGGATAAAAGTATGAGGAGAGAAAGCAAGACAGAGAGTAATGTGGAATATGGAGACTGAGTGGAGGCCCTGGCTGTGGACTAACAAGGTGGGCCCGCCTCGTGTAATGACGGGTCTCGCACGGGGCCCAGCACTTATTGCCTTTTATTTATTTTTAATCTTCCATGCAGACGGAGGCAACATCCGGGCCCCAGGCTCACCCAAACTCATCCCCATTCTCTTATCACTCCAAATTTTTTTCTATTTCTCTTGAGAATCTTAATGAATCATTTTGACATTTTTGATGGAGAGTGATGAAAAATTCTACAATTTAGTATACTCGTTTTGCAGAAAAGAAATGATGATTTTATCAATCAATTGGATTCCCCGGCTATGTACTGCCATCCACTGCCACTCGCGACAACACTTATGAAGAAAGTTCAGTTTCCAACCTCGGATGCCAACAAAAAAAATTCAATTCGTGATATGACACAAACTGACTGATTCATAATTGCGGGTTGAATTGGAAAATTATGGAGAACATTGTAAAGCATAAACAACTTGTTCATGGCAAAGCGCTAGCAATCAGATCACACACACACAGACGTCATTTCCGAAGGCAACACAATAATTTCTCCCATCGACCAATTTTGTTGCTCTCAATCACATGAATTCAGTGTGCTGATATTTGTGGATTGACTAAGCCCATTTGCTTCACCAAAAATGAGCAACAGGAGATTGAGTAATTAGATCTTCTCTCCTTTGAGAACTGAAAAATAAATCGTGTAATTTAACATTAGATCCTCGCCAACAGCAGGAAGTGGTTTGTTGGATTATGAGACGATCTCGTCACCACTATTTAACGATCATAATGCAGAGGATGATGCCTTGGGCAGACTGAAGAAACAAAAAAAAAAGTATATGAAGACACCCAGTGTGTTTTCTTAACGACACCCTGAGCCACCATCTCGGTACCGGGCGCCGATTCCTCGCTCCAAGAACGGTAACGTATAATCAACACATTTTTATATCCCACAGAAGAACCAAAAATCCTTCCTCGTCTCTCAACTTCATTTCAACATCTTCTCTCATGCTCATTCTCCCTTGATTTTTGTTTCCACCTATTTGTGAATTTATTTGTATTTTTTTCTTCTTTTTATTCCTTTCTTCATCATCTTTCTCTCTTCATCTTCTGTCTCACAAGCTGGCCGCTCGTTTTGGCATCGACGAAATTACTCGACCACCTTGGGCGCCTGTTTTCTGAGTGAAGAAGAAGCTGAGAACAGACGTACAGAGAACAGGGCCGTTCATGGCGGGGGAGGGGAGGCGAATTCTCGCAATTTGCCAATCTTGGCCGAATAGGGTCATTGCGAATATGAGTATACCTCCTTTCAAATCACTCATTTGCATTTTACGATTCAAAGTCGAATTAACACTGTGTTCATATTTGTATACAGTTGAAATTTTCACCTAGCTCCTAGGAGTTCTGATCATTCCTGTAAATTTCAATAAACAGTGTAATTATTCGCACAATTCATGCATGAACAGGAGGTTGTAGTGTTCAGGTGGCGCCGCACTTATTCCTTCATTAGACACATCGTTTAGATATATCATCACGGCTGCACAAATTGAGTTGTTCCATATAGTCCTCCAATTACGGGAGGACGGGAACGGTGGGAAAAATTAACAAATGATTAAGATCCGATTTTAATCCAATTTTTTGGCAGAATTCTGTATACCCATCCCAAAAACCAAAATCCAAATTATTTCAAGGTCCAATGAAGGATCTTCCTACCTCTCAAGCTAATGGATAAATTTGTCCATAGCTGTGAATTTAGACTATAATTTCCAGCTCACATTTAATTTACAGTGACCTATCTGCAAGAGATACCCAAACCCATTACCTGGAATTCAAGATGAAATCTTCAATCAGTATAACAATGTAATTCCAGAGAATATGTTTGGAGAAGAAGATCTGATGATTTTATGTCCAATCACCCCTCTCAAAACCTTCCATAAAAATGCTTAAATACAGTTGTAATCAGAAAAGAATTTTAATACCATACATTATCTCATAATGAGGCAAGTGGGTGTCTAACTAATTTTCAAATTGATGATTAGCCAAAAAAAAGGAGAGAAAAAATTCAGGAAATTACATATTATTGCGGGGAGTGAAGATGACTCAAGGAAGAATTATTCCCCCGATGCGTGATCGGCAACGCCTCGTGGATGGATACTTGGGCACATCGTGCTACTGCATGAGAACGCAAAATGTTTCATCTACCTTTAACCAAGAGTTTCACTGGAAAAGGCAGAGCTCAACGAATGGAGAGGAGCACTAAAAAAAGGCGAAATAAATTAGGAAAAAAGGGGTAGAGTTGGATAAAATTGTAGTAGTTGGCCTCAGCGTACCTGAAACAACTCCTTGCCAGTGGAGACTTTAACAAGCGGATAGCGTGCCAGAAAACGATCCGCACGCGGCATATCGCCTGTAAATCGTTTAAAGGATGCAACCTGTGGCAATATGCTCATACGGAAGCTCAAGAGGATAGAGCATAGAAAGGACTTGTGCTGATTGATCCTCCTGAGGAAAGACATCCTAAATTCAATTGCCTTGTGCCCGATGGCTTCCAATATATTCCTAAACACCACCATGTTGTGTAGTACGTGAAGAAAGAGTTTTTTGACCCTTACTCGGTCGTATTTTCCATGACAAAGGTCAACTTGGCGAAAAAAAAGACTCACCAAGTCTTCTACATTTCAAAGACTTTCAAAAAAAATTTAATAATCAAATATACTTTCCTCAACCAGCATATCTTTTAACAAAGAAAATTATATTCCATGCGATTCCATCAAATCGCAATAAAAATCATCGAGAATTAAATCTTTTCAATGTTTCTTTCCGCTTCACCATTTCCTGTGGTGAACGACTATCACTTAGTCGTAGACTGATGCATGGGTCAATAAATCATCTGTTATTTTAATGCTGTCGTAATTGTCTTACCTAGACACCGTATTACCAATAACCGTTCCTGCAGACTCCACTATAAAGCAGTGGTTAATACGCGTTCCTGGAATAATTCTGACTGAAAAATAAATGTCAATTTACCGATTTTTTTATCTCACGAATTTTTCTTCAGTACTATGAAGACGGTGTTTATTATGATAATATTTATCAGGTTGAATGAATAATGACAACATTTGATACTAAATACAGATGTGGAAGTCGGTGGAGACGATCGGTTTTTGGATTGCAATGCATGCGATAAGCATTGCAAACTTGGTCCATAGTCCCACAAAAATTATGTAGAATTTAAAAAAAATATATACAATAGTTAATAGGCAATCAGTAATAAATGACATAATCATTGCGGATAAGTACTGAATCGAGAGTGGAAAAATATTGGATAATATTTATAGGATTCTCCGTAAAATATCAACGGAAGAAAAAATTATTGATTCTTTCGTAGAAGCTGTCGTGAACGATGGTCCATGAAATGACTGCGTCGATGGTTCGCGGCCATGTTTAATTTGCCAACGCAGTTGAGAAAAACGCTGAGACCTATACCTTGTAGAGAATGACTTAATTTTTACGGAAATTTCTATTCTTGGAACGCCTACATTGCGAAGATGTGGACGATCATGAGCTCATGGTACGAACTGAATTTACGAGTATTTGTGCAATGAACATTTCCTTATGCCTTTTTAATAACGCTTTCCTTACCTTGGTTTCTTCATCGTTTTTTTCTGAAGGAGTTAATCTAGAATAATTTGCTACATGTTTCTCTTGGCTTGTTAGGTTGGTAAACAATTAAGCGGTTTAATTATTTCAAAATCATCGCATCGAAATATTTTGCCGACTAAACGTGAACAAAAAGTGCGGTTAGAAAATTATGGCGAATCAACTCGTTCAGAATGAAGACAACGGATATAGTTACAGGAATAGAGAAAATGTAAAAGGTAACAACATCAAATTTGAAAAGTTGAGAATTAACTTTTAGATGTGTGAACATCCAATCCGCATGATTCATTCTAAAGTTAAGATGACAATTCCGCCGGGAAAGGGCTCTTATCCCTTCGGATTCGTTTCTCAAGTCTAAACCTCAAGACATGGTGGCAAGCACTATCACTGATATTTATGTTTGTTGGTAGGAACATATAAATACTATGCTTCCAGTGGTTGACCTTCGGCTAGAGAGAATAACCCGCACAAAACTTCAGAAACTCAATCAGGTATTTCCCACAAGTTTACTTGCGCAGGAACCTGTGTGTGAAATTTGCCACAAATCCCTCGTGCTTCGCCCTCGAGTGCTTGATGCTACTAAACTTCACGCACACGTTCCTGGGTGACGAAACTTTCCCCCAAATATCCGATAAGTTCCAAATTTTTGGGTGGGGAGAACTATAAAATTGATAAAATTACTGAAACGAAAATTGACATATACTTTATCATCGTTCCCCGTACCTATCAATGTTTATTAAGAATGGTCATTAGTAATGCATTAAATCGCATTGCTGCCATCACATTTTGATTTTGAAGAGAGACGAAATGCAATTCGAGCCGCCCACAACAGGACCCTCCTTACTCTGGCTTTTTTCTAGGCTGTTCCTGGCGCCGCAGCTTCCTCAAAGGACAACATGGCTTCAGGATTGATGAGGTTAGTTTCCCATATGCAGCAGCGCACATTGAACCGCGGGAAAGCAAACGAACATATTCCTCGTTTTCACCAATACTTAGATCGTTCGGGGAATCCTCATGTTTGAATCTGTGGAGAAATTCCCAGAGGTACCAATGGTCTGAACGAATCTGGATCAGACAGTAATTGAGTCGTTCATGTGAGCAGGGAAGTCAAATATCCAGCTTTGGTATTAGTCAATGAGTCCACCGCGCTCTGGTGAAGGCAACTGTCCCACTGTCGCTGCCATCGCTAAACGCTGTGGTTTCATTCTTCTATCCTCAATTCAGTCGAGCTCAAGTTGGTTGATCTTCTGCAGATGTAGAGGCATCTACGCGCCTCCGCCAAAGCTTCGATAGGCAGGATGCCAGCAATGGCACACAGCGATGCAAGACAGTGTCCGATATGCGTTAATCACTCTGAGGTCACTCAGCCGGTAGACTAGAGCGAATTTTCGACAGCGCATCAGCGTTAGGCCCTCCGAAATTAGGTATAAGTTCGAAACAGCAGTTTCCACTGCAGCTGCTTTACTGCTTGTATGTAGGCATGTTGTCTGAAACTAAGGCGGGTATCGATCATGAGTCCTGTCAATGCCTATGTATGGTTCGGAAGTTATTTCGTGGTAGCCGACTTGCAGCGTGATTGTCTCCAATTTCTTGGAGTTCGTGATACGTACTGCCTCGGTATCATACTCCGCAAGTTGCAATCCAATCGAGTCCATCGTCTACAAAATCCGTGAGCATTGTCCTCATAAGTAATGCTACCTTTGGCAGTTCATCATGCATGATATTCCATAGAATGGAACCCAAAGCCTTGCCAAGTTGAAGGGATTCTTGCAACCCAGTGCAACAAGCATACAAGACTCAGCAGTACATCTCTTCCATCATCCATCCCCGAATGTTCTCTTGGTTCAAAATTGATTCAATGCTCTGTTCTAGCCACCAGGTCAATAGTATCCAGTGTAAATCGTCATCTCCTAGAGTCCTATTGACCATCAACCCTCAGGGGCTCTACCGCTGCTCCTAGTCTCTGGTGTATTATGCGCTCCAGGGTTTTGTCGGTAGTATCCAACCTACAGAGTGAACGATGGAGGCTCGCTCGGCGGCTTTTTCTCTTGGGAAAGATATCCTCCTCAATACACGCATTGTACCCATCGAGGAAAATTCCAGGTGTTACATTGGTAACTGCCGGCAGTACGATATTCATTGCTCCATCGACGCCGACAGCCTTGTTGTTGCCTATTCTACTTCAGGCCCGCAATAGTTTCTCGGCTTTAAGCAGTAGTATTTCGACATTCACGGTATGATCCATTTAGTCGGTTGCATTGAGTCTCTATTGTTGAGGGAATACGACGAAAACGATCTATCAATCACGATTTGGAAGCTTTATAGCCTACGGGAGCTCATTACCCTACTCTTAGGGTGAATCTCTAGTGCCACAAGATAGTCGCCACCTATCTAATACCCTCATATTCCAGCCAATTTCGTTCTTCGTTTTCGATGGACACCTTCCAGCGTAACGCTCGATGATCATTCGTCCTGTAGATTTCCATAATCTCCCATGCGCAATCTCCTTTCGGCAGGCTACTGCAGGCTGATGGAGATGGCAACCTCTGCTACATGTCAGTTCACTTGCACAGTTCAATAAGTTTTTTATACACTGACCCATTGAGATAAAATGAAAGTGGACTCTTGATCTGTACGAAATAATTTCAACTGAATTTTCTTCAACATTCGTTTGTTCGTAGCTTTGCGCGTTTTCTGGTCATTTTTTATCCTGCACCGTGGTGTTTCGTGATTTTTCATGAACCGAACAGGAAACATCCAGAGGTGCGCGCACATACACGTACATACCACACATGCACTTAAAAATGGAGACATCAGCACATCCCGTTTATTATTGACCATTCTAATTGTTTATCACGCGAAGTATCGGACAGTAAGAAAAAGTTTAATTAAAATCATGATTTTCGTAAAAACCGCATATTTTACGTAAATCTACTTTTTCTCCGACTCTCGTAAATTGAAAGCTAGCGATGGGGAAGTTATTGGTTCGGACCGTACAGAGTATGTCAAAAATTTAGATACTGACGTATTTTCATTAGAATGAAAAATTGATATTCCAAACTGACGGTAAGATGTACGTAACGCCATCTGTAGTCGACAACTCAAATATAGTGCCAGACTATGGTAACACGCAGGTACTTTTCGTCTATCAGTTACAATTAAGCGCTTTTGGGCTAGCTGGAATTGTTCACATGTGCACTAATGAGTTTTTTTGTATATGTCAGAATTTTTTTTTACGCAAAATGTTCAGAATTAACAGCGCTCAATTTATATGACTTGATGGTTGATTTGTCTGAATTTTGCAAGTTGTAATTGCGCAAAAATAAACCGTTCTGTCCTTTAAAATGATTGCCCGCTCCCTTTCATAGAAATAAACCGTTAATTAACTCAAGTACTCCTCACCGATTCCATAGGAAACCCCATGAAATCCAAATTCTAATTCCACTTTACGCGATTGCGTCTCTCGGACCTGACCCAACACCATTCCCTCCACCAGCAATATTTCAATTCAATAGATTGTAGCGTTAATTCAACTTAATCAATAGCACTCTTTTCTCCTCCCATTACCTCCCATTACCTCCGGCGAATAAAAATAATAAATGATTCTCCTTGCCTTCCCTTATTTACAATGAAACTGACAATAAATCATCGACAAATGACACCAATTAAGTGTGCCAGAATCGATTGGCGTTGAAATAAAAATCAAAAAAACGTTCAATCCCTTGACCAAAAAATAAAAGGTAGTCATACATAATGAATACGTTGGTCTTTTCACTCCAGAGGGGACGACACGCAGCGAAAAGAAGGTATGAAGACACATCCTCTGATGGTGAAATGCTTGGAGGACCACATCGAGTCAAATTGGCAGGAGAGTGAAGAAATGAGGAGGAAGAAAGAGAGGCTGATGATGATGAAGAAGGAGTGACGATGGCGAGACGCGCGCGTGAAAAAGAGTTTCAGGGGAATAGAAGCAAACTGCTGTATATATGGTGATTATGTTGAACGTCTCACGTGACGATGTGAGGTCCCTTCGTGACCAGCTAGGGTATGCAATGATGAGAAGGTGGGTGGGGAAGGGGCGACCGGGGGGGGGGGGCGAAGAAGGGTACGGATGAACAGCGTGAGTGTACGAGTACGGCGCTCGTTACGCGGTAGTTACCTGACCAGTGGCGTAATCACGCATCAAATAAGCTACGTAGGTAATCACACACGAAAATACTATTTCTATTACTAAGATATGACAGATAATATAACATCAACAATTTAGAAAAA
The DNA here is from genome assembly GCA_026005395.1 of Asobara japonica. Lineage (NCBI taxonomy): Eukaryota > Metazoa > Arthropoda > Insecta > Hymenoptera > Braconidae > Asobara > Asobara japonica. The sequence goes on along the minus strand of BQMI01000006.1, from coordinate 9,002 downwards.
TAAAAATTTTACCATTGGTTATTGTTTTCTTAATATCGACGTTTAATTTTGAACCATCGCCATGTATATTAATTCAAAGTTCTGATTGGCTAGTCGGCTGAGTGACCGTGGCTCATCGGGGTAGTACAAAAAACTGTCCAATTTGTAATTTTCGCCGGAGGTTACTTTTTTCAGATGGCAAATTTCTCGGCCATAAATGGTTTTAACAGGTATGGTATTCCACACTTTTGGTTGAGACTTTATTTTGGAGAAGAAAAAAATTTCATGATTCTTCTCTAGAGTCACTCCACGTGAATATCGTGTTCAAAATGACCGTAAAACATTAGATTGTAAGGTTTAGATTTAATGGAAGATCGATTCGTCCGTAGGGGGGGGGGGGCTAAAACAACAACATCCCATATCGAAAAGTTCATATAATGGGTGGAAAATCGAATTTTCAAATGGAAACAGATCTGGATTGCATCAAAAAGCAATCTCAATTGGTCGATAATAAATTGCGGGGGAAAAAGTCACATGTACCTTCACACAAATACGGGCCTCACCCTAAATTATTAGAAATACCTTGAATCATAGAGATCAAATGGAAACTACATTTTCAATTTTCGGGGCTAGAATCACTTTTCCTATTCACTCAAACAGCTCATTTACTCCACGATCATCAATAAATTCTTACATTATTTCAATCCAAATAATTTCGAAAGCTATAGAAGAATTTTCTCTCCAAAGAGATGTATGCGAGACTGAAGACTGAAAAAGAAGAACCTCATTATGTAGATCAATGAAGCGAGTGAAATCTCTACCAAAATAGTATGAAGTTCTACGCCAGTGTTGGACCACCAGGGAGCCCGCGCCACGCCCCCAGCCGTGCTACAATACCTGTATGCCTCAGGTTGTATATATGTATATACACGTACCTATATATATAAGCACAAATGATTTTAACGCCGTGCCAACAAGAGAGCCTCGAAGTGGTGAACCACCTCGATGACGATAGTCTATTCGAGAAGAGAAGGACAAGGAGAGACACGCAATGGCGGACTGGACTGCACGTGTTTATTACCAACTGTTATGTTTTTATTTTTCTCTTACCTCCATTCTTCCATGACTTGTTTTTTCGGAATCAGACGGCCGAGTGTCGACAGCATAATCTTGGGGCTAGTGGTAAAGGAGCAAGAGGTTCAACTGACGCCCACGCGACCGGATGGCCCCTCAGGCCGCACACGGAGGGGGCCGATACGGATTAATATCAGTCTCCTCGCCGTTGGATAACGAACAATTTTGCTACAGGACTTATCGTGATCTTATCCGGAGGTTTTGAATTAAGGGACATCTGGCGCTTTTAGTTTTTTGCCGATATCTTGCGAACAAAGGAATAAGGGAGGATAGCGGGAAGCTCATTTCACAACCAGGAAAAATTAACAATTCTCCCAACAACCTTCCCACCATCGATATTACTTATTTTTTTATTTGATTAGTAAACTATTAATCTTCCTTCCAATCTTTACTCGACCAGCCTAATGGAAGTCAGTCAGCAGCCATCCTTCTTACAACCATCAATCCCAAACTATAGTTTTATTCGTGTCGCTCAACACAATTGTTTCTACATATGCCTCAAGACTGCTTTCCCTAATTAATTGGATTATGGTTAATTTTGAAGGACCCCACTCAAGTAGAATGATATGCCCAAAAGGATTGACAAAATAGATAGCATTAAAACTCTTCAACATGAAGCTATGAAGGAAGAAAGAAGAAATACAAGTCAAGGTAAAACGTCTCGAGGGATAAAGGTATATTCTTCCAAGGTACCCACGGACCCTGTAATTAGACGGACGCTTCGTGGGTGAGTAAACTAGCAGTAAATCAGTGCTTTGCTCGCGTGATGACGGAGGCCAAGGCAGAAGAGTGCCCCCTCATCCTTCGGGGCTCCAACGTTATATACCCTCGTTATTGGTCATGGCGTAGCGCCACCTACCTCGATGAAATCTCCGAGCTGCTCATTTTGTTCTTTTTTTTTTTAAGCTCCTTTCTTTGCAACCTTTACCCAAGATCTTCGGAGATATTCTGGGGGAATTACATCACAGGCATTCACAGAAATAATAGATTGTGGGCAAATCAAATCAGCTAATTAAATCATTATTTTGAAGGCTATGGAGACAGCTGTGTAGAACGCAAAGCGTAAGAGGCGCATGTGCTTTACTCTGTGATAAATTATTCATAGTAAATTGCAAAACGTCATGTGTACATGCAGCACTTGCAGTAAAACTTCTTTTCTCATGCATCTGCTGTCGTTTTTTCGGTATCAGTAATGTCGGAGACAAAAGCTATATTTCATACGTAGAAAAGCACAAGAATTATTGAGCGTTTTATATACTCTGCAGTTCAAAGTTGACCTTCTCTACTAATATTCCTTTCCAAGGAATGCACATCCGTCCATTCTATGTTTAATGCCGCTAAGCGCAATTAACGCAATGTGTATCAAACAACCCGAACACCTTCAGACCTATAAACACATGGGGAGAAAAAATTCAAGAGAAATTACCAGCCGTTCGGAAAAAGTCGGTTTCCACTGGCACCGCATGGAGAGGTTGCGCTATATCCTCCGTCAGATCGAGACGTAAATAAAAAAAAGCACAAATGTGGAAGAACATTCTGGAGTCGACAAGTTTTGGTACTGAAATAATTTAGCTGCTTAAGACAAACCGCCGGGAATATGTATCATACAAAAATTAATTGAAAGAATTTGAAATTTATTGAGCGAAAAATGGCCAACTGGTGATCTTTGAAATGACAAAGATTGCCAAAAACGACGATTAACCTACCGTAGAAAACAATGAAATGACAATGAAAAAAGGAGAAAGGTCCAGATAATACAAATGACATTAGCTCCATAAAATTTTATCGTCCACTGGCCTCTGGAGCCCTTTGCGTGTGCCCTGTCTGTTTGACAAACGATGCGGGGGCAGTGAAAATAGTGGGATAAACGGGGGCAGTGCGTGATAAACGAGAGGGAGAGAGCGAGAGTAGAGGGGTAAAGATAGGAAGAACGAAAAGTGACGTCCCGAGAGATATTCGTGATGCTTACCAAATTCATGAAAAAGATAGGAATGTACAATATTGCCCCAAGTCCGTCACATTCGATTCGCTTGGGTTGCATGGTGGCAAGTGCGAGAGGGATAGGGGACCACCTTGCTTGGACACCGAGGATAACACGAAATCTTCCACAATTTTATTGCTGCAATTCTCTCCCGGGGGAAAAAGCATTGGCATAGCGGGAGAATAAAGCACCAGGTCGTTTCGAGATTCGTGATGCCCTATTAATCTCGACGTATTTATAAGAAATATTAGGTTTAGGTTATTGATGAAGGAAGAATGGAAATTATTGGAATCCTTAGGGGGAGAATCTATATAACGAATTCTGTCATTTTCGCTCCATTTTTTTTTATTTAATCACCTTGGCAACTGTACCTCAATTCGATTGTTGAATCCCAACAATTTTCTTTTTTTTATTGTGAATTAGTGAACCAGTAGCGATAAAAAATGCATTCAACAGTTAAAATTTTGGCACTCTTTTTCACCATGATCACCCACAGTATTTTCGATGAAAAACTCACTTTTCCATGCTGTATCAATTTTCCTGTGCTATGGGGAAAGTTTCATTTTTCTCTCCAATTGATTGCAGTAAAATCACCTCAACTGTTACTTGGATTTCAGGCATATTGGGCTCACATTAGTCATGAGCGCTTCCTCAGCCGACGTCTCTGATCACGCTTATATAGCGGGCACCGACGGAATATGTTTATTTGATGAAAATATTATAAATTTTAAAAAATTAATATAGAGTATGATAGATTATTTTTCCTATTCAAGTTCCGGCCTAAAAAAATTGTAGCATCCGATGTTTTTTTATAAATTCCACACGAAATTCAATAGACTATTCATCCTATTTAAATTTCAATCAATAGAAACGCAGCTTTCCATGGTATCTGGTATATAGTCCAAACGGAGCCCAACTGATAATTTTTGACAATATCACAAATTCCCGTTCCCACTCCAATCTCGGCCAATGAGACCGCAATATTTCAGGGTAAACCACTTCCACATTTGGAAATTACACGAAGATTATTGAGGAGATTCCATGACGTCTTCTCCATTTTTCCAACAGGAGGAAACGAAGTGTGTACTAAAATGCTTTGAGCGCAAAAAGAAAATCGTTCATATTCCCCTTCCAAATTAATGGAATATTTCTTTTCCAAGTTCTCGAAAAGTCTCTCGAGAGTTCCTCATGCGCCGGATTCAGACTTTTTAGCCTACAAAATTTCATACATGTGTTCGTACGCGCCAGAGTTGAATCTCAAAACCGATGATTTCATGTCTGTAAAAGTCTGGAGGCACGAATCGCAGTTTTCAATGACAAACAAATTTTTTTACTTGTTAATCGATAAAATTTGTCTTACACAGCTATTCACTTGACTAAATTCTGATGAAAAAATAATTAGCCGAATAGTCGAGATTCAAGAGCATTCGCCAACTCCCGTCTTCTTCAAGATTTCTCGACCACACACGAATGTATCAGGAAATCTCAAAAATGCTGGACCCCTCTTAATATTAAAATTAATAGTCTCATCGGGACATCTCGGAACATCAAGACAATCGCTTTCAAGTGTGATATTACACGCTCAATGAATTTAAATGAGCTAACGGAGAAAAACATCCCCAATGAACATAGTTGAGCTTTTTGGGACTTCAGACATGAGCTTCATAAAATCGCCAAAATGAACTTCAGAAATGCTCAGCGGTTTACGAAAATTTTGAGTTGAAACTTCGCAAAAGCTCAACGTACGCTTTGCGAAAATTTTTAATTGAGACCGAAAAAGCTCAAGTCAACCTTCCCATAATCATACACTCTGAAACTTTTGAGAAGCTGAACTGACGCTTTCAGAGCTTTTCGGAAATCTTAACATTTTATTACAGCTCAGATTGAGCTTGTACTTTTTTTAGTGCATGGAATGTGTATTCCTGATCAGAGAAAATTAACTTTGACAGCAATAATAAATGATTGGGAGTAATTATTTCATTCAAAATTAGCCGAAAAACTAGTTCAAAAGTACTTTCACTTTGTACAAAGAATAACCGATCAGAATGAGGCCAGTATAATGCCTATCAACACTGAAGACCATCGAGAAATCCTGAATTCGTCACATCATTGTTGCTACCCTTCCCTGTCATCTTTAGGGATTATCCGTGATACAGTCATCATTTGTATTCCTTAAACACCTTTATCCCACTCTTCATCAATTGTCAAAACATTATTTCCTCGTATAAAACCGGTCATAATACGTGACAGATAGCGTGAGCCCGTCCACCTGGGAGAGATGATGAGAAGGCGTGATGGGCCCACTATGAAATGATCCATATACATATACTTAAATGTTTTTCTTCATGTCAGAAGCTATATCAAACAAAGGGAGAGAGACCAAGATAGAATCATTTTCATTTTTTAATGCCACTCCCAGAAGCAAAGTGAGTGTTTCTATGCTCATATCATGTAATAAGAGATAATGCCTCTCATGACGATATAGGATATAATGGCCGATTCCGGCTTGCGTTTAGCTCGTGTAATTGAAAATCACCCAGAAATTTACGATTTCGTTTCCGTTTCCTCAAACCGCTGCTTGATTATTTTCGGTTTCAGACGGAAGATCCTGAGCAGGTGGATCACGAGCGTATTATGTTAATGGAACGATGAGATTTCAGCTAACCATATGTTGTACAAGGTCTTCAGAAAATGGCCTGATAATAAAGGCCCAGTAGGCTCAATTTATAAATCTAGTTAGAGACAAACACGAGAGTAATAAAAAAAGAAATCCCATCTTATCGTGAGTAAAAATCAAATTACTTGAAGAATCAAAAATGAGTCAATAACTGAAAACACAGGAGCCTCATATTGGATAGCGATGGGAGTTACCAACTCCCATTCTACAAAAGGAAATTAATTCATCTCCAATAGTTTCAAGGAGCACAAAAAGCCGGAGAGCCATTTTTTTCCAACACTCTAATATACTGGTAAATTTGTCTAGTAATTCCCGCAACTTCTGGCCCGGATGTAAAAATTGAGAAATAAATGTAATCTGCACCTCTCAGGCTCCTTAAGATCAACTGATTGAGAAAAAAAAGTAATCAAAGGATCTTTCCACTTGATCGAATGCAGAAATCTCAGTCGGTTAGGATTTTCTGACAATTTTTGCCCTTAACTCTCACGAAACACATCTTGATAATAATCGTTGGCGTGTATTTATATGTATATAGTGGTGGGCCGTCGTCCAGAGAGTCCCCTGGGGAAACGTAACGGGTGACGCCATTTGGAATATCGCGCGTCGCATACCGTAGACGGTTATAGCAAAAACATCAGAGTTGAATACGAGCATAGACTCACCAATGACTAGAGACTACTGGGATATATCAAGGGGCGTCGTAGCCTTCTTACTTTTTTTTTTCTCTTGATTCAAAAAATACGTAGTGAGAAAAGGGTACACGGGACATATATGTGGATAGGCATCGGGGGCATCAGCATCACCAGTTTCTCTCTCCCTGGGTTCTGTTCCTCTGGTTTCACGTCGGCGCTTTTGCTGTGGCGCCCCGTGGCGCGCGACATTGCTGGACTGACCGCCATTTAGCGTGAACCTGTCTGGCAAGAAATGTACCGAGAACTGCTTCTTAATTTTCAAATATTAAATATTGGCGAACATAAATTCAATGATTAAATAGTCCATTGATTTTATTGTAATTAATTTTAAAAAGTATCTAACGCCGTTTCTATTCCACTCGATTCATCCGCTGTAACGTGATCACATGCGCATTTCTATTAATTTTATTGCTATATCCTTCAATTGCACAAGTTGCCTTCACTGTAGATGATCTTCAATTATCCATCTTGTGGCTTTCGAGGGAGAAGAATGCCCGAAGGGCATTTTATCACTCCGGGTACAGCCCGTTCTTCTTTTACGAGACTCTCGGTCAACGATGAGTACCGCATAAATTAGCACGTGCTCAATCCCTACTATACCGACAGGGCTCCCTATTTGGGGATTCGATCCTTAGACCAGGTGCGCCAGAGGCTGGTGCTCTAACCACAGGGCCATTGCCGTCGGTATTGGACTTATTAAGACCATTTGACTCAACTCGTAACAGGCTTAGAGAACACTGACATCAAGTTTTTTTTATCGGCATTCACTTTTTCTACAAACTCTGACTACAAAACATAAGTGTTATTACAGGATTCTGGACACCACTCATAGAAAACATTTTGCGAAGACTTTCCCGTGCATTTCGTTGACATCCGCAATGATTGCTATCGGATGCAGGTTACCAGAAATCCTTAATAATTGTAAAGGAACTGAAGGTTGATAATGCCCAATGCGCCATTGCATTGATAGAAGAATATAATGCCGCCTTTATGTAGGTAATTTTCGCGATTTCACTGGAAACTTAGCGCCACAGCATTAAAAGTATGAAAACTACGTTTGATACGTTTGGTAGAGTACTCAGTACAAGTTATATTCAGCCCAAAGCTTCTAAGGAAGTTTGAGCAATATGCTACTAAATACATTTGTGAGATCTTCAGTTCTATTCGTGATATATATTCCCATTTATTTTATTCGAACTTTCATGTTCGAATCAAGTCGCAGAGACTGCAGAGAGATGACGTAAGATTTGGAAGGAGTTCTTCGACAGGTGTTCATCTGGTCACAATGCGGCGCTTGTTTCTTTCAACCCAGTTGAATGTCAAGCTATCAATTTTTCGGCTTTTAATGTTACCATAGTGTATACTTTCCAAATATCACCGATGCGTGAAGAAAATGCCTGAATCACTGTCACAGGGTCAAATGAAATCCTCTACAATTCTCTCTCAAAATCTCGTCCAAATCAGTAATCTATCTCCAATTCGGAGATATTTTATTTGCCAACTGAGACATTGTATCCCCGAATGAGGGTTACTCTACCCTTGAATCTGGGTTGAATTATCCCCCGAAGATATTTATATTGTCGGAGCGCATGTTATTGGTCCATGTGAATACCAAAGATTAATGAATACAAAATGAAGTCGAGAAATCAATGAATCAATGAATTAATTCTGCACAGTCTCTTCTCCTATAAAATCGTAAAACCTATTAAATAGCCAATTTCTGAGAACGAATCACAGGCTCTCGCAAATCATTCTCTATGCGAAGTGACAAGGTAAAACCCGAGGACTCTGCATGTATATTGTAAAACCGTCCGTGGAATCAATCTCATTGGGCGTTCTATTATATATATATATATATATATATATATATATATATATATATATAAATAATGTCCAATGTTGAAGAGGAGGTAGAAAATCCATGTTGGAATAGCCACACAAAGCGGCGACGACACTTGGCAGTCGCCCGGAACGAGAGAAGGAGCATCGAAGAAGTACATGGAAGCCTACACGAACGGCTGATTCGGAATTAGATGTTATCTCTGATGAGCCCCTCGGTTTATTTCTCCTCTTCGGCTTCTTCTGGCGTTTTTCATCTTTCTTTTTCGTCTTTTGCCTATGGATTGCTATAGGGCCCCCAAAGGTAAAAGGGAAAGGGAGAAGGAGAGGGCCTCACTCGCGCCAAGATACGGATCTCCTTGGCGCCACCGTCGGCCCGCCGGTTTTCAGCTCCCTCTTCCCATTTCTTCCCCTCCACCCTCTCTGCCTCTTTCTTGAGCCCATTGGGACGCCTTCCCAAAGCCTTTAAACGTGGTTTAAAGCGTAACCGATACCCCCAACGGGGGGTCCACTCTTTGGGAAAAACGAGAGTCGCAGAGACAGACAACTCGAAAAGAGGGCGAGACTTCGATTTGTTATTTATTCAATTGATGATATTCCGGTCGATATTTTGGACACACTATGAGAGGCTCTCTCCCCCGTTCTCAACGGAGATCCAACATTCACTTCGAGATCCGAAAACATTGAAACATGCTTACGC